>CM061753.1:153409027-153929027 GCA_030979885.1 Lolium multiflorum | reverse complement strand
CCGAGATGGGATTGGCGGCGGTGGCGTCACAGTAACTTTACTCGTATTGTGGCTCTCGGTAATAGGGTTTTCGTGACGGAGAGAATATATATGCGAAGGGGCGGAGTCGGGAGGCGCTCGAGGGGCCCACCCAATAGGGCGATGCGCCCAGAGGTGGGGCCGCGCCCCCCTAGGGTGTGGCCGCCTCGTCGCCCCTCTTCGTCTCCTCTTCGGACTTCTGGAAGGCTCCGTGCAAAATAAGACCGCGGGCTTTTGTTTCGTCCAATTCCGAGAATATTTCCTCTGTAGGATTTCTGAAACCAAAAACAGCAGAAAACAAGAACTGGCGCTACGGCATCTTGTTAATAGGTTATTGCCAGAAAATGCATCAAAATGATGTAAAGTGTATATAAAACATGTGAGTATTGTCATATAACTAGCATGGAACATAAGAAATTATAGATACGTTTGAGACGTATCAATCATCCCCAAGCTTAGTTCCTATCGCCCTCGAGTAGGTAAACGATAACAAGGATAATTTCTGAAGTGACATGCTACTATCATAATCTTGATCAATACTATTGTAAAGCATATGAAGTGAATGAAGTGATTCGAAGCAATGGTAAAGATAATGACTAAACAACTGAATCATATAGCAAAGACTTTTCATGAATAGTACTTTCAAGACAAGCATCAATAAGTCTTGCATAAGAGTTAACTCATAAAGCAATAGATTCTTAATAGAAGGTTTTGAAGCAACACAAAGGATGATTAAGTTTCAACAATTGCTTTCAACTTGTAACATGTATATCTCATGGATAGTTGTCAACATAAAGTAATATAACAAGTGCAATAAGTAAACATGTAAGAATCAATGCACACAGTTGACACAAGTGTTTGCTTCTAGGATAGAAAGAAGTAGGTAAACTGACTCAACATAAAGTAAAAGAAAGGCCCTTCGCAGAGGGAAGCATGGATTACTCATGTGCTAGAGCTTTTTATTTTGAAAACATGGAAACAATTTTGTCAACGGTAGTAATAATTCATATGTGTTATGCATAAAACCTCTTATAAGTTGCAAGCCTCATGCATCGAATACCAATAGTGCCCGCACCTTGTCCTAATTAGCTCGGATTTCCATGGATTATCATTGCATTACATATGTTTCAACCAAGTGTCACAAAGGGGTACCTCTATGCCACCTGTACAAAGGTCCAAGGAGATAGATCGCATTTGATTTCTCAGTTTTGATAGATCTCAACTTGAGGACATCCATACCGGGACAACATAGAAAACAGATAATGGACTCCTCTTTAATGCTTAAGCATTCAACAACAGATAATATTCTCATAAGAGATTGAGGATTAATGTCCAAGCTGAAACTTCCACCATGATACATGGCTTTGGTTGGCGGCCCAATGTTCTTCTCTAACAATATGCATACTCAAACCATTTAATCATGATAAATCACCCTTACTTCAGACAAGACGAACATGCATAGCAACTCACATGATATTCAACAAAGGTGTAAAAGTTGATGGCGTCCCCAGAAACATGGTTACCGCTCAACAAGCAACTTATAAGAAATAAGATACATAGCAACATATTCAATACCACAATAGTTTTTAAGCTATTTTCCCATGAGCTATGTATTGCAAAGACAAGGAATGAAATTTTAAAGGTAGCACCCAAGCAATTTACTTGGAATGGGAGAGAAATACCACATAGTAGGTAGTTATGGTGGACACAAATGGCATGGGTTTTGGCTCTAGGTTTTTGGATGCACGAGAAGTATTCCCTCTCAGTACAAGGCCTTGGCTAGCAAGATTGTTTGAAGCAAACACAAGTATGAACCGGTACAGCAAAACTTACATAAGAGCATATTGCAAGCATTATAAGACTCTACATTGTCTCCTTTTTGCTCAAACACTTTTACCAGAAAATATCTAGACCTTAGAGAGATCAATCATGCAATCCAAATTTCAACAAGCTCTACAGTAGTTCTCCACTAATAGGTTTAAACTACATGATGCAAAAGCTTAAACATGATCTATGAGAGCTCAAAACAATTGCCAAGTATCAAATTATTCAAGACAATATACCATTTACCACATGAAGCATTTTCTGTTTCCAACCAAATAGCAATCAACGAAGCGGTTTTCAACCTTCGCCATGAACATTAAAGTAAAGCTAAGAACACCAGTGTTCATATGAAAAAGCGGAGCGTGTATCTCTCCAACACAAGGAATGCTCGGATCCAATTTTATTCAAACAAAAACAAAAACAAAAACAAACAGACGCTCCAAGTAAAGCACATAAGATGTGAAGGAATAAAAATATAGTTTCACTAGAAGTGACCTGATAAGTTGTTGATGAAGGGGATGCCTTGGGCATCCCCAAGCTTAGATGCTTGAGTCTTCTTGAAATATGCAGGGATGAACCACGGGGCATCCCCAAGCTTAGACTTTTCACTCTTCTTGATCATATTATATCATCCTCCTCTCTTGACCCTTGAAAACTTCCTCCACAAAACTTAAAGCAAACTCATTAGAGGGTTAGTACATAATCAAAAATTCACATGTTCAGAGGACACAATCATTCTTAACACTTCTTGCACAAAGCTACTGAAAGTTAATGGAACAAAGAAATCCACTCAACACAGTAAAAGAGGCAATGCGAAATAAAAGGCAGAATCTGTCAAAACAGAACAGTCCGTAAAGACGAATTTTTTAGAGGCACTTAACAGGCTCAGATGACAAAACTCAATAACTAATGAAAGTTGTGTACATATCTGAGGATCACGCATGAATTTTTGCATATTTTTTTGATTCTTCTACAGAGAGATCTACTCAAATTCGTGACAGGTAAAAATCTGTTTCTGCACAGGAATCCAAATCTAGTATCAACTTTACTATTAGAGACTTTACTTGGCACAACAATATGATAAGAAGAGGTTGCTACAGTAGTAACAACTTCCAAGACACAACAAAACAGTAGTAAAAATAAAAACAACATGGGTTATCTCCCAAGAAGTGCTTTTCTTTAACGCCTTTCAGCTAGGCGCAGAAAGTGCAAATCAAGTATTATCAAGAGAAGAAGCATCAACATCATAATTTGTTCTAATAATAGAATCAAAAGGCAACTTCATTCTATTTCTAGGGAAGTGTTCCATACCTTTCTTGAGAGGAAATTGATACTTAATATTTCCTTCTTTCATATCAATAATAGCACCAACAGTTCGAAGAAAGGGTCTTCCCAAAACAATAGGACAAGATGCATTGCATTCAATATCCAAGACAACAAAATCAATGGGGACAAGGTTATTGTTAACCGTAATGTGAACATTATCAATCCTCCCCAGAGGTTTCTTTATAGAATTATCAACAAGATTAACATCCAAATAACAATTTTTCAATGGTGGCAAGTCAAGCATATCATAGAGTTTCTTAGGCATAACATAAATACTTGCACCAAGATCACATAAAGCATTACAATCAAAATCATTGACCTTCATCTTAATGATGGGCTCCCAACCATCTTCCAACTTCCTAGGAATAGAAGTTTCAAGTTTTAATTTCTCTTCTCTAGCTTTAATGAGAGCATTTGTAATATGTTTTGTAAAGGCTAAATTTATAGCACTAGCATTAGGACTTCTAGCAAGTTTTTGTAAGAACTTAATAACTTCAGAGATATGACAACTATCAAAATCTAAACCATTATGATCTAAAGCAATGGGATCATTGTCCACAATATCTGAAAAATTTCAGCACTTTTATCACAAACAGTTTCAGCAGTTTCAGGCAATTTTGCACGCTTTGTACTAGGAGTAGAAACATTGCCAACACCAATTATTTTACCATTGATAGTAGGAGGTTTAGCAACATGTGAAGCATCAACATTACTAGTGGTGGTAATAGTCCAAACTTTAGCTACATTATTCTCTTTAGCAAGTTTTTCTCTTTCTTCTCTTTCCCACCTAGCATGCAATTCAGCCATCAATCTAATATTGTCATTAATTCGAACTTGGATAGCATTTGCTGTAGCAAATGACTTAATATCTTTATCTTCATTAGGCATAACTTTCAATTTTAAAAGATCAACATCAGCAGCAAGACTATCAACTTTAGAAGCAAGAATATCAATTTTACCAAGCTTTTCTTCAACAGATTTGTTAAAAGCAGTTTGTGTACTAATAAATTCTTTAAGCATGGCTTCAAGACCAGAGGGTACACTCCTACTATTGTTGTAAGAATTACCATAAGAATTACCATAACCATTACCATTATTAGAAGGATATGGCCTATAGTTGTTACCAAAATTATTCCTATAAGCATTGTTGTTGAAATTATTATTTTTAATGAAATTCACATCAACATGCTCTTCTTGAGCAACCAATGAAGCTAAAGGAACATTATTAGGATCAACATTAGATCTACCATTAACAAGCATAGACATAATAACATCAATCTTATCACTCAAGGAGGAGGTTTCTTCAACAGAATTTACCTTCTTGCCTTGCGGAGTCCTTTCAGTGTCACTACAAGAAAAGTTCTGATAGACAACGTCCCAAAATTGTCCACTAAGGGGTATTTTTCGTCGCATATGGGCCTAACCCGACGATATGGGTTCTGTTGTGGAAACTGCGTCAGGCAAAGTCCAACGACGATTTTTTCGGTCCGTCGCGCTTGGGCGCCCTTCCGCCACGGAAAATCGGACCGTTGCCCAAGTGTTTCCGGGAGCCCGTTGACTGCTGACGTCATGCAAACTGACACGTGGCAGACGCCGTTAACTGGCAGTTAACGGCGTTAACCGGCTGAAACCCCGTGGTAGATGGTAGGCCCACACGAGGCCTGCCACGTCTTAAGCGGGCCGGCCCATTAAGTTTGCGGGCCGGGCCAGCTGACTTAGTTTGACCGGTCAACTATATAGCTGGGCTGGTCCATTAGTTACGTGGGCCGGGCCTAACCTCTAAGGTTGACTGGTCAAAACTTTAATGGGCCGGCCCACTAAGCATGTGGGCCGGACCGAATGCACTCGTTTGACCGGTCAACAGGCAAAAGGGCCGGCCCACAAGACATGTGGGACCCACTTTCCTGTTATCGGGCCGGCCAATTTAACTAGTGGGTCCACCTTAAAACAACTGGGCCGGCCCAAGAAGTTATTGGGCCGGCCCAATTAGCATGTGGGTCCCACTTTCCTGCTGGCCGGCCCATTTAGTACGTGGGGTCCACATAGATCAAATGGGCTGGCCCAACAAGTGGTGGGGCCAAAAACACGTGGGTCCCACTTTCCTGTTAAAGGGCGGCCCATTTCGTACGTGGGGTCCACCATATTGCAAGTGGGCCGGCCCAACAAGATATTGGGCCGGGCAAAACACGTGGGTCCCACTCCGTTAAAGGGCCCCATTTAGTATGTGGGGTCCACCATCTAGCAAGTGGGCTGGCCCAACAAGATAGTAGGCGGGCCAAAAGCACGGGTGGGCCCCACTTTCCTATTAAAGGGCCCAATTAGTATGTGGGGTCCACCATATAGCAAGTGGGCCGCCCAACAAGATAGTGGGCGGGCCAAAAAAGTGGGTCCCACTTTCCTCTTGAAAGGCCGACCCATTTAGTATGTGGGGTCCACCACAAAAGCAATTGGGCTGGCCCAACTAGTTAGTGGGCCGGCCCAGTAGTGGGTGGGGTCCACCTTAAAGCAAGTGGGCCAGCCCAATTAGAGTGTGGGGTCCACCGTAAATCAAATGGGCTGGCCCAATAAGTAAGTGGGCCAGCCCGTTTAGTTGCTGTTTATATGCCGGCATAATAGGCGCTTTAGGATTTTGCGGGCAGGCACATATGTGATTTCGCTTAATTGGGTCGTTTAAGGGATGGGAATTCGTGATTTAGATACTGAGAATATTTACGCAGCATTGATTTCTGTCGGATAGCCTCACTTACCACAAGCACCAAAGAAAAAATGCGCGAAAGAACTATAAAAACTAACTAAATATTACATCAGCTGCAAGGCATTGAAAAAATATTACAGAACCCAGAGAAATTGAATGGTAATTAAACCTAGCAATACAATGAAGCGATCCGGCAATCTTTTAAGTTGTCCATGCAGCACCTATATCTGAAACAAAGACATTACAAGTTAAGACAGCAACAATGGAAAGGCAAAGACACTACAATATTGTTTGCCAAAGAATTTGGAACTCATCATTTCGTCGTTATAACAAGATCATTGTAATGCGCACAATAAGCAAACAAAGAGTGCATGCCGCATACCAACAGCCAATATAACAGAGCATGTTAGAATGAAACAACAGACTTACTACTGTCGAGTCCCATGCAAACCAACATGTTCAGGGAGTACAAAATTGGCATGAACAACATAGTAGCAGGCTATAAATTTTGTAACAACGACTGAGCAAGATGAAGTTATGATGGCTACATCTACAGAGCAGGGAATGTAAACCAAAAATAGAAGTTACGATGGCAAAAGCTAAAGAGGAGGGAATGTGAACCAACATGTGCCAAGTGCAATTACTTCATTTTGGCCGTGAACTAAATAATACTCCTGAACTTATAGTGAAGGGGATGCAAATCAAGATGTTTCGGGATATAAACTTGTAATGAGCAACACATAGAGGATAGTTAATGCTGGAGCTTAGGATGGACCAGATACAGAATATAGTGGGATCACCTGTGAACTTGTATAAGAGGGAATGCAAACCAATATGTTCAGCTTTCCATATGTGAGCGTCATGCCAAGTCAGAGAAACAAGTCAATAATGCAGCTTTTGAAGAACAAGATGGCACGCAAAATTATTATCTAGTAGTATGACAAGTTTATTTGTACTACAGGCTAGATAGCAGAGTGATAGCATGCCAAACTAAGTCCTTACTTTGTTAGCTTACAATGAACTAGATACAAAACAATGGCATCACCTGTAGTACAGGGAATGCAAGCCAACATGTTCATGGAGTAAAAAATTGGCACAAACAACATAGTAGCAGGCCATAATTTTTGTAACAATGACTGAGCAAGATAAAGTTATGATGGCTAGATCTACAGAGCAGGGAATGTAAACCAAATATAGAAGTTACGATGCCAAAAGCTATAGAGCAGGGAATGCGAACCAACATGTGCAATTACTTAAAATTGGCCATGAACTAAATAATAGCAGGATGTTACTATAATACCTATAATTTTTGTAACAACGACTGAGCAAGATAGAAGTTATGATGGCTACATCTACAGAGCAGGGAATGCAAACCAAAATGTTCAATCGCTTAAAGTTAGCAATGAAGTAGAAAATAGCAAGGTGTTACGGTCATAGCTAGGAATGAACTAAAAGAGCTTCAGACAAACAAGCATCTGAACCCAGAACATGGCGCTAAAACAAGGGACTTACATTAGGAGAAGCACTCTGTGGGAGTCACATCAGATCTTCCTGGGGTTGATAGATCCGGTGATGAAGTACGCTACATGTGCTACTTGGGGTTGGAGAGACGGCCATTACACTTCATGGTTACTCATCTCATCTGCAAAAACGTAACGGCGCGTCGTTAGCACAAACAGGTTCCCCCAAGATTAAACAAGAACTTGCAGGCAAGCAATAGAAAAGCGACAGTAGAAGAGTTTAGATCATGCACGGCGCCGGTGAAGCAGATCCGGTTCATGCACAGCGGTGTCGGTGAGCAAGATCCGATGCGGTGGACGACGGATCCGGCGAAGCGGCTCCGGTGGGGTGGACGATACCGCAGCTGAAGCGACTGCGGTAGACTGCTGGATGAGTATATGGTTTCGAGGTTCGGCGGGGATGATCCGGTCCGGTTGATGACGGCGTCGATGAAGCGGCTCCGGCAGACAGCCGGATGACGAGGATCGCGAGGCCTCGGGTAGGCCAGGGAAGTCCGGCGGGGATGTTCCGGTGCGGTGGTCGTGGAGGTGGGAGAGAGAGGGACTTGGGAAGTTCCGGTGGGTGGTCTCAGAGGAGAGAGTGAGGGAAATGAATTTTTTTTCGGGGAGTTTCGGAGCTAGGGAGGTGGTGATCGAAAAAAATGACGGGTAGACCCCCCACCAACCGACTTATGCATGGACATTGTTGTCATCTTTACGAGGGTAGAATGGGAAGTTAGAGGCGTGTGAAATATTTGTATTTTTCGGGCGGGAAGTTTTGCCGCTGGAATGAGATTTCGAATTTGGCTATAGTCCAAGTAATACAAAAATATGAGACCGTACTAGTACGGCCAAGTGTCACATCAAGTCATCATCACGTTGAAAATCGGTTACCACGAGCATAATCATGATATATCTTGAAAATCAATTTTGAAAAGCCCTTCTGAAATATTTCGGGATTGGTACTAGGAGATTTTGCAGCTTGACTAAGAATTGATTTTGAATAAGGCTATGGTCTAAGTAATTTTTTTTCTTCGAAAAGGGGATATGACCCCAGCCTCTGCATCGTGGTGATGCACACGGCTTTTATTAATAATCCAGTCGCAACAAAAGTATGTTTTTTTTTGCAAGGAGCAACAAAAGTATGTTGTACAGATGGTCCAAGTAATATATACTCGTGATTGTAATATAAGGCCAGGGGTAGACCGGAACCATATCCTCTAACGTAGAGATGACAAGTCAGGTAAGCACAGTGCTTAAGTAGTGCAAAACGTAGAAGAAAAATCAGGAAAATGTAACAAATACTGTACGTATTTACTGTAGCAATCACTGTATATTTTTACTGTATAAAAAATCGTATAAATATTTAAAAAAGATAGTCATAATTTTGATTGTTACTAATTATCGTAAATGCATATGGCTTACATATATTATGGAAGTTAATTTAGATCAAATTAGACTTAATCATGTAGATGTGGAGAAGGAAAATTAGAGAGGTGTAGCTTACCCGACTTGTCTGTTGCACGTTAGAGGATCTACTTCCGGGGTAGACCATGCTACTTAGACTACTCATAGTGGGAGTAACTAAGGAGTATTAACATAGAGCTGGTTGTGGTAACTAGCTATGTTACCATAACACTTTTCAAGATAGAATGAGTCTACATACTAACTAAAACAATCATGCATGATAGTACTACATCTAAGTTACTATGCATTATGAAGGTAGTAACATAGAGTAGTGTCATATGCATGCGGAAATTCAATTTGGCTCCCGGGTGCATATGCTCCCTCTACCAAAAAATCATATTTTAAAATGTCGAAAAAAATTAGCAAAAAATTTACATGTACATATTCATAATATATGTTCGTTCGTCAAGTTTCACGAAAAACCAATATTTTTTGTGGTCTATGTAAAAAAGAGAAAACTTATCTTGTGAAAAGCATTATTTTTAGTACTGTGTTTTATCTTTTTACACACGTCACACGACAAGTCGCAACTTTTTAAGGGCGTAGCACGAGAAGATGTACATGCGAATTTTTTGTTTCATTTTTTTTGAAATTCAAAATATGTGTAAGATGCATTTCAAAATGGAGGGAGCATATGCTCCTATGTTTCAAAACACCACTCCCGCATGCGCATGACACTACTATACGGTCACATCAAGTCATAATCACAACCAAAATCAGTTCCCATGTACAAATATTTTGGATTTTATTGGCGGGAGATTGTAGCGCTTGACAGATATTTTCAATTTAGCTGGCGCTAAAAAAATACTGTACTAGAAAAATTGGTAGCTTACTGTAGTACTGCCTCCTTTCAGGGATACAAGGACAAGGACCCATCAACTAAAATAATGTATGAAAATGGTCACCAATGGGCCAACTAATAGTTATACTTTTCCCATGCAGCGCAATATAAAAAATACTACAAATCAGATTAAACCTTGATTAAATATTGGTGCATCCAATCCATTCAGTTTTCATTTAATCCACATCACCAAGGAAACAACCACCAGGTACATAACAAGTGCAGATAGAAGCACCAACAAAATAGTTCAGCATCACAAACCCTTTCACACAACCAAGGGACACCTTTGACTGTCAGTGTTCACTGTGGTATTCAGCATCTCCCACACTTTCTCAGGATGTTGCCCAGGTGGGCTTGACTTGCTTCTAATCCTGCAGTTATACGGTGGATGACTACTCTTTGTGCAGCCACTATTGCTCGTTCCTCTTTGAGTAGTTCCTCGAGAACATAAAAAGACAATGACTTGGACCTCAACCTGCGCTTGGGCTTTGACTTGGACTTGGACCTCGACAAATTAGTTGTGAACCCAGCATTACGCAGGAATGTGTTGTTGGCTATACCATGACATTGTAGTACCTTGGAAAATGAATTCAGACATTCTTCCTGGGTTTTTTCTATACCATCTTTCTTTGGTTTTGCCAGCTCCACTTTCATGTCAGACTGAGGAGTTTTCAGTTGTTACACATGTGTAAGAGAAGAGATTATAATGTGAAGACATGTGTATGAACTACCTCTAATAATCCTACAAACTGGCATGGCTGATTACCGCATATACATTTTAGTAAGAGCATGTTACATCATATTGACATGTCTTCTATTGCTAACACGTAATAGCAGGACTATAAAAATATGCATGGATCCATGTGTAGAATTCGTAATGTGCATGATATTGCTGAGAAGTATATAAGTGAATTGTACTAGCCCTTTCCACCAGTTCAGACATTTGGTTGTGTTGGCTAGTGCATGAAGCTTGACAAATATGACAAGATATTTCTGCATACAATTGAAAACCATAACTGACATTAGTAGAGAATACTTACAATAACACTCTGTGCAAAATGTCCAGTCAAACCATTTCTGCTCGTCTGGCACACCTTGAATTGCTCAAGTAGACTCATCTCTCTGTCTGTACTCTCACAGTATGCTTGCCTTGCCTTCTGATATTTTCGCAAGAGAAAATATAAATTAGTTTCACAACCACGTCACATGCCGACATGCGACAATTGAAAGTTTTCAAAAAAAATATAAATAAAACAGAGACATCAATTTACGATGTATATTGTGCATCTATAAATTCTAAATGATTTACTAATTTAAATATAGTTGTACAGATAACATTCCTTACCATACAGTAGAGGTGTCCAATCAAGCTACGAGATCCTGTACGCTGTTGTAAACGTACATTATTACGAGCACGCATGTTACTTCGAGCGATGAACTACAAATGAAGACTTGTGAGACACATGCTTAAAAAGGAATCAGTAATGTGATCTTGTCTCACTGTCTTCACAGAACATACCAAATTCTTTTGAGCAGACCAATACTCAACAAGATCACACCATTGATCATCAGTCATCTGTAGTATAGGAGAGGTTGTTGGAATATCGCTAGGAGTCCTCCCAGCAAAGTATCTCATCTTTAGCCTATGGCGCTCCTGGCGCAACGCTGAAGAGAATATGCTCCTGATAACAGTGATTACATTCTTCATGTCATCATCAAACTCAAGACATGTCTGTTTACAACAATGGGAACCGTTCATGTGTTAGATAGCTAGCCAACAGAAAGCTAGAGGGAATGTGAACGAGCAACATGGTATTGTTTACGAAAATGACTTACATGTAACATGTGCAGTAAACCTTCAAAATGAGAAGGGGTGTTTACGTGTTGTTTCCATGATGGAAAGATAGGAATTTGAGTCCTGACAAAAACGCCTGTGATCGATGCTATATTAGATGATTCTTGTGGATCCAGTGGCCTTCTGATACCTGCTATAACTGATGTGATGGGAAATCTTGTTCCCATTCGGGCAATCTTATTTTTAAGTGATTTCAAAGTCGTTGGCCCCCTTCGTTTTCTTGGTCGTGGTGGAACTGCAAATTTAAGCATTACATCAAGCTATCAAGGTATTTATGTAACGGAGCATGTAAGGGAACACGTACCTAATTCGGCCCCACCATCATCTTTAAGGAAGAAGTTGTCTCTGGCAGGACTAAATGTCAGCGGGCGATCGTGATTAGTTAGGTGTTGAGAACCTGCTGTTGAAACTGGGTCTGCTGTGAATTGTTCTTGGGTAACTGGATTGGCAACAGGTGGCTGGGGAACATGTGGTTTGGTATTTGCTCCGTCTACAGCTTTTAGACCAACCGATGTGGGGTTAGGTCGAAGCTTTTTATGTTGGTGTTTCGCATTACAATATTTTTTTGCCTGGTCATCATTTTCAACTAGATTAGAGTGACTCTGAGTCTGAGACCTTGTTTTTACTCTGTTCACTGCATTTGTTTGTGATCTGACATGACCAGCTTGAACCCTTTTTATTTTTAGGTGAGCTGTCAGATATTGATCTTCCTGTTGAACTATGTTCTTCACCTTGTTGGTATTTGAAACGTCCTTACGTGAAGTCCCTGATGCCTGCCAGAGATAAACGGTACTTCAATCAACAAAATCATATACATGCTTGATACGATTATGGAACATAAGAACAGCAAGCCAAGACATGATGAAACATATGTTATTATTATGTGTTAACTGAGCAGATGATAATGCTATAACTTGGGCTGGGTTGGACAGATACATCACAGTTATTGAAGATGCAACAATAATGCCAATGAAAAGAGCGAGCAATCACCTTGGGGGGTGGAGTAGGGTGCTTGACAAGGGCATCCTCTTTACTCAGGTCTCCCTCAGACTCTTGTTCAGTAGGATCAAGTTCTGAATAAGAAAATTGATTGTTATCGATGGAGACAGGAGAGGTGTTTGATTGTTCACTGGTGATGCCTATATTTTCTCTCCGGCCCTCTTTGTACTCTACTACAGTATCTTTAGCATGCATTAGAAAAAAATGCTAACGAGATTTATCATGGAACTTTGAGTAGAGCAGTAGAAGGGCAAATTAGTAGTAGCAAGTAGATGATAGCTCAAAAAGGAATAAAGCGTAGATCAAAAATAAATGATTTCCCTGTGCATGCCAATTGATGATTACAAGATTTATAAACATGCAGTTTAATAATGTCGACTAATCACTCTGCAGGCTTGACTTCTACTACAGTCATACCAGATAGCACCAAACAGATTGTAGGAAAAGTAAACTTGAAACCCCTAAGGCCTTGTTTGGTACTAGTGTTTTAGTGGGGATTAGTGGGGATAATACTCTAGAGTATTGGGTGACAGCAGAATTCACCCAATACCCACAAAACCCCATCCCCAATCCACTAGGTAGGGGTAGAGTATTGGGGATTGAAAAAATACACTAAATTTTGCGGAAAAGTAGGGATAAGTGGGGATTAAACTCGCTCATACTCTAGCACCAAACATGCATTGGGGATAAGTGGGGATTTAAAGTTTGGAGCGGATTATCCCTGCTAATCCCAGTAAAACTCTAGTACCAAACAAGCCCTAAAACAGATCGCACGAAACTGATGTTCGGAAATGAAATGCATAACGGAAGCGGCTAAACACCAACCTTCGCATGGGGAGTGGACGGCTTTACGCTTTGGTTTCGCGCGGTGGACCGGTTGGGCGCGGGGTCTACCCATTTCACCGTGCGGTAGACCAGGGAGTCGGGAAGCAGATCCGACGCAGCGGCGGAGGTGGACGGCGTCCCTGAGCAGGATCCGGCGCGGTGGGCGTCGGCTACGGTGGAGCACAAATGGTGCGGTGTGCGCCTTCGTCGGGGAAGCGGCTCCGGCTTGCTTGACAACGTCTTCTCGGACACTACAGCGTCTGGTCAGGAGGCTGTGGTGGCGAGGTGGGACGGTGGTGCACTGCCGTCGTCGGGCGAGATGCTCCGATTCGGTGTGTGACGCGTGAGAGATGTGGGATTCGGCGCCTGTGCCGGTGGTATGTTTTAATGGCTGGGGTGAGATTGGCCTTGGCCAAGAGAAGAACCGCTGGGGACGTTTTTGATGAAAGGATAAGATCGGAAATTCGAACATTTGAAAATTGGAGGCGGCAACCCGAGCTATTTTCGCCGCTGTTTTGGCGCTTCGTTGAAATGGTTTGGTGGATGCGCGAAAAAAAATGGACGCGGTCCGACCCCATCAAGGTCTCATTTGTAAGCATGGGCGGTACGGCAGCCATCCTACCTTGATTTTTAGTGAATATCCATTCATATATATGTGTTTTTTTCTGAACATTTGAGTACTTAAAACGGACTTCATATGACAAAGTTGCGCCTATTTTAGTGAACACTGCGTGGAGCCGATTTCGAAAACAAAACATGGACTAGGTACCAAAAAACATATATAGACTCGTTCTCCGCATTAAAAAGATTGATGTATCATGGATCTTAGTATATGTAAAATAACCTTGAGCTATTCATTATCATACGCGTAGAATTGAAGACTTCAGATATTTCTTTATATTTGAAAGAAACGCCATGTTTCATCCGACAACATTTATCATCTCATTGAGTTGGCGCTGATTTTATATGTGGTGACGAAAACAACTGATTATTTCTTTGTTTTACATTATTGATGATATCTACATGTTTTATACACATTATATGTCGTATTTACGCATTTTGGAACTAACCTATTAACAAGATGCCGAAGTGCAGTTCCTGTTTTCTGCTGTTTTTGGTTTCAGAAATCCTAGTAACGAAATATTCTCGGAATTGGACGAAATCAACGCCCAGGTTCCTATTTTGCCCGGAAGCATCCAGAACACCCGAGAGCCACCAGAGGGGAGCCCTGGTGGGCCCAGATGTAGGGTGGCGCGGCCAGGGCTGGGCCCGCGCCCCCCTATGGTGTCGTCGCCTCGTTGACCTTCTGACGCTGCCTTTCCGCCTATTTAAAGCCTCGCGAAAACCCTATTACGGAGGACGAAACCCACGAAACCATCCGAGCCGCCGCCATCGCGAAGCCAAGATCTGGGGACAGGAGTCTCTGTTCCGGCACCCTGCGGACGGGAAGTGCCCCGGAAGGCTTCTCCATCGACACCGCTGCCATCTTCACCGCCATCTTCATCACCGCTGCTGCTCCCATGAGGAGGGAGTAGTTCTCCATCGAGGCTCGGGGCTGTACCGGTAGCTATGTGGTTCATCTCTCTCCTATGTACTTCAATACAATAATCTCATGAGCTGCCTTACATGATTGAGATTCATATGATGATGCTTGTAATCTAGATGTCATTATGCTAGTCAAGTGAGTTTTACTTATGTGATCTCCGGAGACTCCTTGTCCCACGTGTGTAAAGGTGACAGTGTGTGCACCGTGTGGGTCTCTTAGGCTATATTTCACAGAATACTTATTCACTGTTATGAATGGCGTAGTGAAGTGCTTATTTATATCTCTTTATGATTGCAATGTGTTTTGTATCACAATTTATCTATGTGCTACTCTAGCAATGTTATTAAAGTAGTTTTATTCCTCCTGCACGGTGTAATGGTGACAGTGTGTGCATCCGTGTTAGTACTTGGTTTATGCTATGATCATGATCTCTTGTAGATTGCGAAGTTAACTATTGCTATGATAGTATTGATGTGTATTATTCCTCCTACATAAGCATGAAGGTGACAGTGTGCATGCTATGTTAGTACTTGGTTTAGTCGTTTCGATCTTTCATGCACTCTAAGGTTATTTAAATATGAACATTGAATTGTGGAGCTTGTTAACTCCGGCATTGAGGGTTCGTGTAATCCTACGCAATGTGTTCATCATCCAACAAGAGAGTGTAGAGTATGCATTTATCTATTCTGTTATGTGATCAAAGTTGAGAGTGTCCACTAGTGAAAGTCTATTCCCTAGGCCTTGTTCCTAAATACTGCTATCGCTGCTTGTTTGTTTTTTTCTGGCGCCGTACTACTGCTCATATTCATTCATACCACTTGTATTTCACTATCTCTTCGCCGAACTAGTACACCTATTAGGTGTGTTGGGGACACAAGAGACTTCTTGCTTTGTGGTTGCAGGGTTGCATGAGAGGGATATCTTTGACCTCTTCCTCCCTGAGTTCGATAAACCTTGGGTAATCCACTTAAGGGAAACTTGCTGCTGTTCTACAAACCTCTGCTCTTGGAGGCCCAACACTGTCTACAAGAATAGAAGCACCCGTATACATCAAGCACTTTTCTTGCGCGGGGAGGAAAGGTAAAAGGCACTCATACTCCGGTTCCAGGTAACAGTACTTTTCTGGCGCCATTGTGTGTGTGCTCGAAGCTATTTCCTTTAGACTCTGCAATTGCGACATTTGGTTTCTTGTTTACACTAGTTAGGCATAATGGACAACAATGACCTTTTTATTCTATTTCCTGATTTAAGACATGGATGGTTTGATGCGAAAATTAAAAAACCCATGGAACATATTAATATGAATGCTTTGAACACTATTGTTGCTAATGCTATGGAAAATTCTAAGCTTGGGGAAGCTGGCTTTGATGAGCATGATATTTTTAGTCCCCCAAGCATTGAGGAGTTTGCCTCCTATATTTGATGATGAGAATAATAATGATAGCTACTTTGTTGAATTTGCTCCCACTACAACTAATAAAATTGATTATGCTTATGTGGAGAGTAATAATTTTATGCATGAGACTCATGATAAGAATTCTTTATGTGATAGTTATATTGTTGAGTTTGCTCATGATGCTACTGAAAGTTATTATGAGAGAGGAAAATATGGTTGTAAAAAATTTCATGTTACTAAAACACCTCTCTATGTGCTGAAATTTTTGAAGCTACACTTGTTTTATCTTTCTATGCTTGTTGCATTATGCTTCTTGAACTTGTTTATTTACAAGATTCCTTTTCATAGGAAGCATGTTAGACTTAAATGTGCTTTGAATTTGCTTCTTGATGTTCTCTTTTGCTTCATTGTCTATTTTCATGAGAGCATCATCATTAAAACTGCTGAGCCCATCTTAATGGCTATAAAGAAAGAACTTCTTGGGAGATAACCCATGTGTTATTTTGCTACAGTACTTTGTTTTATATTTGTGTTTTGGAAGTTGTTTACTACTGTAGCAACCTCTCCTTATCTTAGTTTTGTGTTTTGTTGTGCCAAGTGAAGCCTCTAATCGAAGGTTGATACTAGATTTGGATTTCTGCGCAGAAACAGATTTCTATCTGTCACGAATCTGGGCTGTTTTCTCTGTAGGTAACTCAGAAAAATATGCCAATTTACGAGCGTGATCCTCAGATATGTACGCAACTTTCATTAGTTTTGAGTTTTTCCGTTTGAGCAAGTCTGGTGCCATTTTAAAATTCGTCTTTACGGACTGTTCTGTTTTTGACAGATTCTGCCTTTTATTTCGCATTGCCGCTTTTGTTAAGTTGAATGAGTTTCTTTGTTCCATTAACTTTCAGAAGTTATGTGCAATGTCCAGAAGTGTTAAGAATGATTGTGTCACCTCTGAACATGTGAATTTTTGATTATGCACTAACCCTCTAATGAGTTTGCTTGAAGTTTGGTGTGGCAGAAGTTTTCAAGGGTCAATAGAAGAGGGTGATATAATGTGATCGAGAAGAGTGAAAGGTCTAAGCTTGGGGATGCCCCGGTGGTTCATCCCTGCATATTTTAAGAAGACTCAAGCATCTAAGCTTGGGGATGCCCAAGGCATCCCCTTCTTCATCGACAACTTATCAGGTTTCTTCTAGTGAAACTATATTTTTATTCGGTCACATCTTATGTACTTTACTTGGAGCGTCTGTGTGCTTTTATTTTTGTTTTTGTTTTGTTATCTTAGTTCTCTGAATAAGTTCATCCTTGTGTGGGAGAGAGACACGCTCCGCTGGTTCGTATGAACACATGTGTTCTTAGCTCATAATATTCATGGCGAAGTTTCCTCTTCGTTAAATTGTTATATGGTTGGAAACGAAAAATGCTACATGTAGTAATTGGTAAAATGTCTTGGATAATGTGATACTTGGCAATTGTTGTGCTCATGTTTAAGCTCTTGCATCATATACTTTGCACCTATTAATGAAGAAATGCATAGAGCTTGCTAAAATTTGGTTTGCATAATTGGTCTCTCTAAGGTCTAGATAATTTCTAGTATTGAGTTTTGAACAACAAGGAAGACGGTGTAGAGTCTTATAATATTTACAATATGTCTTTTATGTGAGTTTTGCTGCACCGGTTCATCCTTGTGTTTGTTTCAAATAAACCTTGCTAGCCTAAACCTTGTATCGAGAGGGAATACTTCTCATGCATCCAAATCCTTGAGCCAACCACTATGCCATTTGTGTCCACCATACCTACCTACTACATGGTATTTCTCCGCCATTCCAAAGTAAATTGCTTGAGTGCTACCTTTAAACAATTCAAAAGTTATTACCTCTTATTTGTGTCAATGTTTTATAGCTCATGAGGAAGTATGTGGTGTTTTATCTTTCGATCTTGTCATTTACTTTTGACAGACTTTCACAATGGACTAGTGGCACATCCGCTTATCCAATAATTTTGCAAAAAGAGCTGGCAATGGGGTTCCCAGCCCCAATTAATTAACTTTCATTAATAATTCTCTTCACATGTTTTGCTCTGATTCATCAGTAAGCAACTTAATTTTGCAAATAGACACTCCTCCATGGTATGTGAATGTTGGAAGGCACCCGAGGATTCGGTTAGCCATGGCTTGTGTAAGCAAAAGGTTGGGAGGAGTGTCATCCATAAATAAAGAAAAACTAAACTAAAGTACATGTGTAAACAAAAGAGAAGAGGGATGATCTACCTTGCTGGTAGAGATAACGTCCTTCATGGGAGCCGCTCTTGAAAGTCTGGTTGATGAGGTAGTTAGAGTGCCCACTACCATTCGTTGACAACAACAAACACCTCTCAAAACTTTACTTTTATACTCTCTTTATGTTTTCAAAGTAAAAGCTCTAGCACAAATATAGCAATCGATGCTTTCCTCTTTGAAGGACCTTTCTTTTACCTTTATGTTGAGTCAGTTTACCTATCTCTCTCCACCTTAAGAAGCAAACACTTGTGTGAACTGTGCATTGATTCCTACATACTTGCATATTGCACTTGTTATATTACTTTATGTTGACAATATCCATGAGATATACATGTTATAAGTTGAAAGCAACGCTGAAACTTAATCTTCTTTTGTGTTGCTTCAACACCTTTACTTTGATTTATTGCTTTATGAGCTAACTCTTATGCAAGACTTATTGATGCTTGTCTTGAAGTACTATTCATGAAAAGTCTTTGCTTTATGATTCAGTTGTTTACTCATGTCATTACCATTGTTTTGATCGCTGCATTCATTACATATGTTTACAAATAGTATGATCAAGATTATGATGGCATGTCACTTCAGAAATTATCTTTGTTATCGTTTTACCTGCTCGGGACGAGCAGAACTAAGCTTGGGGATGCTGATACGTCTCCAACGTATCGATAATTTCTTATGTTCCATGCTACATTATTGATGATATCTACATGTTTTATACACATTATATGTCGTATTTACGCATTTTCGGAACTAACCTATTAACAAGATGCCGAAGTGCCAGTTCCTGTTTTTTGCTGTTTTTGGTTTCAGAAATCCTAGTAACGAAATATTCTCGAATTGGACGAAATCAACGCCCAGTTCCTATTTTGCCCGGAAGCATCCAGAACACCCGAGAGCCACCAGAGGGGAGCCCTGGTGGGCGCAGATGATAGGGTGGCGCGGCCAGGGCTGGGCCCGCGCCCCCCTATGGTGTCGTCGCCTCGTTGACCTTCTGACGCTGCCTTTCCGCCTATTTAAAGCCTCCGTCGCGAAAACCCTATTACGGAGGACGAAACCCACAGAAACCATCCAGAGCCGCCGCCATCACGAAGCCAAGATCTGGGGGACAGGAGTCTCTGTTCCGGCACCCTGCCGGACGGGGAAGTGCCCCCGGAAGGCTTCTCCATCGACACCGCTGCCATCTTCACCGCCATCTTCATCACCGCTGCTGCTCCCATGAGGAGGGAGTAGTTCTCCATCGAGGCTCGGGGCTGTACCGGTAGCTATGTGGTTCATCTCTCTCCTATGTACTTCAATACAATAATCTCATGAGCTGCCTTACATGATTGAGATTCATATGATGATGCTTGTAATCTAGATGTCATTATGCTAGTCAAGTGAGTTTTACTTATGTGATCTCCGGAGACTCCTTGTCCCACGTGTGTAAAGGTGACAGTGTGTGCACCGTGTGGGTCTCTTAGGCTATATTTCACAGAATACTTATTCACTGTTATGAATGGCGTAGTGAAGTGCTTATTTATATCTCTTTATGATTGCAATGTGTTTTGTATCACAATTTATCTATGTGCTACTCTAGCAATGTTATTAAAGTAGTTTTATTCCTCCTGCACGGTGTAATGGTGACAGTGTGTGCATCCGTGTTAGTACTTGGTTTATGCTATGATCATGATCTCTTGTAGATTGCGAAGTTAACTATTGCTATGATAGTATTGATGTGTATTATTCCTCCTACATAAGCATGAAGGTGACAGTGTGCATGCTATGTTAGTACTTGGTTTAGTCGTTTCGATCTTTCATGCACTCTAAGGTTATTTAAATATGAACATTGAATTGTGGAGCTTGTTAACTCCGGCATTGAGGGTTCGTGTAATCCTACGCAATGTGTTCATCATCCAACAAGAGAGTGTAGAGTATGCATTTATCTATTCTGTTATGTGATCAAAGTTGAGAGTGTCCACTAGTGAAAGTCTATTCCCTAGGCCTTGTTCCTAAATACTGCTATCGCTGCTTGTTTACTGTTTGCGCTATTTTCTGGCGCCGTACTACTGCTCATATTCATTCATACCACTTGTATTTCACTATCTCTTCGCCGAACTAGTACACCTATTAGGTGTGTTGGGGACACAAGAGACTTCTTGCTTTGTGGTTGCAGGGTTGCATGAGAGGGATATCTTTGACCTCTTCCTCCCTGAGTTCGATAAACCTTGGGTAATCCACTTAAGGGAAACTTGCTGCTGTTCTACAAACGCCATGTTTCATCCGACAACATTTATCATCTCATTGAGTTGGCGCTGATTTTATATGTGGTGACGAAAACAACTGAGGCTCCTTTGATTTATAGGATTTAGATCCTACGGGAATTATTCTACACTATTGGTTATATTCATAGGGAACATATCCCATATGAATCTTGTACTACAAATCCTATATGAACAAAACATTAGGTCATCCCTCATGGAAAAATCCCTTTGGTACAATCAAAGAAACTCATATTCCCATAGGATTCAAATAGACAAGATGTACATACGTTTTTCCTATCCTATGACTTAAAGGACTCCTGAAATGGCTCGACAACAAAGATCATAAATTCCGAGTTGTGCATCGAGCAAAAGATATTGAAAAAATTCTTGATCGATCCAATTACAAAATGATTTTCAAAAGAACTAAAGTTTTGCCATTGATCACATAATTGGTATGTATATAGGTTCTACTTATAATAAAATATGTTTTGGTTTATTGGGATTGCGTTAGAATTACATGCATCACAATGTCTCGGGACTATTTCGGTATTTACCTCTTCTTTTAGAGTTCGCCCTATCTAAGATTATTTCCGACATTCGCCAATGTTTGCAAGGAATGGCATGCAGTCGATTCCCACCCTGTTTCAGAAAAAATGAAGAAAAAAAAGTGAACTTGTGGCTATAAAATGATAAGCTTGAATTTTGATATGTTTTTTTTAAAAAAAACTAGCTTCAAAATATGGCCTACCATTTTATATAAAAAACCATGGGTCTTAACGAAAATGCCCAAGGTAAAATGTGCATTACCATTTTGGGGAAAGGTGCAATAAGATTTCATTTTATTGTGGGAAACAAATTGTTGTTGTTTTTTTGCCTTTTCTGAATAGCTAAAAAGGTGTCATCTTTTTTCCATACATTCCATAATGTCATAGAACATAAGCATCCGGTGTCCAGATATAGCAACAATTCAGTATAAGACAATACTAACATAGTTTCCATAAAGTACTGCTAACACATAAGAAAACAAAAGATCTAGATGATGACCCAAGAAACAACATCCTTGTATATAATAACAATCTATTGACCATATGGCGGCTTTTGCATCACCCTATCAAAATCATCTGCCTTCAAGCACGAGAGCAGAATGTCGACACGTGCTTCAACATGTTCCAAGATCCTCTTGATGATCTCATGGATATCTGCATCAGCCGAATAGGAATCAAAGTTGTCAGCCACTAGCTTCTGATAGAAAGAAACATCAGTGTTGAAGGCGTCGATCTTAGGAGTCCCCACATTTCATTACTTGCAAGACCAAGATGATCAAATTCCCTTTACTTCATAAGAATGTCTGGATCGCTGACACGATCGAAATCTTTGCTAGTACCCTCCTTTGGCCGAATTCAAATTTGCATCAGATCTTGGTGCCCATGCCTTTGGTACATGCGGGTAATTTTTTGCCAATATGTCGTGCATTGCACATAGCGTCCTACTGTACAGGGGTACTTCTACATATCTTCTTCCAAATATAATTTAATTTATTTCGGGTTGGATTCAATTTGTTTCAAAATTGTCTGATATACCATTTGTATTGGTAGGAGATGCAGCTTTGAATTTTAATCATTGTTTCTAGGTGCCACACTTGCAGGGTACAGTCAAGGATTTTATCCAATGTTTCATGTCTTGACAAATCCTTTTCGTAATGGAAGTTGAGACCCCCAGCCTCTGCATCAAAATGATGCACATGGAATTTTTTAGTATGGTATTCAACAAAATATGATAAGATGCAAAAATCAAACCTTGGACAAATATGACACATGCTCACTTGGGTAGAAAGCCAATCAAACTGATACAAATTACATTGCAGAGTCCTTGCATGTTAAACTATATATTGCCAAACACCACATATATTAAGGGATACATATTAATTTCGATACTACTACTTTTACGATAGAAGATTTGTAACTACAAACGTTGTGGGTTGTGGCTGCCCTCCTCAATCTACTCACTTGTCTCATCGGCAACCGTCTCCACCTCTCTACATGCACATATGGGTACAACTTCTTCACACCCGAAGAAGATTACTTGTTTCCTGTCATGCTCCGCCACTTGTAGTAGGTGTGCTCCTTTTTCAGAGATGAATTCTCTTTTAGGATGGAGATGTTCTCCTTTTTCAGAGATGAGTTCTCTTTTAGGATGGAGATGTTCTCCTTCGTTAGAGACCCGTTCTGATTTACCATGGAGAGGTTCTCCTTCGATAGAGATGAGTTCTCCTTTGATAGAGATGAGTGCTCATTCAAGAGTACGGCATACTCATTCCATAGCTTCATAGCACGGTTTACCAGATGTGCGTTCACATCTCGGAGCTTGGACGCATGGTCAATCAACTCGCGCGACTCATCCAGGAGCGACCGCCGGATTACTTGCAGAGACGCTTCATGTTGTCGTCCTTCATTAGATGGTAGATTCACAGAGCGACCCTGTGTGACACATGATATTATACTAATAAAGTGCAAGAGTGTAACTTCAATAGTAAAAATATAGTACTCCGAAAGTTTGCAGGACTTAAACTTCAATACTCATAGTAATATGTACAAGACTAACTTCAATAGTAATTGTAATATGTATAAATTTCAATTGCAATACTGTAGTAATATGAGTACTCCGGAGCTTGGAGTAATAAAGTTTCAAACTAAGAACGAAACATGAACTAATAAAGTTTGCCCTATGCATCAATCGATGGAGAGGCTGGATCTCAAGTTCGAAAGGGGGAAAAAGACTGCAGTGAAGTTTCAAGTTTGCATTGAAGTTCGAAAGTGGTAATGCAGCTAGTATTAGTGCAGTAGAAATCCCTTGTGCCTTGTTTGGTTGACGTGTTTTCACATGGTTCAGTGAGTAATATCTGGGTCTTTCTTAATAAGAACACATTTTATCTGTTTGGCAGAAGAGTATTGGACAGGATCAGAGTCGCGGGGATCCTCAGGAAACACTTCCGCGCACGTCGGGTGGACGTGGAACCGCAACACCTCTATGCTCTCGCGTTTCTGGTCGTTCCACATACGTGCTCCGATTGCTGCTTCTCCTTCCAGGCATCCACCCCGTTCCAGCATGGATCAGGCTGAGGGATTGATTCCAATGCAAAATTACAAGTCCTGAGGCCTGCTGGCATGGATTACGTGAATAGAAATTGGACGCTTCACTAATAAGGCCCGAGGAACCCCTCAAAAAAAAACTAATAATGCCCCAGGACAGGCTATCTCTCAGGTTGTCCTGATCTGCCGCAAATACTCACGCCAAAACATGGTGAATGAAGTATTTTGCATCAAATCCCCTCCGAATAATACTCAGTAGGGGGCTAACTAGTTTTAAACCAATGATTAAACTACATTAACCACTGACCTCGAAGCTCTCCTCCTTGGAGAGGACCGACTCCCCGGCGACGGCGAGGTTGTCTTGCAGCTGCAGCAGGACTGTCACGTCTGAGCCCACGGAGAGGTCGTTGATCCGCTGCCGCTTGGTGGGCACATCAGACTCAACGGCGAGGCCGCCATGCGCCTGCTGCAGCAGCTGTAGGGGGGCGTGCGAGTTGGCGGCGAGGTCCTGTAGTTGCTGCTGGGGGATTACGACGGTGGGCCGCACACCTAACAGGCCCCCTTGTCCACTCGTGGGATTCATCGCCGGAAGATGGGGGTGCAGGGAGGCGCTAATACAGAGGTTGTGGATGGTACAGCCGCCGACGAGCACTGTACAGGTTGGGGCTATAGGATTTTGAAGATGAATGGGGAGAGGCGGCAGGGGCCTATAAATCGAGAGGAGTGAGGTAGCGAGAAGTGAAGTGAATGGGGAGAGGCGGCAGGGGCCTATAAATCGAGAGGGCTATAGGTTGGGACATGATTTTTACGCAATATTTAAATTTAGATTTAAGCCGCATGTCACCAGGTGACATGCGAAAGGTGCATGTCACCTGATCTCTATCCGTGAAGGACACAGGTCACTCGCAACACTGTACATGGTGTACTGTAGGGACGCGAAACAGTATTGTTCACTGTTCGTAGTGTTTTTCATTTTTCTGATTTTTTTGAATTTTATGCCCATTTGAATCTTTTGGTCAAATCCTAGGTTTGACAAAGATTTAAACAAGTTTAAAATATATGAAAAGGTAAGCATGGATCCTTCTTAGTCACTCTAAAATGAAGCTTTTGGGATGTTCTTGAAATTTCCATGCTTGACTTCATAAGACAGAGTTTAGGGTTAGGGGTAGATATATACATGATTTGTTTGGTTTGAATATGTCTAGACCTTGTTTATCAACTTTAATTCTTACTATATGACATAAGAAAACTATTTGCTTTGGTTTTTCATTTTTCTGATTTTTTTGAATTTTGATGCCCATTAGAATCTTGTCAAATCCTAGGTTTGACCAAGATAATTTAAACAAGTTTAAAACATGGAAATGAAAAGGGAAGCATGTATCCTTCTTAGTCACTCTAAAATGAATTTTTTGGGAGGTTTTTGAAATTTCCATGTTTGAAACCCAAAACCACTTCTCTTCATGCTTGACTTCATAAGACAGAGTTTAGGGGTTAGGGGGTAGATACATGGTTTGTCTAGTTTGAAACTTTGAATATGTCTAGACCTTGTTTATCAACTTGAATATGCTTACTATATGACATAAGAAGACTATGTACTTTGGTTTTTCATTTTTCTGATTTTTTTAATTTTCTGCGCATTTGAATCTTGGTCAAATCCTAAATTTGACCAAGATTTAGACAAGTTTAACACGTGAAAACGAATAAGTAAGCCTGGATCCTTCTTAGTCACTCTAAAATGAAGCTTTTGGGAGGTTCTTGAAATTTCCATGTTTGAAACCCAAAACCACTTCTCTTCATGATTGACTTCATAAGATCGACAGATTAGTTTAGGGTTAGGGGTAGATATATACATGATTTTTCTGGTTTGAATATGTCTAGACCTTGTTTATCAACTTGAATGCTTACTATATGACATAAGAAAACTATTTGCTTTTGTTTTTCATTTTTCTGATTTTTTTTGAATTTTGATGCCCATTTGAATCTTGTCAAATCCTAGGTTTGACCAAGATAATTTAAACAAGTTTAAAACATGAATATGAAAAGGGAAGCATGTATACTTCTTAGTCACTCTAAAATGAAGTTTTTGGGAGGTTTTTGAAAATTCCATGTTTGAAACCCAAAACCACTTCTCTTCATGCCTGACTTCATAAGATAGAGTTTAGGGGTCAGGGGGTGTAGATACATTTGGTTTGTCTAGTTTGAATATGTCTAGACCTTGTTTAACAACTTTAATGCTAACTATATGACATAAGAAGACTATGTGCTTTGGTTTTTCATTTTTCTGATTTTTTTGAATATTGTGCCCACCCATTTGTATCTTCATGAAATCCTAGGTTTGACCAAGATAATTTAAACAAGTTTAAAACATGAAAATGAAAAGGGAAGCCTGGATCCTTCTTAGTCACTCTAAAATGAAGCTTTTGGGAGGTTCTTGAAATTTCCATGTTTGAAACCCAAAACCACTTCTCTTCATGCTTGACTTCATAAGACAGAGTTTAGGGTTTTAGGGGTAGATATATACAGGATTTGTCTGGTTTGAATATGTCTAGACCTTGTTTATCAACTTTAATGCTTACTATATGACATAAGAAAACCATTGCTTGGTTTTTTTCTGATTTTTTTGAATTTTGATGCCCATTTGAATCTTGTCAAATCCTAGGGTTTGCTCACTGACAAACCCTGCACAAAAGTCAACATCATCACCCGAAAAAGGGGAGACACCATAATGCTCTCCCTTCTTCTCTCCTTCCGAGTAATCCCTCTTCCTCCGAGTTTCACTCGACGGGCAAACACACATGTGTTGCATAGTAATAATAAAAAGGTAGAAAAATCGACCTACGAATCTATAATTAAATAGGTTAGTAATAATAAAAAGGTAGAAAAATCAACCTACGAATCTATAATTAAATAGGTTAAACTAGGGTTTTGCCCAGTACTACAGATCAAGGTTCAAACCTTGTTTATCAACTTGAATATGCTTACTATATGACATAAGAAGACTATGTACTTTGGTTTTCATTTTTCTGATTTTTTAAATTTTCTGCGCATTTGAATCATATCTTGGTCAAATCCTAGGTTTGACCAAGATTTAGACAAGTTTAACACGTGAAAACGAATAAGTAAGCCTGGATCCTTCTTAGTCACTCTAAAATGAAGCTTTTGGGATGTTCTTGAAATTTCCATGTTTGAAACCCAAAACGACTTCCCTTCATGCTAGACTTCATAAGATCGACATGGGGTAGATACATGATTTGTCTGGTTTGGATATATCTAGACCTTGTTTATCAACTTTAATGCTTACGATATGACATAAGAAGACAATGTGATTTGGTTTTTCATTTTTCTGATTTTTTTGAATATTGTGCCCACCCATTTGTATCTTCATGAAATCCTAGGTTTGACCAAGCTAATTTAAACAAGTTTAAAACATGAAAATGAAAAGGGAAGCATGTAACCTTCTCAGTCACTCTAAAATGAAGTTTTTGGGATGTTTTTGAAATTTCCATGTTTGAAACCCAAAACCACTTCTCTTCATGCTTGACTTCATAAGACAAAGTTTAGGGTTAGGGGGTATAGATACATGATTTGTATGGTTTGAATATGTCCAAACCTTGTTTATCAACTTGAATATGCTTACTATATGACATAAGAAGACTATGTACTTTGGTTTTTCATTTTTCTGATTTTTTTATTTTTCTGCGCATTTGAATCATATCTTGGTCAAATCCTAGGTTTGACCAAGATTTAGACAAGTTTAACACGTGAAAACGAATAAGTAAGCCTGGATCCTTCTTAGTCACTCTAAAATGAAGCTTTTGGGAGGTTCTTGAAATTTCCATGTTTGAAACCCAAAACCACTTCTCTTCATGATTGACTGAGTTTAATTAGGGTTTTAGGGGTAGATATATACATGATTTTTCTGGTTTGAATATATATGTCTAGACCTTGTTTATCAACTTGAATGCTTACTATACATATGACATAAGAATGCTATGTGCTTTGGTTTTTCATTCTTTTGATTTTTTTGAATTTTTAGGGCCATTTGAATCTTGGTCAAATCCTTGGTTTGACCAAGATTTAAACAAGTTTAAAACATGAAAATGAAAAGGGAAGTCTGTATCCTTCTTAGTCACTCTAAAATGAAGCTTTTGGGATGTTCTTGAAATTTCAATGTTTGAAACCCAAAATGACTTCCCTTCATGCTAGACTTCATAAGATCGACAGGGGGTAGATACATGATTTGTCTGGTTTGGATATATCTAGACCTTGTTTATCAACTTGATTGCTTACGATATGACATAAGAAGACTATGTGATTTGGTTTTCCATTTTTCTGATTTTTTTAATTTTTTGCCCACCCATTTGTATCTTCGTCAAATCCTAGGTTTGACCAAGATAATTAAAACAAGTTTTATAAAACATGAAAATGAAAAGGGAAGCATGTATCCTTCTTAGGCACTCTAAAATGAAGCTTTTGGGAGGTTTTTGAAATTTCCATGTTTGAAACCCAAAACCACATCTCTTCACATGCTTGACTTCATAAGACAGAGTTTAGGGGTTAGGGGTATAGATACATGATTTGTCTGGTTTGAATATGTCTAGACATTGTTTATCAACTTTAATGCTTACTACATGACATAAGAAAAATAATGTCATGTAAATGAGTTAACTTGGATTTCCTACCCTTGAATCCATAGGAAACTTTGTTCTAATGCACTATAATAATCAACCGAGTTTTTACACCAACAGGTCTGTCACTTACGTGTGGTGCCCACGCGTGAGGTCCCACACTTCAGTGAGCACAAGTCACGTGCAATAGGTACGCAAACTCCCAGCCATCTTCTTTGTCAAGAGAAGACGCATCAGGATGCGTATTGGAAGTCTGTGGGTCCTTCTGGATCCTTCGGTTGTCCCTCTCACAAAAAAACAAATCTCTCTCATTCTCGGCCTCGCTCGACTCGCTCGCTCGCTCGCTCGCTCGCTCGCTCGCACCTCCTGCTCACTGACAAACCCTGCACAAAAGTCAACATCATCACCCGAAAAAGGGGAGACACCATAATTCTCTCCCTTCTTCTCTCCTTCCGAGTGATCCCTCTTCCTCCGAGTTTCACTCGACGGGCAAACACACTTGTGCTGCATAGTAATAATAAAAAGGTAGAAAAATCAACCTACGAATCTATAATTAAATAGGTTAGTAATAATAAAAAGGTAGAAAAATCAACCTACGAATCTATAATTAAATAGGTTAAACTAGGGTTTTGCCCAGTACTACAGATCAAGGTTCAAACCTTGTTTATCAACTTGAATATGCTTACTATATGACATAAGAAGACTATGTACTTTGGTTTTCATTTTTCTGATTTTTTTAATTTTCTGCGCATTTGAATCTTGGTCAAATCCTAGGTTTGACCAAGATTAGACAAGTTTAACACGTGAAAACGAATAAGTAAGCCTGGATCCTTCTTAGTCACTCTAAAATGAAGCATTTTGGGATGTTCTTGAAATTTCCATGTTTGAAACCCAAAACGACCTCTCTTCATGCTACACTTCATAAGATCGACCGAGTTTAGGGTTAGGGGTAGATACATGATTTGTATGGTTTGAATATGTCCAAACCTTGTTAATTTATCAACTTGAATGCTTACTATATGACATAAGAAGACTATATGCTTTTGTTTTTCATTTTTCTGATTTTTTTTGAATTTTATGCCCATATATTTGAATCTTGGTCAAATCATAGGTTTGACAAAGATTTAAACAAGTTTAAATTGTGAAAATGAAAAGGTAAGCATGGATCCTTATTAGTCACTCTAAAATAAATCTTTTGGGAGGTTCTTGAAATTTCCATGTTTGAAACCCAAAACCACTTCTCTTCATGATTGACTTCATAAGACAGAGTTTAGGGTTTTAGGGGTAGATATATACATGATTTTTCTGGTTTGAATATGTCTAGACCTGGTTTATCAACTTGAATGCTTACTATACATATGACATAAGAATGCTATGTGCTTTGGTTTTTCATTCTCTTTTGATTTTTTTTCTAAATTTTTAGGCCCATTTGAATCTTGGTCAAAATCTTTGGTTTGACAAGGATTTAAACAAGTTTAAAACATGAAAATGAAAAAGGGAAGTCTGTATATCCTTCTTAGTCACTCTAAAATGGAAGCTTTTGGGATGTTCTTGAAATTTCCATGTTTGAAACCGAAAACGACTTCCCTTCATGCTAGACTTCATAAGATCGACAGGGGGTAGATACATGATTTGTCTGGTTTGGATATATCTAGACCTTGTTTATCAACTTGAATGCTTACGATATGACATAAGAAGACAATGTGATTTGGTTTTTCATTTTTATGATTTTTTTGAATATTGTGCCCACCCATTTGTATCTTCATGAAATCCTAGGTTTGACCAAGATAATTTAAACAAGTTTAAAACATGAAAATGAAAAGGGAAGCATGTAACCTTCTCAGTCACTTTAAAATGAAGTTTGTGGGAGGTTTTTGAAATTTCCATGTTTGAAACCCAAAACCACTTCTCTTCATGCTTGACTTCATAAGACAAAGTTTAGGGTTAGGGGTATAGATACATGATTTGTATGGTTTGAATATGTCCAGACCTTGTTTATCAACTTTAATGCGCTTACTATATATATGACATAAGAAGACTATGTACTTTGGTTTTTATTTTTCTGATTTTTTTAATTTTCTGCGCATTTGAATCATATCTTGGTCAAATCCTAGGTTTGACCAAGATTTAGACAAGTTTAACACGTGAAAACGAATAAGTAAGCCTGGATCCTTCTTAGTCACTCTAAAATGAAGCTTTTGGGAGGTTCTTGAAATTTCCATGTTTGAAACCCAAAACCACTTCTCTTCATGATTGACTGAGTTTAATTTGGGTTTTAGGGGTAGATATATACATGATTTTTCTGGTTTGAATATATATATGTCTAGACCTTGTTTATCAACATGAATGCTTACTATACATATGACATAAGAATGCTATGTGCTTTGGTTTTTCATTCTTTTGATTTTTTCTGAATTTTTAGGGCCATTTGAATCTTGGTCAAATCCTTGGTTTGACCAAGATTTAAACAAGTTTAAAACATGAAAATGAAAAGGGAAGTCTGTATCCTTCTTATTTACTCTAAAATGAAGCTTTTGGGATGTTCTTGAAATTTCCATGTTTGAAACCCAAAACGACTTCCCTTCATGCTAGACTTCATAAGATCGACAGGGGGTAGATACATGATTTGTCTGGTTTGGATATATCTAGACCTTGTTTATCAACTTGAATGCTTACGATATGACATAAGAAGACAATGTGATTTGGTTTTTCATTTTTCTGATTTTTTTGAATATTGTGCCCACCCATTTGTATCTTCATGAAATCCTAGGTTTGACCAAGCTAATTTAAACAAGTTTAAAACATGAAAATGAAAAGGGAAGCATGTAACCTTCTCAGTCACTCTAAAATGAAGTTTTTGGGAGGTTTTTGAAATTTCCATGTTTGAAACCCAAAACCACTTCTCTTCATGCTTGACTTCATAAGACAAAGTTTAGGGTTAGGGGGTATAGATACATGATTTGTATGGTTTGAATATGTCCAAACCTTGTTTATCAACTTGAATATGCTTACTATATGACATAAGAAGACTATGTACTTTGGTTTTTCATTTTTCTGATTTTTTTAATTTTCTGCGCATTTGAATCATATCTTGGTCAAATCCTAGGTTTGACCAAGATTTAGACAAGTTTAACACGTGAAAACGAATAAGTAAGCCTGGATCCTTCTTAGTCACTCTAAAATGAAGCTTTTGGGAGGTTCTTGAAATTTCCATGTTTGAAACCCAAAACCACTTCTCTTCATGATTGACTGAGTTTAATTAGGGTTTTAGGGGTAGATATATACATGATTTTTCTGGTTTGAATATATATGTCTAGACCTTGTTTATCAACTTGAATGCTTACTATACATATGACATAAGAATGCTATGTGCTTTGGTTTTTCATTCTTTTGATTTTTTCTGAATTTTTAGGGCCATTTGAATCTTGGTCAAATCCTTGGTTTGACCAAGATTTAAACAAGTTTAAAACATGAAAATGAAAAGGGAAGTCTGTATCCTTCTTAGTCACTCTAAAATGAAGCTTTTGGGATGTTCTTGAAATTTCAATGTTTGAAACCCAAAACGACTTCCCTTCATGCTAGACTTCATAAGATCGACAGGGGCTAGATACATGATTTGTCTGGTTTGGATATATCTAGACCTTGTTTATCAACTTGATTGCTTACGATATGACATAAGAAGACTATGTGATTTGGTTTTCCATTTTTCTGATTTTTTTAATTTTTTGCCCACCCATTTGTATCTTCGTCAAATCCTAGGTTTGACCAAGATAATTAAAACAAGTTTTATAAAACATGAAAATGAAAAGGGAAGCATGTATCCTTCTTAGGCACTCTAAAATGAAGCTTTTGGGAGGTTTTTGAAATTTCCATGTTTGAAACCCAAAACCACATCTCTTCACATGCTTGACTTCATAAGACAGAGTTTAGGGGTTAGGGGTATAGATACATGATTTGTCTGGTTTGAATATGTCTAGACATTGTTTATCAACTTTAATGCTTACTATATGACATAAGAAAAATAATGTCATGTAAATGAGTTAACTTGGATTTCCTACCCTTGAATCCATAGGGAACTTTGTTCTAATGCACAATAATCAACCGAGTTTTTACACCAACAGGTCTGTCACTTACGTGTGGTGCCCATGCGTGAGGTCCCACACTTCAGTGAGCACAAGTCACGTGCAATAGGTACGCAAACTCCCAGCCATCTTCTTTGTCAAGAGAAGACGCATCAGGATGCGTATTGGAAGTCTGTGGGTCCTTCTGGATCCTTCGGTTGTCCCTCTCACAAAAAAAAACAAATCTCTCTCATTCTCGGCCTCGCTCGACTCGCTCGCTCGCTCGCTCGCACCTCCTGCTCACTGACAAACCCTGCACAAAAGTCAACATCATCACCCGAAAAAGGGGAGACACCATAATTCTCTCCCTTCTTCTCTCCTTCCGAGTGATCCCTCTTCCTCCGAGTTTCACTCGACGGGCAAACACACTTGTGCTGCATAGTAATAATAAAAAGGTAGAAAAATCAACCTACGAATCTATAATTAAATAGGTTAGTAATAATAAAAAGGTAGAAAAATCAACCTACGAATCTATAATTAAATAGGTTAAACTAGGGTTTTGCCCAGTACTACAGATCAAGGTTCAAACCTTGTTTATCAACTTGAATATGCTTACTATATGACATAAGAAGACTATGTACTTTGGTTTTCATTTTTCTGATTTTTTTAATTTTCTGCGCATTTGAATCTTGGTCAAATCCTAGGTTTGACCAAGATTAGACAAGTTTAACACGTGAAAACGAATAAGTAAGCCTGGATCCTTCTTAGTCACTCTAAAATGAAGCATTTTGGGATGTTCTTGAAATTTCCATGTTTGAAACCCAAAACGACCTCTCTTCATGCTACACTTCATAAGATCGACCGAGTTTAGGGTTAGGGGTAGATACATGATTTGTATGGTTTGAATATGTCCAAACCTTGTTAATTTATCAACTTGAATGCTTACTATATGACATAAGAAGACTATATGCTTTTGTTTTTCATTTTTCTGATTTTTTTTGAATTTTATGCCCATATATTTGAATCTTGGTCAAATCATAGGTTTGACAAAGATTTAAACAAGTTTAAATTGTGAAAATGAAAAGGTAAGCATGGATCCTTATTAGTCACTCTAAAATAAATCTTTTGGGAGGTTCTTGAAATTTCCATGTTTGAAACCCAAAACCACTTCTCTTCATGATTGACTTCATAAGACAGAGTTTAGGGTTTTAGGGGTAGATATATACATGATTTTTCTGGTTTGAATATGTCTAGACCTGGTTTATCAACTTGAATGCTTACTATACATATGACATAAGAATGCTATGTGCTTTGGTTTTTCATTCTCTTTTGATTTTTTTTCTAAATTTTTAGGCCCATTTGAATCTTGGTCAAAATCTTTGGTTTGACAAGGATTTAAACAAGTTTAAAACATGAAAATGAAAAAGGGAAGTCTGTATATCCTTCTTAGTCACTCTAAAATGGAAGCTTTTGGGATGTTCTTGAAATTTCCATGTTTGAAACCGAAAACGACTTCCCTTCATGCTAGACTTCATAAGATCGACAGGGGGTAGATACATGATTTGTCTGGTTTGGATATATCTAGACCTTGTTTATCAACTTGAATGCTTACGATATGACATAAGAAGACAATGTGATTTGGTTTTTCATTTTTCTGATTTTTTTGAATATTGTGCCCACCCATTTGTATCTTCATGAAATCCTAGGTTTGACCAAGATAATTTAAACAAGTTTAAAACATGAAAATGAAAAGGGAAGCATGTAACCTTCTCAGTCACTTTAAAATGAAGTTTGTGGGAGGTTTTTGAAATTTCCATGTTTGAAACCCAAAACCACTTCTCTTCATGCTTGACTTCATAAGACAAAGTTTAGGGTTAGGGGTATAGATACATGATTTGTATGGTTTGAATATGTCCAGACCTTGTTTATCAACTTTAATGCGCTTACTATATATATGACATAAGAAGACTATGTACTTTGGTTTTTATTTTTCTGATTTTTTTAATTTTCTGCGCATTTGAATCATATCTTGGTCAAATCCTAGGTTTGACCAAGATTTAGACAAGTTTAACACGTGAAAACGAATAAGTAAGCCTGGATCCTTCTTAGTCACTCTAAAATGAAGCTTTTGGGAGGTTCTTGAAATTTCCATGTTTGAAACCCAAAACCACTTCTCTTCATGATTGACTGAGTTTAATTTGGGTTTTAGGGGTAGATATATACATGATTTTTCTGGTTTGAATATATATATGTCTAGACCTTGTTTATCAACATGAATGCTTACTATACATATGACATAAGAATGCTATGTGCTTTGGTTTTTCATTCTTTTGATTTTTTCTGAATTTTTAGGGCCATTTGTATCTTGGTCAAATCCTTGGTTTGACCAATATTTAAACAAGTTTAAAACATGAAAATGAAAAGGGAAGTCTGTATCCTTCTTATTTACTCTAAAATGAAGCTTTTGGGATGTTCTTGAAATTTCCATGTTTGAAACCCAAAACGACTTCCCTTCATGCTAGACTTCATAAGATCGACAGGGGGTAGATACATGATTTGTCTGGTTTGGATATATCTAGACCTTGTTTATCAACTTGATTGCTTACGATATGACATAAGAAGACTATGTGATTTGGTTTTCCATTTTTCTGATTTTTTTAATTTTTTGCCCACCCATTTGTATCTTCGTCAAATCCTAGGTTTGACCAAGATAATTAAAACAAGTTTTATAAAACATGAAAATGAAAAGGGAAGCATGTATCCTTCTTAGGCACTCTAAAATGAAGCTTTTGGGAGGTTTTTGAAATTTCCATGTTTGAAATCCAAAACCACATCTCTTCACATGCTTGACTTCATAAGACAGAGTTTAGGGTTAGGGGGTATAGATACATGATTTGTATGGTTTGAATATGTCCAAACCTTGTTTATCAACTTGAATATGCTTACTATATGACATAAGAAGACTATGTACTTTGGTTTTTCATTTTTCTTATTTTTTTTTTTCTGCGCATTTGAATCATATCTTGGTCAAATCCTAGGTTTGACCAAGATTTAGACAAGTTTAACACGTGAAAACGAATAAGTAAGCCTGGATCCTTCTTAGTCACTCTAAAATGAAGCTTTTGGGAGGTTCTTGAAATTTCCATGTTTGAAACCCAAAACCACTTCTCTTCATGATTGACTGAGTTTAATTAGGGTTTTAGGGGTAGATATATACATGATTTTTCTGGTTTGAATATATATGTCTAGACCTTGTTTATCAACTTGAATGCTTACTATACATATGACATATATAAGAATGCTATGTGCTTTGGTTTTTCATTCTTTTGATTTTTTCTGAATTTTTAGGGCCATTTGAATCTTGGTCAAATCCTTGGTTTGACCAAGATTTAAACAAGTTTAAAACATGAAAATGAAAAGGGAAGTCTGTATCCTTCTTAGTCACTCTAAAATGAAGCTTTTGGGATGTTCTTGAAATTTCAATGTTTGAAACCCAAAACGACTTCCCTTCATGCTAGACTTCATAAGATCGACAGGGGGTAGATACATGATTTGTCTGGTTTGGATATATCTAGACCTTGTTTATCAACTTGATTGCTTACGATATGACATAAGAAGACTATGTGATTTGGTTTTCCATTTTTCTGATTTTTTTAATTTTTTGCCCACCCATTTGTATCTTCGTCAAATCCTAGGTTTGACCAAGATAATTAAAACAAGTTTTATAAAACATGAAAATGAAAAGGGAAGCATGTATCCTTCTTAGGCACTCTAAAATGAAGCTTTTGGGAGGTTTTTGAAATTTCCATGTTTGAAACCCAAAACCACATCTCTTTACATGCTTGACTTCATAAGACAGAGTTTAGGGGTTAGGGGTATAGATACATGATTTGTCTGGTTTGAATATGTCTAGACATTGTTTATCAACTTTAATGCTTACTATATGACATAAGAAAAATAATGTCATGTAAATGAGTTAACTTGGATTTCCTACCCTTGAATCCATAGGAAACTTTGTTCTAATGCACTATAATAATCAACCGAGTTTTTACACCAACAGGTCTGTCACTTACGTGTGGTTCCCACGCGTGAGGTCCCACACTTCAGTGAGCACAAGTCACGTGCAATAGGTACGCAAACTCCCAGCCATCTTCTTTGTCAAGAGAAGACGCATCAGGATGCGTATTGGAAGTCTGTGGGTCCTTCTGGATCCTTCGGTTGTCCCTCTCACAAAAAAACAAATCTCTCTCATTCTCGGCCTCGCTCGACTCGCTCGCTCGCTCGCTCGCACCTCCTGCTCACTGACAAACCCTGCACAAAAGTCAACATCATCACCCGAAAAAGGGGAGACACCATAATTCTCTCCCTTCTTCTCTCCTTCCGAGTGATCCCTCTTCCTCCGAGTTTCACTCGACGGGCAAACACACTTGTGCTGCATAGTAATAATAAAAAGGTAGAAAAATCAACCTACGAATCTATAATTAAATAGGTTAGTAATAATAAAAAGGTAGAAAAATCAACCTACGAATCTATAATTAAATAGGTTAAACTAGGGTTTTGCCCAGTACTACAGATCAAGGTTCAAACCTTGTTTATCAACTTCAATATGCTTACTATATGACATAAGAAGACTATGTACTTTGGTTTTCATTTTTCTGATTTTTTTAATTTTCTGCGCATTTGAATCTTGGTCAAATCCTAGGTTTGACCAAGATTAGACAAGTTTAACACGTGAAAACGAATAAGTAAGCCTGGATCCTTCTTAGTCACTCTAAAATGAAGCATTTTGGGATGTTCTTGAAATTTTCATGTTTGAAACCCAAAACGACCTCTCTTCATGCTACACTTCATAAGATCGACCAAGTTTAGGGTTAGGGGTAGATACATGATTTGTATGGTTTGAATATGTCCAAACCTTGTTAATTTATCAACTTGAATGCTTACTATATGACATAAGAAGACTATATGCTTTTGTTTTTCATTTTTCTGATTTTTTTTGAATTTTATGCCCATATATTTGAATCTTGGTCAAATCATAGGTTTGACAAAGATTTAAACAAGTTTAAATTGTGAAAATGAAAAGGTAAGCATGGATCCTTATTAGTCACTCTAAAATAAATCTTTTGGGAGGTTCTTGAAATTTCCATGTTTGAAACCCAAAACCACTTCTCTTCATGATTGACTTCATAAGACAGAGTTTAGGGTTTTAGGGGTAGATATATACATGATTTTTCTGGTTTGAATATGTCTAGACCTGGTTTATCAACTTGAATGCTTACTATACATATGACATAAGAATGCTATGTGCTTTGGTTTTTCATTCTCTTTTGATTTTTTTTCTAAATTTTTAGGCCCATTTGAATCTTGGTCAAATCTTTGGTTTGACAAGGATTTAAACAAGTTTAAAACATGAAAATGAAAAAGGGAAGTCTGTATCCTTCTTAGTCACTCTAAAATGGAAGCTTTTGGGATGTTCTTGAAATTTCCATGTTTGAAACCGAAAACGACTTCCCTTCATGCTAGACTTCATAAGATCGACAGGGGGTAGATACATGATTTGTCTGGTTTGGATATATCTAGACCTTGTTTATCAACTTGAATGCTTACGATATGACATAAGAAGACAATGTGATTTGGTTTTTCATTTTTCTGATTTTTTTGAATATTGTGCCCACCCATTTGTATCTTCATGAAATCCTAGGTTTGACCAAGATAATTTAAACAAGTTTAAAACATGAAAATGAAAAGGGAAGCATGTAACCTTCTCAGTCACTCTAAAATGAAGTTTTTGGGAGGTTTTTGAAATTTCCATGTTTGAAACCCAAAACCACTTCTCTTCATGCTTGACTTCATAAGACAAAGTTTAGGGTTAGGGGGTATAGATACATGATTTGTATGGTTTGAATATGTCCAAACCTTGTTTATCAACTTGAATATGCTTACTATATGACATAAGAAGACTATGTACTTTGGTTTTTCATTTTTCTGATTTTTTTAATTTTCTGCACATTTGAATCATATCTTGGTCAAATCCTAGGTTTGACCAAGATTTAGACAAGTTTAACACGTGAAAACGAATAAGTAAGCCTGGATCCTTCTTAGTCACTCTTAAATGAAGCTTTTGGGAGGTTCTTGAAATTTCCATGTTTGAAACCCAAAACCACTTCTCTTCATGCTTGAATGAGTTTAATTAGGGTTTTAGGGGTAGATATATACATGATTTTTCTGGTTTGAATATATATGTCTAGACCTTGTTTATCAACTTGAATACTTACTATACATATGACATAAGAATGCTATGTGCTTTGGTTTTTCATTCTTTTGATTTTTTCTGAATTTTTAGGGCCATTTGAATCTTGGTCAAATCCTTGGTTTGACCAAGATTTAAACAAGTTTAAAACATGAAAATGAAAAGGGAAGTCTGTATCCTTCTTAGTCACTCTAAAATGAAGCTTTTGGGATGTTCTTTAAATTTCAATGTTTGAAACCCAAAACGACTTCCCTTCATGCTAGACTTCATAAGATCGAAAGGGGGTAGATACATGATTTGTCTGGTTTGGATATATCTAGACCTTGTTTATCAACTTGATTGCTTATGATATGACATAAGAAGACTATGTGATTTGGTTTTCCATTTTTCTGATTTTTTTAATTTTTTGCCCACCCATTTGTATCTTCGTCAAATCCTAGGTTTGACCAAGATAATTAAAACAAGTTTTATAAAACATGAAAATGAAAAGGGAAGCATGTATCCTTCTTAGGCACTCTAAAATGAAGCTTTTGGGAGGTTTTTGAAATTTCCATGTTTGAAACCCAAAACCACATCTCTTCACATGCTTGACTTCATAAGACAGAGTTTAGGGGTTAGGGGTATAGATACATGATTTGTCTGGTTTGAATATGTCTAGACATTGTTTATCAACTTTAATGCTTACTATATGACATAAGAAAAATAATGTCATGTAAATGAGTTAACTTGGATTTCCTACCCTTGAATCCATAGGAAACTTTGTTCTAATGCACTATAATAATCAACCGAGTTTTTACACCAACAGGTCTGTCACTTACGTGTGGTGCCCACGCGTGAGGTCCCACACTTCAGTGAGCACAAGTCACGTGCAATAGGTACGCAAACTCCCAGCCATCTTCTTTGTCAAGAGAAGACGCATCAGGATGCGTATTGGAAGTCTGTGGGTCCTTCTGGATCCTTCGGTTGTCCCTCTCACAAAAAAAACAAATCTCTCTCATTCTCGGCCTCGCTCGACTCGCTCGCTCGCTCGCTCGCTCGCTCGCACCTCCTGCTCACTGACAAACCCTGCACAAAAGTCAACATCATCACCCGAAAAAGGGGAGACACCATAATTCTCTCCCTTCTTCTCTCCTTCCGAGTGATCCCTCTTCCTCCGAGTTTCACTCGACGGGCAAACACACTTTTTTTAATTTTCTGCCCATTTGAATCTTGGTCAAATCCTAGGTTTGACCAAGATTTAAACAAGTTTAAAACATGAAAATAAAATGGTAAGCATGGATCCTTCTTAGTCTCCCGAAAATGAAGCTTTTTGGTTTTTTTTTAATTTCTATGTTTGAAACCCAAAACCACTTCTCTTCATGCTTGACTTCATAAGACATAGTTTAGGGTTAGGGGTAGATATATACATGATTTTTCTGGTTTGAATATGTCTAGACCTTGTTTATCAACTTGAATGCTAGCTTACTATATATGACATAAGAATGCTATGTGCTTTGGTTTTTCATTCTTTTGATTTTTTCTGAATTTTTATGCCCATTTGAATCTTGGTCGAATCCTAGGTTTGACCAAGATTTAAACAAGTTTAAAACATGAAAATGAGAAGGGAAGCATTTATCCTTCTTAGTCACTCTAATTAAAATGAAGATTTTGGGAGGTTTTTGAAATTTCCATGTTTGAAACCAAAAACCACGTCTCTTCATGCTTGACTTCATAAGATATATAGAGTTTAATTAGGGGTTAGGGGTATAGATACATGATTTGTTTGGTTTGAATATGTCTAGACCCTGTTTATCAACTTGAATGCTTACTATATGACATAAGAATGCTATGTGCTTTGGTTTTTCATTCTTTTGATTTTTTCTGAATTTTTATGCCCATTTGAATCTTGGTCGAATCCTAGGTTTGACCAAGATTTAAACAAGTTTAAAACATGAAAATGAGAAGGGAAGCCTGTATCCTTCTTTGTCACTCTAATTAAAATGAAGCTTTTGGGTGGTTTTTGAAATTTCCATGTTTGAAACCCAAAACCACGTCTCTTCATGCTTGACTTTGATACGTCTCCAACGTATCGATAATTTCTTATGTTCCATGCTACTTTATTGATGATACCTACATGTTTTATGCACATTATATGTCGTATTTACGCATTTTCTGGAACTAACCTATTAACAAGATGCCGAAGTGCCATTTCCTGTTTTCTGCTGTTTTTGGTTTCAGAAATCCTAGTAACAAAATATTCTCGGAATTGGACGAAATCAACGCCCAGGGTCCTATTTTGCCACGAAGCTTCCAGAAGACCGAAGGAGAGTCGAAGTGGGGCCACGAGGTGGCCAGGTGACAGGGCGGCGCGGCCCACCCTGGCCGCGCCGGCCTCCTGGGCCTCGCGCCACCTCTTGACCTACCCTTTCGCCTACAAATAGCCTCCGTCGCGAAACCCCCAGTACCGAGAGCCACGATACGGAAAACCTTCCAGAGACGCCGCCGCCGCGAATCCCATCTCGGGGGATTCAGGAGATCGCCTCCGGCACTGCCGGAGAGGGGATTCATCTCCCGGAGGACTCTTCATCGCCATGATCGCCTCCGGAGTGATGAGTGAGTAGTTCACCCCTGGACTATGGGTCCATAGCAGTAGCTAGATGGTTGTCTTCTCCTTGTTGTGCTTCATTGTTGGATCTTGTGAGCTGCCTAACATGATCAAGATCATCTATATGTAATTCTATATGTTGTGTTTGTCGGGATCCGATGGATAGAGAATACTATGTTATGGTGATTATCAATCTATTGTTTATGTGTTGTTTATGATCTTGCATGCTCTCCGTTATTAGTAGAGGCTCTGGCCAAGTTTGTACTCTTAACTCCAAGAGGGAGTATTTATGCTCGATAGTGGGTTCATGCCTTCATTGATACCTGGGACAGTGACAGAAAGTTCTAAGGTTGTGATGTGTTGTTGCCACTAGGGATAAAACATTGATTCTATGTCTAAGGATGTAGTTGTCGATTACATTACGCACCATACTTAATGCAATTGTCTGTTGCTTTGCAACTTAATACTGAATGGGGTTCGGATGATAACCTGAAGGTGGACTTTTTAGGCATAGATGCAGTTGGATGGCGGTCTATGTACTTTGTCGTAATGCCCGGATTAAATCTCACTATATTTACCATATCATGTATATGCATTGTTATGCCCTTTTCTATTTGTCAATTGCCCGACTGTAATTTGTTCACCCAACATGCTTTTATCTTATGGGAGAGACACCTCTAGTGAACTGTGGACCCCGGTCCTATTCTTTACATCGCATACAATCTACTGCAATACTTGTTTTACTGTTTTCTTGCAAGCAATCATCTTCCACACAATACGTTTAATCCTTTGTTACAGCAAGCCGTTGAGATTGACAACCTCACTGTTTCGTTGGGGCAAAGTACTTGGGTTGTGTTGTGCAGGTTCCATGTTGGCGCCGGAATCCCTGTTGTTGCGCCGCATCATATTTCGCCACCATCAACCTTCAACGTGCTTCTTGACTCCTACTGGTCCGATTAAACCTTGGTTTCTTACTGAGGGAAACTTGCCACTGTGCGCATCATACCTTCCTCTTGGGGTTCCCAACGGACGTGTACATCTACGCGCATCAAGCAAATTTCTAGCGCCGTTGCCGGGAGATCAAGACACGCTGCAAGGGGAGTCTCCACTTCTCAATCTCTTTACTTTGTTTTTGTCTTTCTTTATTTTATTTACTACTTTGTTTGCTGCACCTAAACAAAACACAAAAAAATTAGTTGCTAGTTTTACTTTATTTACTGTCTTGCTCTCTATATCAAAAACACAAAAAAAATTAGTTACTTGCATTTACTTTATCTAGTTTGCTTTATTTACTGTTGCTAAAATGAATACCCCTAAAAATACTAAGTTGTGTGACTTCACAAATGCAAATAATAATGATTTCCTATGCACACCTATTGCTCCACCTGCTACTACAGCAGAATTCTTTGAAATTAAACCTGCTTTACTAAATCTTGTCATGAGAGATCAATTTTCTGGTGTTAGTTCTGATGATGCTGCTGCCCATCTCAATAATTTTGTTGAACTTTGTGAAATGCAAAAATATAAGGATGTAGATGGTGATATTATTAAATTGAAAGTGTTTCCTTTCTCATTAAGAGGAAGAGCTAAAGATTGGTTGCTATCTTTGCCTAAGAATAGTATTGATTCATGGACTAAATGTAAGGATGCTTTTATTGGTAGATATTATCCTCCCGCTAAAATTATATCTTTGAGAAGTAGCATAATGAATTTTAAGCAATTAGATACTGAACATGTTGCTCAAGCATGGGAGAGAATGAAAACTTTGGTAAAGAATTGCCCAACCCATGGACTGACTACTTGGATGATCATCCAAACCTTCTATGCAGGACTAAATTTTTCTTCGCGGAATTTATTGGATTCAGCTGCTGGAGGTACCTTTATGTCCATCACTTTGGGGGCGGCTACAAAGCTTCTTGATGATATGATGATAAATTACTCTGAATGGCACACGGAAAGAGCTCCACAAGGTAAGAAGGTAAATTCTGTTGAAGAAACCTCTTCCTTGAGTGATAAGATTGATGTGATTATGTCTATGCTTGTGAATGGTAGATCTAATGTTGATCCTAATAATGTTCCTTTAGCTTCATTGGTTGCTCAAGAAGAAAATGTTGATGTGAATTTCATTAAAAATAATAATTTCAACAACAATGCTTATAGGAACAACTCTGGTAATAACTATAGGCCATATCCTTCTGCTAATGGTAATGGTTATGGTAATTCTTATGGGAATTCTTACAATAATAATAGGAGTGTACCCTCTGGTCTTGAAGCCATGCTTAAAGAATTTATTAGTACACAAACTGCTTTTAACAAATCTGTTGAGGAAAAGCTTGATAAAATTGATATTATTGCTTCTAGAGTTGATAGACTTGCCTCTGATGTTAAGTTATTAAAATTGAAAGTTATGCCTAATGATGATATTGATAATAAGATTACTACTACAGCAAATGCCATCCAAGTTAGAATTAATGAGAATATAAGATTAATGGCTGAATTGCGTGCTAGGTGGGATAGAGAAGAAAATGAAAAACTAGCTAAAGAGAATAATGTAGCTAAAGTTTGGACTATTACCACCACTAGTAATGTTAATTCTTCACATGTTTCTGCACCTCCTACTATCAATGGTAAAATAATTGGTGTTGGCAATGTTTCTACTCCTAGTGCAAAGCGTACAAAACTGCCTGAAATTGCTAAAACTGCTGAAACTGCTTGTGATAAAACTGCTGAAATTTTTTCCAACCTTGGGGACAATGATCCCATTGCTGTAGCTCATAATGATTTAGATTTTGATGATTGTCACATCTCTGAAGTTATAAAGTTCTTACAAAAACTTGCTAGAAGTCCTAATGCTAGTGCTATAAATTTGGCCTTTACAAAACATATTACAAATGCTCTCATAAAAGCTAGAGAAGAGAAACTAAAACTTGAAACTTCTATTCCTAGAAAGTTAGAAGATGGTTGGGAGCCCATCATTAAAATGAAATTCAATGACTTTGAATATAATGCTTTATGTGATCTTGGTGCAAGTATTTCTGTTATGCCTAAAAAGATTTATGATATGCTTGACTTGCCACCATTGAAGAATTGTTATTTGGATGTTAATCTTGCCGATAATGTTAAAAAGAAACCTTTGGGGAGGATTGATAATGTGCGCATTACGGTTAACAATAACCTTGTCCCCGTTGATTTTGTTGTTTTGGATATCGAATGCAATGCATCTTGTCCTATTGTGTTGGGAAGACCTTTTCTTCGAACCGTTGGTGCTGTTATTGATATGAAGGAAGGTAATATTAGATATCAATTTCCTCTCAAGAAAGGTATGGAACACTTCCCTAGAAAGAGAATTAAGTTGCCTTTTGATTCTATTATTAGAACAAGTTATGATGTTGATGCTTCTACTCTTGATGTTACTTGATTTGCACTTTCTGCGCCTAGCTGAAAGGCGTTAAAGAAAAGCGCTTATGGGAGACAACCCATGTTTTTACTACAGCAATTTTTTGTTTTGTTGAGTCTTGGAAGTTGTTTACTACTGTAGCAACCTCTCCTTATCATGTTTTTGTGCCAAGTAAAGTTTCTATGTCAAAGTTGATGTTACATTTGGGATCGCTGCGCAGAAACAGCATTGCTGTCTGTCACGAATCTGGGCACAGGTCTCTGTAGAAAATTCGAAAAAATCTGCCAATTTACGAGCGTGATCCTCAGATATGTACGCAACTTTCATTAGTTTTGAGTTTTTCCATTTGAGCAAGTCTGGTGCCACTTTAAAATTCGTCTTTACGGACTGTTCTGTTTTTGACAGATTCTGCCTTTTATTTCGCATTGCCTCTTTTGCTATGTTGGATGAATTTCTTTGATCCATTAATGTCCAGTAGCTTTATGCAATGTCCAGAAGTGTAAAGAATGATTGTGTCACCTCTGAATGTGTGAATTATTAATTGTGCACTAACCCTCTAATGAGTTTGCTTGAAGTTTGGTGTGAAGGAAGTTTTCAAGGGTCAAGAGAGGAGTATGATATACTATGATCAAGAGGAGTGAAAGCTCTAAGCTTGGGGATGCCCCGTGGTTCATCCCTGCATATTCTAAGAATACTCAAGCGTCTAAGCTTGGGGATGCCCAAGTCATCCCCTTCTTCATCGACAACATCATCAGGTTCCTCCCCTGAAACTATATTTTTATTCAGTCACATCTTGTGTTCTTTACTTGGAGCGTCGGTTTGTTTTGTTTTTGTTTTTGTTTGAATAAAATGGATCCTAGCATTCACTTTTTGGGAGAGAGACACGCTCCGCTGTTGCATATGGACAAATATGTCCTTAGGCTTTACTCATAATATTCAAGGCGAAGTTTCTTCTTCGTTAAATTGTTATATGGTTGGAATTGGAAAATGCTACATGTAGTAATTCTAAAATGTCTTGGATAATGTGACACTTTGCAATTGTTGTGCTCATGTTTAAGCTCTTGCATCATATGCTTTGCACCCATTAATGAAGAAATACATAGAGCTTGCTAAAATTTGGTTTGCATATTTGGTCTCTCTAAGGTCTAGATAATATCTAGTATTGAGTTTTGAACAACAAGGAAGACGGTGTAGAGTCTTATAATGTTTACAATATGTCTTTTATGTGAGTTTTGCTGCACCGGTTCATCCTTGAGTTTGCTTCAAATAACCTTGCTAGCCTAAACCTTGTATCGAGAGGGAATACTTCTCATGCATCCAAAATCCTTGAGCCAACTACTATGCCATTTGTGTCCACCATACCTACCTACTACATGGTATTTCTCCGCCATTCCAAAGTAAATTGCTTGAGTGCTACCTTTAAAATTCCATCATTCACCTTTGCAATATATAGCTCATGGGATAAAATAGCCTTAAAAACTATCGTAGTATTGAATATGTACTTATGCACTTTATCTCTTATTAAGTTGCTTGTTGTGCGATAACCATGCTTCTGGGGAACGCCATCAACTATTCTTTGTTGAATATCATGTGAGTTGCTATGCATGTCCGTCTTGTCTGAAGGATCTATCACCTTAATGATTGGAGCATGCATATTGTTAGAGAAGAACATTGGGCCGCTAACTAAAGCCATGAATCATGGTGGAAGTTTCAGTTTTGGACATATATCCTCAATCTCATATGAGAATAATAATCATTGCTACATGCTTATGCATTTAAGAGGAGTCCATTATCTGTTGTCCATGTTGTCCCGGTATGGATGTCTAAGTTGAGAATAATCAAAAGCGAGAAATCTGCGAGCTTTCTCCTTAGACCTTTGTACAGGCGGCATGGAGGTACCCCTTTGTGACACTTGGTTGAAACATGGCATTGCAAAGATCCGGTAGTCCAAGCTAAGTAGGACAAGGTGCGGGCACTATTAGTATACTATGCATGAGGCTTGCAACTTGTAAGATATAATTTACATAACTCATATGCTTTATTACTACCGTTGACAAAATTGTTTCATGTTTTCAAAATAAAAGCTCTAGCACAAATATAGCAATCGATGCTTTCCTCTTTGAAGGACCTTTCTTTTACTTTTATTGTTGAGTCAGTTTACCTATCTCTCTCACCTTAAGAAGCAAACACTTGTGTGAACTGTGCATTGATTCCTACATACTTGCATATTGCACTTGTTATATCACTTTATGTTGACAATATCCATGAGATATACATGTTATAAGTTGAAAGCAACCGCTGAAACTTAATCTTCCTTTGTGTTGCTTCAACACCTTTACTTTGATTTATTGCTTTATGAGTTAACTCTTATGCAAGACTTATTGATGCTTGTCTTGAAGTACTATTCATGAAAAGTATTTGCTTTATGATTCAATTGTTTACTCATGTCATTACCATTGTTTTGATCGCTGCATTCATTACATATGTTTACAAATAGTATGATCAAGATTATGATGGCATGTCACTTCAGAAATTATCTTTGTTATCGTTTTACCTGCTCGGGACGAGCAGAACTAAGCTTGGGGATGCTGATACGTCTCCAACGTATCGATAATTTCTTATGTTCCATGCTACTTTATTGATGATACCTACATGTTTTATGCACATTATATGTCGTATTTACGCATTTTCTGGAACTAACCTATTAACAAGATGCCGAAGTGCCAGTTGCTTTTTCTGTTTTTGGTTTCAGAAATCCTAGTAACAAAATATTCTCGGAATTGGACGAAATCAACGCCCAGGGTCCTATTTTGCCACGAAGCTTCCGAAGACCGAAGGAGAGTCGGGTGGGGCCACGAGGTTGCCAGTGACAGGGCGGCGCGGCCTGGCCCCGGCCGCGCCGGCTGTCCCCCGGCCCTCGTGCCGCCTGACCTACCCCGCACCGAGAGCCACGATACGGAAAACCTTGAGACGCCGCCGCCGCGAATCCCATCTCGGGGATTCAGGAGATCGCCTCCGGCACCCTGCCGGAGAGGGGATTCATCTCCCGGAGGACTCTTCATCGCCATGATCGCCTCCGGAGTGATGAGTGAGTAGTTCACCCCTGGACTATGGGTCCATAGCAGTAGCTAGATGGTTGTCTTCTCCTTATTGTGCTTCATTGTTGGATCTTGTGAGCTGCCTAACATGATCAAGATCATCTATCTGTAATACTATATGTTGTGTTTGTCGGGATCCGATGGATAGAGAATACTATGTTATGGTGATTATCAATCTATTGTTTATGTGTTGTTTATGATCTTGCATGCTCTCCGTTATTAGTAGAGGCTCTGGCCAAGTTTTTACTCTTAACTCCAAGAGGGAGTATTTATGCTCGATAGTGGGTTCATGCCTTCATTGATACCTGGGACAGTGACAGAAAGTTCTAAGGTTGTGATGTGCTGTTGCCACTAGGGATAAAACATTGATTCTATGTCTAAGGATGTAGTTGTCGATTACATTACGCACCATACTTAATGCAATTGTCTGTTGCTTTGCAACTTAATACTGAATGGGGTTCGGATGATAACCTGAAGGTGGACTTTTTAGGCATAGATGCAGTTGGATGGCGGTCTATATACTTTGTCGTAATGCCCGGATTAAATCTCACTATATTTACCATATCATGTATATGCATTGTTATGCCCTTCTCTATTTGTCAATTGCCCGACTGTAATTTGTTCACCCAACATGCTTTTATCTTATGGGAGAGACACCTCTAGTGAACTGTGGACCCCGGTCCTATTCTTTACATCGCATACAATCTACTGCAATACTTGTTTTACTGTTTTCTTGCAAGCAATCATCTTCCACACAATACGTTTAATCCTTTGTTACAGCAAGCCGGTGAGATTGACAACCTCACTGTTTGGGGCAAAGTACTTGGGTTGTGTTGTGCAGGTTCCACGTTGGCTCCGGAATCCCTGTTGTTGCGCCGCATCATATTTCGCCACCATCAACCTTCAACGTGCTTCTTGACTCCTACTGGTCCGATTAAACCTTGGTTTCTTACTGAGGGAAACTTGCCACTGTGCGCATCATACCTTCCTCTTGGGGTTCCCAACGGACGTGTACATCTACGCGCATGACTTCATAAGATATATAGAGTTTAATTAGGGGTTAGGGGTATAGATACATGATTTGTTTGGTTTGAATATGTCTAGACCTTGTTTAACAACTTGAATGCTTACTATATGCCATAAGAAGACTATGTACTTTGGTTTTTCATTTTTTGATTTTTTAAATTTTCTGCCAATTTGAATCTTGGTCAAATCCTAGGTTTGACCAAGATTTAAACAAGTTTAAGACATGAAAATAAAATGGTAAGCATGGATCCTTCTTAGTATCCCTAAAATGAAGCTTTTGGTTTTTTTGAAATTTCCATGTTTGAAACCCAAAACCACTTCTCTTCATGCTTGACTTCATAAGACAGAGTTTAGGGTTAGGGGTAGATATATACATGATTTTCTGGTTTGAATATGTCTAGACCTTGTTTATCAACTTGAATGCTTACTATATATGACATAAGAATGCTATGTGCTTTGGTTTTTCATTCTTTTGATTTTTTCTGAATTTTTATGCCCATTTGAATCTTGGTCAAATCCTAGGTTTGACCAAGATTTAAACAAGTTTAAAACATGAAAATGAGAAGGGAAGCATGTATCCTTCTTAGTCACTCTAAAATGAATCTTTTGGGAGGTTTTTGAAATTTCCATGTTTGAAACCCAAAACCACATCTCTTCGTGCTTGACTTCATAAGACAGAGTTTAGGGGTTAGGGGGTACATAGATACATGATTTGCATAGTTTGAATATGTCTAGCTAGAGACCTTGTTTCTCAACTTTAATGCTTACTATATGACATAAGAAGACTATGTGCTTTGGTTTTTCATTTTTCTGTTTTATTTTAATTTTATGCCCATTTGAATCTTGGTCAAATCCTAGGTTTGACCAAGATTTAAACAAGTTTAAATTATGAAAATGAAGGTAAGCATGGATCCTTATTAGTCACTCTAAAATAAATCTTTTGGGAGGTTCTTGAAATTTCCATGTTTGAAACCCAAAACCACTTCTCTTCATGATTGACTTCATAAGACAGAGTTTAGGGTTTTAGGGGTAGATATATACATGATTTTTCTGGTTTGAATATATATGTCTAGACCTTGTTTATCAACTTGAATGCTTACTATATATATGACATAAGAATGCTATATATGTGCTTTGGTTTTTCATTCTTTTGATTTTTTCTGATTTTTTAGGCCCATTTGAATCTTGGTCAAATCCTAGGTTTGACCATGATTTAAACAAGTTTAAAACATGAAAATGAAAAGGTAAGCATGGATCCTTCTTAGTCACTCTAAAATGAAGCTTTTGGGATGTTCTTGAAATTTCCATGTTTGAAACCCAAAACGACTTCGATCTCTTTATGCTAGATTTCATAAGACTGAGTTTTAGGGGTTAGGGGGTAGATACATGATTTGTCTAGTTTGAATATGTACATAGTACTCCCTCTATAGGAACTTGGAGAAAGCAACTGTTGTGCCACACAATTTTGTTGTTTTCCTATTTTTCTTTCATGAAGCTTTACGATGTGGTTCGTGTGTGGGGATCAAGCTCGTAATCTCGTTTCAATTACACAACCAACTACTCTGCTCATCCTTGCATGTAATTAACCAATATAGGAATTTGATTCCACGGAACTTTTTCAGTACATAAGTCTCCTCCTTAACTCCTCTAGTCTCTACCAAGCCGGCCGCCTCGCTACTTCCCTAGCTTCCTCCCTACAGCACACCTCGCCCCCGTACGCGAGCTAGGTCCAGCCGGAGATGGGGCACAGCCGCCCCCGCTGGAAGAATGCTCAGAGGAAGTCCGGGCAGGAGGACAAGGGTGACGCCATCCCGGATGAACTTCTCGGGCTGGTGTTCCTGCGCCTCACCTCGCCTCTGGATCTCGTCCGCGCCGCGTTCGCCTGCAGGAGCTGGCGCAAGGTCATCGCGGCGGAGGACTTCCGTGTCCTCTCCGCTCGCCACGGCGCGCCATCCTCCATAGTCGCCGGCCACTACCACATCAGCTTCTCCCATTGTCACTATCGGCCGTCTGGCTTGCTGCCCCACTTCGTTCCCTCTTCCTCGTCATGTTGGGCCGGGGTCGCCGCAAATAATCTCGCGCTCGACTTCCTCCCACGGGCGCCAAACGGCGACCTCAGTTTGGAGCTCGCCGACTCTCGGGGCGGCCTCCTACTCCTTGCGGACTTCGACCACACCGAACACGGAAAGCCTTTCGAGCAGCCTTCACGTCTCGTCGTCTGCGATCCCCTGGCAGGTCAGTACGTGACGGTCCCTCCACCCCCTGCTGTTTCGCACACAACATTCGTAAGCTTGTTCCTACCTAGGGAAAATACCAAACATGCAATAATGCAAACTCTGTTTTAGAGAGTAGCCCTTCAAAAAAGTTGGCATCCACTTGTTGATTTTGCTATCGACATGACAAAATAACTGATCAGATGACCAAGTGGTAAAAATTGCAACAGATTAGACCACCACATGGTGGAAACTGCTAAAAATCATGAAAACTGCGAAGAAAAAGTTAAAGTGGTGGTTTGTGCAGCATATGGAGGATTGAGTAGTACAAGTTGGATGTGCACTACCGTGTGCCCGTGGTAATGTTCGCCTATTATGATGATGGCAAGAAAAAATGATGTTTTCTCTGCTGAAACTGTCCCGAGCTGATTTGACGAGACAAAATACAGCTACACGGCGTGCAAGGGACGGCTATACAGTACATTAGCTTCTTCTCGGGTCACACGCCTGCACCACAGGTGCAGTAAGTGCAGCAGAGACCAGAGAGAGAAGGAACGCCCGTATTATATTTGATTTCAATTCATATTGTTTTTTTCCTTGCCTCTCCGTCTTCTTCACCGCCATCTTCTCGGTGTTTTCAAGAGTGATTATCAAGTGGAGAGACAATTGCATTGGGAAAGTCTCTCCACTTGATAATCTCTGTTGAAAAACTCGCACGTCTTGTGAAATGTGAAGGCTGCACGCGTGGGGAAGGGAGACGCAAACGCCGCACCGCATCATTAGTAGTACAGTAGTATACCTTTCTCTCCTCAGGCACCCCGGCTGGCCGCCCGCCGCAATAGTTCCTTGCATAGCGCTTGCCGTCTCCTCCAAAAACCCCCAGCGCACTTGCATCCGCCATCCACCTAAATCCACCGCCGAGTACCTTTCTGTCCTCACCACCGCCGCTGCGCCTATTCCCCTGTCCAGCAGACGACTGCGGCGTTGCGTGTGTCGCCGCCGTGTCAGATGGAGGCGGAGCCGCTCAACTCCCGAAGGCGGGTCGAGCCAGATCGGGAAGAGCCTCCGTCGAGCCTCGACCTCATCAGCCGCCTCCCCGACGAGATGCTGCACATCATCATCTCCCTCCTGCCCATGATATCCGCTGTAAGGACAACATTGCTCTCCAAACGGTGGCGCCACCTCTGGCGCTCCGTCCCACTTAACCTCCTCGTCGGCGACAACGACCTCATCAGCCGCCTACCGGACCAGATTCTCCACATCATCATCTCCCACCTGCCCACTGTATCCGCTGTAAGCACAACCTTGGTCTCCAAACGGTGGCGCCACCTCTGGCACTCCGTCCCACTTAACCTCGAGATCGACGACGAACTCGCCAAGCAAAACCACAAACGCATCGCCGCGGTCTCCAGTATCCTCGCCGCTCACCCTGGCCCCGCCAGAAGCGTGTCAATCGACCCCTTCAGAACCACTTGCAAGGTCGACACCACGCTCGACAGCTGGTTCCGGTCCAGCACCCTATCTTGCGTCGAGAACCTCAGATTCGATGCTGGAACTGTGATGCGCTCCTTCCCGCTGTCCGCGTTCCGCTGCGCGCCCACGCTGCGCATTGTCAGCATTTCTACTTGCTATTTGCCCGAGATTCATGCCAACTCCATGCTTCTTTTCCCCCAACTCAAAAGGCTCTTGCTCTATGACGTCTACATCTGTAAGGCGACGAACATCGACCGCCTGTTCACCCGCTGTATTGTGCTCGAGGCACTTCACCTTGAGGGGGTCCACGGGTTCACCCAACTCAACATTCAAATGCCAAATCTTCGTACAATTAGTGTGGCTAGCTATTGGAAACGCAACACCACCGAACTTATTCAGTTAGACACGGTGCAAATTATGGATGCATCTTGCCTCGAGAGATTGGTCATATGCGTTGATGATGTTCCACTACTAATCCAGGTCGCCAACGCACCAAAGTTGATGGTGTTGGGCTTTGCGTCGTACCCTGGCTGCCAACTTGTTATTGGACGCATAAACTTTTTGGTAGAACAGCCTTCTTCTTGTTGAATTAACTCACATTTTTGTTATTTTTTTTGACATATGTACCATTGTCCTGTAGAGGATGATGCCCATAAGCTTGGAAAATTCTCTGTGCACAGTGAAGAACTTGGTTCTAAAATCTGACGGCCCTCGTCTGGATCAACTACTTGCATTTCTTAGATGCTTTCCCTGCACGGAGAAGCTATATATCCAGGTAAATTCGTTGTTGTTAACTGTTTACCACTATGAGCAAAAACTGTAGAGTTACATGGAGTTAACCTGTTATTACTTATTAGCCTAGATCAGTTGAACAATTGTACTAGAAGAACATCCACAATGGAGTTATATTATGTTGGTTCAAAACTAAACTTCTTGTCATACAATGTGTTGTATCTTGTGCATCTGTGAAGTTTCATATAAACACATGATAATATGTGATCTGTGTAAAAAAGAGAAGACATATGTAAATAGTGTGACTTACTATTTACACATCATTTGTTCTTTTTTTGTGTAGATCACATATTATCATATTTTTGGATGAAACTTCACAGAAGCACATGATAGAACACAATGTATGTCCAGACTTTTAGTTTACATTTTTTTTGGAAACTTGGAAGTGTCAAAAGAAAAATGGGGTGCACCCGCAACTAGTTGCGGATTGGAGTTTCCCATGTTGGTAACCTTTCCCCAACTTTACAATGACAATAACAGATGTAAAAAAGTGCATCTATCAAATTGGAACGTGTCAGGGGATTATGTTGTTCCACGGTCCTCAATTAACACATGATTCAACTCACCTGAGATATTCATTAGTTGATAGCTATGAAGTACTTTGTTATTGTACTGACTACTTAATTTGACTTCTTTGCAGTTTTATAGAACCGGCAATAAGGTTCATGTGCTGCATAATGAGCCAGCCTGTCCCATTGAATGCCTTGATCTCCACCTCAAAGAAATTTCGATTTCTGACTACCGAGGAAGGAGAAATGATGTTATTGTCTCCAGGTTCTTTATACAGAACACTAGAATGCTCAAAGTAATGAATTTTGGTGTAAGATATCATCACAAGAAGATCTGGTGGGATACCCAGTTCAAGCAGCTAGACCTGAAGAACACCGCTTATAGAGATGTTGATTTTCAGTTTGGATATTTACCATCCTTAGATAAGTTCAGCTCGGACGGTGTTCTTAGCTGGTTGGTACATGACTTGTCAGTGGCTGATCCCTTTGCTAGAGGGATATATGCAAGAGAAGGGCCAATTTCTGCATAGTGTTAGTTTAACTCCCTATATTTTGTACTGGTCTGAACAATATATTTTATCACTCTGTTAATGTAGTTCAGACTTGATGTTATTCTTGTGAACATGGTCTAATATTCTAATGCTTTCGCGATGTATGTACTACTAGTGATATTTACAGAAGCTAGCAATTGGTTGACAAAATTTACTAAAAAAAGCCTGTAACGCATGTTCACATTCAGTTCGTCAATGCTAGTGTTCACAGAGGAAAGGTTTATTGTTCACAGAGGCTGACATGTGGGGCCCATGAGCCAGCAGAGTCCTCAACGTTTCAAAGGCGGCAGGGAATCAAAAAAAAATGAAGTAGCCACAAATTAGGGTAAAAAATAACTCCAAGAAAGGAAACTTCTTTTGTAAATAGAGGACGACATGCGGGTCCCATTTTGCACGGGATCGAAAGAAAAAAGGCAAGTGACCAAATATCAGGAGCCAAAAATAATCCACGAAAAGAAACTTTTATTGTACATAGAGGATGACATGTGGGTCCCATTTTGCAATAGCGGTCTCATAGTTTCCAGGCGGCACAGGATCAAAAGAAAAAGGAAGTAGCCAGAAATCAGGGTGTCAAAAAATCCATGAAAAGAAAGATTTCAATTGGGCTGCATCTGGACATCTGGGCCTTCGAACTATCGTGCTGGAAGCCTTTTGACTCGTACAATTTAAGCCCACTCCAAAACAGGAAAGTCCTATGCTTGGCAAAAACAAAAAACAAGGAGATTCAACATATAAGTTTGTTTATGTAAAAACAAAGATTTAATTTATCCCTTTGCAATAGCTCAGAGCGAAATACACTGTTTATTGTCTGCAAAATAATCAAGATATCACATGTTTCTTGTACGGGGAGGCTGACATCGGGACCCATGAGCCAGCAGCGTCGTCAACGTTTTAAAGGCGGCAGGGGATCGAAAGAAAAAATAAACCAAAAATCAGTTGGTAAAAATCCAAGAAAATAAACATTTATCGTTCTAAGAGGATGACATGCGGGACCCTTGAGGCAGCAGCATCCTCAACCTTTGCATAAAGAGGATTTGCAGTACGGGGAGGCTGACATTGGGGACCCATGAGCCAGCAGCGTCGTCAACGTTTTCAAGGCGGCAGGAGATCGAAAGAAAAAATAAGCCAAAAATCAGTTGGTAAACAAAACCAAGAAAAGAAACATTTACCTTTCTGAGGGGATGACATGCGGGACCCATGAGGCAGCAGCATCCTGTTATCACCAGAATTTGACCGAGCCAGAGGTGGGCCGCGATCAAGACGGGTTTGAAGATATACATATAGAAGAGATATGTGAATCGGCCTTGTTTACCAAGTTTGGGCTAGTTAGCCCGTGTATCTTTATAGTAGGTTATGTAGAAGTTAGAATTTATCTCGTGCACGGTTTGGTGCACGCCCACATTAGAAAGTCCGCTGGACTATAAATATGTATCTAGGGTTTATGGAATAAACAACAACCAACGTTCAACACAAACCAATCTCGGCGCATCGCCAACCCTTCGTCTCGAGGGTTTCTCCGGTAAGCACCATGCTGCCTAGATCGCATCTTGCGATCTAGGCAGCATGAGCCTGCCTACGTTGTTCATGCGTTGCTCGTGCTGAAGCCTTTTTGATGGCGAGCAACATAGTTATCATAGATGTGTTAGGGTTAGCATTGTTCTTAGTATCATATGCTGTCGTAGTGCAACCCTTGCGCATCTAGCCGTCCTTGTACCTCATCACGGGTGCAGGGGCGGCACCCCGCTTGATCGTTATTTAGTAGATCTGATCCGTTACGGTTGCTCCTTGATTTATCGAGGATTAGTTTAACATCTGCAATAGTTAGGCCCTACAAAGGGTTGGAGGATCCAGCGGCGTGTAGGGTGTAGTTTGTTGGCCCTAGACAGGATGTTCCGAGGATCAACCTCGTGTTGGTTTTTAGGCCTTGTCTAGGATTGGCTTACGATCACCGTGCGCGAGCGCGAGGCCCAATCGTGAGTAGGATGATCCGATTATGCGGTGAAAACCCTAAATCGTCGTGGATCTCATATGCTTTATCTTGATCAAGCAGGACCACCATATATTCGGCCACCTTGGACGAATCATGGGTGGATCGGCTCCATGAGCCGATTCACAGGATAACCTGAGAGCCGATCGAGGCTCGTATTTAACGTGTACGTGTGTGCCCTGCAGGAAACTAAGCGAGGCATCATCCACACCTTCCTGACCAGGTATAGGTCAGGTGGCACGCCCTTGCAATTTGCATCGGCGCGCGACCAGGAGGCTTTGCGGGCCGTCGCTCTGAGGGACTGGGGCCAGCCGCAGCCCTAGTTGTTCCCGGCTCTACGGTGTTGACCAGTCGCTGCCCGCCGGTGGGTTTCTGACGTCAACACATTCTGGCACGCCCGGTGGGACAATCCTCAACATCAACCACATCGCCGTCTACATCGGAGATGGCGGAAGAAACTCCGGTCACTTACGAGGATCTCAATGGCGAGCTCAAGAAGAAGTATGACGAGGTCAAGGTCCTCCTCGAAGCCGACCTCATCGGCTCTTTCCACAGGACCCGCTCCCATGGCATCAGATGGAAGGGGTTCTCACCTGAAGGCGCGCTTGATGGAGTGGACCTATCCACCCCGTCAGAAGAACGCACCAGGTCGCTGCGTCAGGAGATCAACTTCATGGTGGCTCATTCGCTGCACCGCCATTCTGAGAGCCTGGTGAATACGTTGGAGCGCGTCGCTCTGCGCGTGATCCAGGAGATCATGAGCCGTCAGTACTCTCCGTCAGGACCAGCTCTAGGGACTCACCAAGGAGAATTGCCACTCCAGTCCCGTCCACCGCTGCCGTTCGCGTTGGCAGCGCCCGAAGCGCCGAACTCATCGGCCTACGTCGTCTACAAGATTGGTGGTGACCCCAGTGACTACCAATTCCTACATGACGCGCCCAAGGAGATCCCGCACGGATACGCATGCGCATACGTGCCAGACTGCAGCACCTGGGCACTCTCGAACCAGGTTGCAACAGCGGGGACTTCTGGAACAACAGGAGGAACGTCGGAGGCAGACCCCGAGAAGCAGACGTGGCTAGCTAAATACGCCACCCCGACAAAACTCCAGAGCCCAGCTCCTGCAGTTGGCTCAGAACCGGAGAAACAAGCATGGCTGGTTAAGTACGCCACCCCGGCGAATCTTCAAGGTTCGACACCTTCAGCCATCACCGCGGATCAGATTTGTACGATTCTGAAAGATCAGTTCGGCATGATGCCGAAAAGGAAGACGGTCGGCTATACCAAGCCGTACCCCAACGAGTACGAATTGATCCCGCTACCACCCAAATATCGGCTCCCGGACTTCACAAAGTTCAGCGGATCAGATGGTTCCAGCTCCATCGAGCATGTGAGCCGATATTTGGCGCAGCTGGGCATGATCTCAGCGTCAGACGAGCTGCGTGTGAGGTACTTCTCACAGTCCCTCACAGGATCGGCTTTCGGTTGGTACACGTCGCTGCCACCGAACTCAGTCCAGACTTGGAAGCAGCTGGAAGAACGGTTCCATGAGCAATATCACTCAGGCTTCCGAGGCTGGCATTGCCGATTTGGCACAAGTACGACAGAAGCGCGGGGAAACAGTGTCGGAATACATCCAGCGCTTCAGGACCGTTAGGAACCGATGCTATTCGGTTCACGTAAGCGAAAAAGAAGCAGTCGAGTTGGCGGTGGTGGGTCTATCATCATCGATCAAGGACGTGGCCTCCCAAGCGGACTACCCTTCATTAGCACACATGGTGCAGAAGCTGTCAGCGTATGAACAGCGCCACCCAGATGTCTACCAGGACAAATTCAAGCGCGTGGTTACCATGGTTGACGCAGGCGAAGATGAAGGTGCTACGGGAGAACAAGAGGTCGCAGTGGCTGAGTGGACTCGAGCGGCAGGCCCAGTAACCTGCAAATGGGTGAAGCCACCAGGGCCTCCAAGAGGGTTCGACTTCGACGTGACGAAAACCGAGCAGATTTTCGATCTCTTACTCGCGGAGAAGCATATAAAGATACCCGAAGGCCACAAGGTCCCTACGGTGCAAGAGCTGAACGGAAAGCCATACTGCAAGTGGCATAACACGTTCACCCACACCACTAACGACTGCAGGGTGTGGCGTCAGCAGATCCAAATGGCAATAGAAAATGGGCGACTAATTTTTAACCAGTATGCCATGAAGGTCGACACACACCCCTTCCCCGCCGTCAACATGGTGGAGTTTACCCACCTCGGAGGGTGCCAGCCAGATTTCTCAGCCAACATCAACATGGTAGAGCTTGGACACCACTCTGAGAAGGACGGGGATGAGGGCAGCTGCTCTCAGAGCAAAGACACAGAGGGGGCCGCTCCATGCGATCGGCTCCGTCAAGATGGCAAGCGCTACGTCACAGAGGGAGAAGTGAAGAACATAAGATATCAACGACCCCTCTCTGATCACCTCCTCAACAAGTATGTGAGTCGGTATGACCAACGCCGGCGACACGGCGACGATGATGAAAGAGATCGTCTGGCCAGAAACGACAGAAGGCATCGTCGGCATAATCACGATGAGGAGCGGCAGGAGCGCCACGCCAGGGAGCAAGACGACACGGGCAGGCATTGGGACTGCCCCTTCTTCAGACACTGCTGGGATTCAGGAATGAGCCGATTGCCTACGATCGGCAATTGCCCAGAATGCAATCGTAAGAAGAAGGAGGCAGCCAACGTGTCCGTGTTCGAGCGCTTAGGGCCTCTCCCACCACAAAGCAGACGTGCTGAGACCCCTCGGTTGGAAGATCTCGAGGATTCGGAAGACGAGGGGGAAGACGAAGAAGACAGGTACCACCGTCCAAGGTGGTGCCCTGATGGTCTCAGCCATTCACAAAAGCGCAGGGTTCAGCGATTGCGCGGTCTGGAGGAAGCCGAAAGGTTGTACTTGCATACGCTGAGGAAGGCCCGGCCCGATCTGGCTGCGAAAGTCCAGCGAACCCTGGATGAGGAGGGACTGCCGCAAAGAAAAGAGTGGCGCCCCAAGCAAAGGAAAGCCGATGATGAAACATCGGCTGGCACCAACATGGTGCTCGTTCGTCCGGCGAAGTGTAGAGCTCCACGATTACACGATGCACCTGAGGTGGACAACAGCAAGCGCACCAACGTGATAAAGTCAGAGATTGGGCTGGTTTTATCCACCGGCCTGGACGAATAGCAAGACTGCGTCAATGAGCAAGCAACGTGGAGGCCGATTCCAGCAATCGGCCAAGATTATCCTCACCATCTATTTTGCCTGGGATCAACGTTTGACCCAACAGGGACTACCTGAAGAGCCGATACCATCAATTCTCTTGACAGAATCGGCTCGGGGGGCACCTAGGTGGATAAAACACGAGGATATGAGATAATACTATCAAGTATGGGGGCCGATATACAAATCGGCCTAAAAATTTAAATTTTTTAGCACAGCCGATGCAGCAGACATCGACTTAAGGATATAAAAGCCGATGCATGGACATCGACTCAAGAGGAATAACTGGAAAGCTGGAGTAACTCGGGGGGCAGCTCGCCTTGAAACATCAATGTTCTGGAGAGCCGATTTTGTTGAAAACGGCTAACATGGCGCTACAATGGGGAATCTGATGATGGCCAGTTCGGATGGTCCACTTTTATCCTCGCCCTTATTAAGGCTCGGGGGGACCTAGTCTGTTTAAAAGCCGATTGAGATGTCATCGGCTGATCTTCCGTTGCTACCTTCTTCATACAATGATGAGCGATCATTAAAGAGGGTCGAAACTAGCGGAAGAAATTTAAGGGCTCTCCTGAGGATTCCACATTATCTACCAGTTAGAAGATCATCAGTTGGGGGATACTGAAGGGTGAAGGATCGATGCATTGCTATCGGCTCATTGAAAAGCGGTTTGAGGAAATCGGCAAGATCAGATTGGGGAAGCTCCTTCATTGATAAACAGGGTTTCTTACAAAGGAGGAACCGATTACTCAAAGAAAGAAGAACAAAGAAGGGTCTATTGACCCATCTACTACTGCTAGGCCTATGCTAGTAGATCCTAATCTACGGGCCATCACTGCCCTCGTCGTCGTCCTCGGAACCCTCATCGGCACTGCTGCCGATGGGCTCCTCGTCGCTACTCCCATAGCCCTCTACGGGAGCTTCATCCCCTTCCTCATCATCGCTGCTGTCGTCGTCCCACCACATGCGGAGGCGCTTCGCCGGCGGATAGCCCTCGAGGGAGTCATCGTCGTCGTCGTCATCCACCTCTTCCTCCTTTTCAGAGGGGCAGCCTTCCCAGAGGTCGTCCTCGCTTTCCGTCTAGTTCCTCGTCGACAAGGAGCTGAAGATTTTCATCTCCGCTGGTCAGGGACTGGTCGTCTTCAGACCAGATGGAGGAGGCGTGGTCCTCCAGGTCCCATTTTTCCGGGGCACGGATGTCCGGCGGCGTCTCGTGGGAGGAGGAGGACCCATAGGAAAGCTCGGAGGAGGAAGAAGACATGGTGGCGTGGGAGGTTTTTGTGGGTGCTAATGCGAGGAAGATGAAGGAGGAGCAAGCTGTTTAGAACGGCTAAATAGAGGGGATGTGAGGGAGATTTAATGCCACAGCAGTTTCCGAGGAGGTGGTGCCTAGCAGGAAAAATTTTCGGACGCGTGGAGAAGTGGAAGGGGCAAGGCATCATGATGAGGGATTCTGCGGTGATTTCTGCTCTGCCACGACATGACCCGACGGAAGGAAGCATAATGATTTTGGAAATGTCATTTCCAAAACCAGGGGGGCATGTGTTATCACCAGAATTTGGCCGAGCCAGAGGTGGGCCGCGATCAAGACGGGTTTGAAGATATACATATAGAAGAGATATGTGAATCGGCCTTGTCTACCAAGTTTGGGCTAGTTAGCCCGTGTATCTTTATAGTAGGTTATGTAGAAATTAGAATTTATCTCGTGCACGGTTTGGTGCACGCCCACATTAGAAAGTCCGCTGGACTATAAATATGTATCTAGGGTTTATGGAATAAACAACAACCAACGTTCAACACAAACCAATCTCGGCGCATCGCCAACCCCTTCGTCTCGAGGGTTTCTCCGGTAAGCACCATGCTGCCTAGATCGCATCTTGCGATCTAGGCAGCACGAGCCTGCCTACGTTGTTCATGCGTTGCTCGTGCTGAAGCCTTTTTGATGGCGAGCAACATAGTTATCATAGATGTGTTAGGGTTAGCATTGTTCTTAGTATCATATGTTGTCGTAGTGCAACCCTTGCGCATCTAGCCGTCCTTGTACCTCATCACGGGTGCAGGGGCGGCACCCCGCTTGATCGTTATTTAGTAGATCTGATCCGTTACGGTTGCTCCTTGATTTATCGAGGATTAGTTTAACATCTGCAATAGTTAGGCCTACAAAGGGTTGGAGGATCCAGCGGCGTGTAGGGTGTAGTTTGTTGGCCCTAGACAGATGTTCCGAGGATCAACCTCGTGTTGGTTTTTAGGCCTTGTCTAGGATTGGCTTACGATCACCGTGCGCGAGCGCGAGGCCCAATCGTGAGTAGGATGATCCGATTATGCGGTGAAAACCCTAAATCGTCGTGGATCTCATATGCTTTATCTTGATCAAGCAGGACCACCATATATTCGGCCACCTTGGACGAATCATGGGTGGATCGGCTCCATGAGCCGATTCACAGGATAACCTGAGAGCCGATCGAGGCTCGTATTTAACGTGTACGTGTGTGCCCTGCAGAAACTAAGCGAGGCATCATCCACACCTTCGACCAGGTATAGGTCAGGTGGCACGCCTGCAATTTGCATCGGCGCGCGACCGGAGGCTTTGCGGGCCGTCGCTGGAGGACTGGGGCCAGCCGCAGCCCTAGTTGTTCCCGGCTCTACGGTGTTGACCAGTCGCTGCCCGCCGGTGGGTTTCTGACGTCAACACATCCTCAACTATTCTAAGGCGGCAGGGGATCAAAAGAAAAAGGAAATAGCCGAAAATCAGAGGGTAAAAAATAAATCCAACAAAGGAAACTTTTATTGTTCATAGAGGATGACATGCGGCACCCATGAGCCAGCAGCCTCAACGTTTCAAAGTCGGCATGAGATCGAAAGAAAAAGGCAAGTGACCAAATATCAGGAGCCAAAGATAATCCAAGAAAAGAAACTTTATTGTACATAGAGGATGACATGCGGGTCCCATTTAGCAGCAGTATCAACGTTTGAGAGGCGGCAGATCGAAAGAAAAAGGCAAGTGACCAAATATGAGGTGCCAAAAAATCCAAGAAAAGAAAGTTTTATAGTACATAGAGGATGACATGCGGGTCCCATTTAGCATCAGCGGTATCACCGTTTGAGAAGCGGCAGGGGATCAAAAGAAAAAAGGAAATAGCCAGAAATTAATTAGGGGTCAAAAATAAATCCACCAAAGGAAACTTTTATTGTTCATAGAGGATGACATGTGGGACCGACCTGCCAACAGCGTCCTCATCGTTTCAAAGGGGGCAGGGGATCAAAAGAAAAAGGCAAATATCCAGAAATTAGGGGTAAAAAATAACTCCAAGAAAGGAAACTTTTATTGTTCGTAGAGGATGACATGCGGGACCCATGAGCCAGCAGGTTACTCAACGTTTCAGGCGGCATGAGATCGAAAGAAAAAGGCAAGTGACAAAATATCAGGAGCCAAAGGTAATCCAAGAAAAGAAACTTTATTGTTCATAGAGGCTGACATGTGGGACCCATGAGCCAGCAGAATCCTCAACGTTTCAAAGGCGGCAGATCAAAAGAAAAAGGCAAGTGACCAAATATCAGGAGCCAAAAATAATCCAAGATTTATTGTACATAGAGGATGACATGCGGGTCCCATTTTGCAGCAGCGGTCTCAATGTTTCAAATGTGTCTTGAGATCAAAAGAAAAAGAAAGTAGCTAGAAATTAGGGGCTCAAAAAATCCAAGAAAAGAAAGTTGATGGACATAGAGGATGACATGAGGGTCCCATTTAGCAGCAGGTTCCTCAACGTTTCATACGTGGCATGAGATCGAAAGAAAAAGGCAAGTGACCAAATATCAAGAGCCAAAAATAATCCAAGAAAAGAAACTTGAATGTACATAGAGGATGACATGCGGGTCCCATTTAGCAGCAGCTGTATCAACGTTTGAGAGGCGGCAGGCGATCGAAAGAAAAAGGCAAGTGACCAAATATGAGGTGCCAAAAAATCCAAGAAAAGAAAGTTTTATAGTACATAGAGGATGACATGCGGGTCCCATTTTGTAGCAGCGGTCTCAACGCTTCCAAGGCGGCACAGGACCAAAAGAAAAATGAAGTAGCCAGAAATAAGGGGTTGAAAAAATCCAAGAAAAGAAAGATTTCAATTGGGCTGCATCTGGACATCTGGCCTTCGAACTATCTTTCTGGGCCTTTTGACTCGTACAATTTCAGCCCACTCCAAAACAGGAAAGTTCGGATTTTTCTAAAAAAACAGGAAAGTCCTATGCTTCGCAAAAACAAAAAAACAAGGAGATTCAACATATAAGTTTGTTTATGTAAATATAAAGATTTAATTTATCAGTTTGCAATAGCTCAGAGCGAAATACAATGTTTATTGTCTACAAAATAAGATATCACATGTTTCTTGTACGGGGAGGCTGACATCGGGGACCCATGAGCCAGCAGCGTCGTCAACGTTTCAAAGGCGGGGATCGAAAATAAAAAACCAAAAATAAGTTGGTAAAAAGATCCAAGAAAAGAAAACATTTATCATTCTGAGAGGATGACCTGCGACCCATGAGGCAGCAGCATCCTCAACGTTTATTGTTTATAGAGGCTGACATGTGGGACCCGTGAGCCAGCAGCGTCGTCAACGTTTTAAAGGCGGCAGGAGATCGAAAGAAGAAAAAAAGCCAAAAATCAGTTGGTAAAAAAATCCAAGAAAAGAAACATTAACCTTTCTGAGAGGATGACATGCGGGACCCATGAGGCAGCAGCATCCTCAACGATTCCAAGGCGCCAGGGGATCAAAAGAAAAAAAGGAAATAGCCAGAAATTAATTAGGGGTCAAAAATAAATCCACCAAAGGAAACTTTTATTGTTCATAGAGGATGACATGTGGGACCGACCTGCCAACAGCGTCCTCATCGTTTCAAAGGGGCAGGGGATGAAAAGAAAAAGGCAAATAGCCAGAAATTAGGGGTCAAAAATAAATCCAAGAAAGGAAACTTTTATTGGTCGTAGAGGATGACATGCGGGACCCATGAGCCAGCAGCTTACTCAACGTTTCCAAGGCGGCATGAGATCGAAAGAAAAAGGCAAGTGACCCAATATCAGGAGCCAAAAATAATCCAAGATTTAGTGTACATAGAGGATGACATGTGGGTCCCATTTTGCAGCAGCGGTCTCAATGTTTGAAATGCGGCTTGAGATCGAAAGAAAAAGAAAGTAGCTAGTAATTAGGGGGTAAAAAAATCCAAGAAAAGAAAGCTGATGGACATAGAGGATGACATGCGGGTCCCTTGAGCCAGCTTACTCAACGTTTCAAAGGGGGCAGGGGATCAAAAGAAAAAGGCAAGCCAAAAATCAGAGGGTGAAAAAAAATCCAACAAAGGAAAGTTTTATAGCACATAGAGGATGACATGCGGGTCCCATGAGCCAGCAGGTTTCTCAACGTTTCAAACGTGGCATGAGATCGAAAGAAAAAGGCAAGTGACCAAATATCAGGAGCCAAAAATAATCCAAGATTTATTGTACATAGAGGATGACATGTGGGTCCCATTTTGCAGAGCGGTCTCAATGTTTGAAATGCGGCTTGAGATCAAAAGAAAAAGAAAGTACCTAGTAATTAGGGGGTCAAAAAATCCAAGAAAAGAAAGTTGATGGACATAGAGGATGACATGCGGGTCCCTTGAGCCAGCAGCTTACTCAACGTTTCAAAGGGGGCAGGGGATCAAAAGAAAAAGGCAAGCCAAAAATCAGAGGGTGAAAAAAATCCAACAAAGGAAACTTTTATAGCACATAGAGGATGACATGCGGGTCCCATGAGCCAGCAGGTTCCTCAACGTTTCAAACGTGCCATGATATCGAAAGAAAAAGGCAAGTGACCAAATATCAGGAGCCAAAAATAATCCAAGATTTATTGTACATAGAGGATGACACGTGGGTCCCATTTTGCAGCAGCGGTCTCAATGTTTGAAATGCGGCTTGAGATCAAAAGAAAAAGAAAGTAGCTAGTAATTAGGGGGTCAAAAAATCCAAGAAAAGAAAGTTGATGGACATAGAGGATGACATGCGGGTCCCTTGAGCCAGCAGCTTACTCAACGTTTCAAAGGGAGGGATCAAAAGAAAAAGGCAAGCCAAAAATCAGAGGGTGAAAAAATATCCAACAAAGGAAACTTTTATAGCACATAGAGGATGACATGCGGGTCCCATGAGCCAGCAGGTTCCTCAACGTTTCAAACGTGGCATGAGATCGAAAGAAAAGGCAAGTGACCAAATATCAGGAGCCAAAAATAATTCAAGAAAAGAAACATGATTTACATAGAGGATGACATGCGGGTCCCATTTAGCAGCAGCGGTATCACTGTTTGAGAGGCAGCAGGGGATCGAAATAAAAAGTCAAGTGACCAAATATGAGGTGCCAAAAATAATCCAAGAAAAGAAAGTTTTATAGTACATAGAGGATGACATGCGGGTCCCATTTAGCAAGGTTCCTCAACGTTTCAAACGTGGCATGAGATCGAAAGAAAAAAGGCAAGTGACCAAATATCGGGAGCCAAAAATAATCCAAGAAAAGAAAGTTTTACATAGAGGATGACATGCGGGTCCCATTTAGCAGCATCACCGTTTGAGAGGCGGCAGGGGATCGAAAGAAAAATGCAGGTAACGAAATATCAGGAGCCAAAAATAATCCAAGAAAATAAAGTTTTATAGTACATAGAGGATGACATGCGGGTCCCATTTAGCATCAGCGGTATCACCGTTGGAGAGGCGGCAGGGGATCGAAAGAAAAAGGCAAGTGACCAAATATGAGGTGCCAAAAAAACTCCAAGAAAAGAAAGTTGATAGCTCATAGAGGATGACATGCGGGTCCCATTTAGCAGCAGCGGTCTCAACGTTTCCAAGGCGGCAAGGGATCACAAGCAAAAGGAAGTAGCCAGAAATCAGGGGGTCAAAAAAATCCAAGAAAAGAAAGAAATTTGGTTCATAGAGGATGACAAGCGGGACCCATGATCCTGCATCGTAAACGGCTCGATCGGAGAGCGTTGAACGAGATGGCGCGATCGAGAAAAAAACAATGCTAGAGAGGCTGCCATGTGGGCCCTACATCCCTGGGCGGTGCGGATTTGCGTTGACTCGGCCGGCGAACCCGAGAATTCGCGATGCACCACGTCCCGGGCCACCATACGCGACGTTTTGGCCGCTTTCGTCGGGCTAGGTGGCCTCAAAAACGAGAAAAAAAAGTTTTGACATGAACCACGGAGGGACCAAAAATCGTTGGCCTTGGTGCACCACTGATGGCGTGTAACTCACACGTTCGTTGGGAACCCCAAGAGGAAGGTATGATGCGCACAGTAGCAAGTTTTCCCTCAGAAAGAAACCAAGGTTTAATCGAACCAGGAGGAGCCAAGAAGCACGTTGAAGGTTGATGGTGGCGAAATGTGATGCGGCGCAACAACAGGGATTCCGGCGCCAACGTGGAATCTGCACAACACAACCAAAGTACTTTGCCCCAACGAAACAGTGAGGTTGTCAATCTCACCGGCTTGCTGTAACAAAGGATTAAACGTATTGTGTGGAAGATGATTGCTTGCAAGAAAACAGTAAAACAAGTATTGCGTAGATTGTATGCGATGTAAAGAATAGGACCGGGGTCCACAGTTCACTAGAGGTGTCTCTCCCATAAGATAAAAGCATGTTGGGTGAACAAATTACAGTCGGGCAATTGACAAATAGAGAAGGGCATAACAATGCATGTACATGATATGGTAAATATAGTGAGATTTAATCCGGGCATTACGACAAAGTACATAGACCTCCATCCAACTGCATCTATGCCTAAAAAGTCCACCTTCAGGTTATCATCCGAACCCCATTCAGTATTAAGTTGCAAAGCAACAGACAATTGCATTAAGTATGGTGCGTAATGTAATCGACAACTACATCCTTAGACATAGAATCAATGTTTTATCCCTAGTGGCAACAGCACATCACAACCTTAGAACTTTTTGTCACTATCCCAGGTATCAATGAAGGCATGAACCCACTATCGAGCATAAATACTCCCTCTTGGAGTTAAGAGTAAAAACTTGGCCAGAGCCTCTACTAATAACGGAGAGCATGCAAGATCATAAACAACACATAAACAATAGATTGATAATCACCATAACATAGTATTCTCTATCCATCGGATCCCGACAAACACAACATATAGTATTACAGATAGATGATCTTGATCATGTTAGGCAGCTCACAAGATCCAACAATGAAGCACAATAAGGAGAAGACAACCATCTAGCTACTGCTATGGACCCATAGTCCAGGGTGAACTACTCACTCATCACTCCGAGAGGCGACCATGGCGGTGTAGAGTCCTCCGGGAGATGAATCCTCTCCGGCAGGGTGCCGGAGGCGATCTCCTGAATCCCCCGAGATGGGATTCGCGGCGGCGGCGTCTCTGTAAGGTTTTCCGTATCGTGGCTCTCGGTACTGGGGGTTTCGCGACGGAGGCTATTTGTAGGCGGAAGGGTAGGTCAGGAGGCGACGCGAGGGCCCACACCATAGGGCGGCGCGGGCCCCCTCTGGCCGCGCGGCCCTATGGTGGCGGCGCCTCGTCGCCCCACTTCGTTATCCCTTCGGTCTTCTGGAAGCTTCGTGCAAAAATAGGACCCTGGGCGTTGATTTCGTCCAATTCCGAGAATATTTCGTTACTAGGATTTCTGAAACCAAAACAGCAGAAAACAGCAACGGCTCTTCGGCATCTTGTTAATAGGTTAGTTCCAGAAAATGCGTAAATACGACATATAATGTGCATAAAACATGTAGGTATCATCAATAAAGTAGCATGGAACATAAGAAATTATCGATACGTTGGAGACGTATCAGCATCCCCAAGCTTAGTTCTGCTCGTCCCGAGCAGGTAAAACGATAACAAAGATAATTTCTGAAGTGACATGCCATCATAATCTTGATCATACTATTTGTAAAGATATGTAATGAATGCAGCGATCAAAACAATGGTAATGACATGAGTAAACAACTGAATCATAAAACAAAGACTTTTCATGAATAGTACTTCAAGACAAGCATAAATAAGTCTTGCATAAGAGTTAACTCATAAAGCAATAAATCAAAGTAAAGGTGTTGAAGCAACACAAAGGAAGATTAAGTTTCAGCGGTTGCTTTCAACTTATAACATGTATATCTCATGGATATTGTCAACATAAAGTAATATAACAAGTGCAATATGCAAGTATGTAGGCATCAATGCACAGTTCACACAAGTGTTTGCTTTTTAAGGTGGAGGAGATAGGTAAACTGACTCAACAATAAAAGTAAAAGAATGGTCCTTCAAAGAGGAAAGCATCGATTGTTGTATTTGTGCTAGAGCTTTTATTTTGAAAACATGAAACAATTTTGTCAACGGTAGTAATAAGGCATATGAGTTATGTAAATTATATCTTACAAGTTGCAAGCCTCATGCATAGTATACTAATAGTGCCCACACCTTGTCCTACTTAGCTTGGACTACCGGATCTTTGCAATGCCATGTTTCAACCAAGTGTCACAAAGGGGTACCTCCATGCCGCCTGTACAAAGGTCTAAGGAGAATGCTCGCATTTTGTATTTCTCGCTTTTGATTATTCTCAACTTAGACATCCATACCGGGACAACATGGACAACAGATAATGGACTCCTCTTAAATGCATAAGCATGTAGCAATGATTATTATTCTCATATGAGATTGAGGATATATGTCCAAAACTGAAACTTCCACCATGATTCATGGCTTTAGTTAGCGGCCCAATGTTCTTCTCTAACAATATGCATGCTCCAATCATTAAGGTGATAGATCCTTCAGACAAGACGGACATGCATAGCAACTCACATGATATTCAACAAAGAATAGTTGATGGCGTTCCCCAGAAGCATGGTTATCGCACAACAAGCAACTTAATAAGAGATAAAGTGCATAAGTACATATTCAATACTACGATAGTTTTTAAGGCTATTTTGTCCCATGAGCTATACATTGCAAAGGTGAATGATGGAATTTTAAAGGTAGCACTCAAGCAATTTACTTTGGAATGGCGAAGAAATACCATGTAGTAGGTAGGTATGGTGGACACAAATGGCATAGTGGTTGGCTCAAGGATTTTGGATGCATGAGAAGTATTCCCTCTCGATACAAGGTTTAGGCTAGCAAGGTTATTTGAAGCAAACTCAAGGATGAATCGGTGCAGCAAAACTCACATAAAAGACATATTGTAAACATTATAAGACTCTACACCGTCTTCCTTGTTGTTCAAAACTCAATACTAGATATTATCTAGACCTTAGAGAGACCAAATATGCAAACCAAATTTTAGCAAGCTCTATGTATTTCTTCACTAATAGGTGCAAAGTATATGATGCAAGAGCTTAAACATGAGCACAACAATTGCCAAGTATCACATTATCCAAGACATTTTACCAATTACTACATGTAGCATTTTCCAATTCCAACCATATAACAATTTAACGAAGAAGAAACTTCGCCTTGAACATTATGAGTAAAGCCTAAGGACATATTTGTCCATATGCAACAGCGGAGCGTGTCTCTCTCCCACAAAGTGAATGCTAGGATCCATTTTATTCAAACAAAAACAAAAAACAAAAACAAACCGACGCTCCAAGTAAAGAACACAAGATGTGACCGAATAAAAATATAGTTTCAGGGGAGGAACCTGATGATGTTGTCGATGAAGAAGGGGATGCCTTGGGCATCCCCAAGCTTAGACGCTTGAGTCTTCTTAGAATATGCAGGGATGAACCACGGGGCATCCCCAAGCTTAGAACTTTCACTCCTCTTGATCATAGTATATCATACTCCTCTCTTGACCCTTGAAAACTTCCTTCACACCAAACTTCAAGCAAACTCATTAGAGGGTTAGTGCACAATTAATAATTCACATGTTCAGAGGTGGCACAATCATTCTTTACACTTCTGGACATTGCATAAAGCTACTGGACATTAATGGATCAAAGAAATTCATCCAACATAGCAAAAGAGGCAATGCGAAATAAAAGGCAGAATCTGTCAAAAACAGAACAGTCCGTAAAGACGAATTTTAAAGTGGCACCAGGCTTGCTCAAATGAAAAAACTCAAAACTAATGAAAGTTGCGTACATATCTGAGGATCACGCTCGTAAATTCGCAGATTTTTTCGAATTTTCTACAGAGACCTGTGCCCAGATTCGTGACAGACAGGAATGCTGTTTCTGCGCAGCGATCCCAAATATAACATCAACTTTGACATAGAAACTTTACTTGGCACAAAAACATGATAAGGAGATGTTGCTACAGTAGTAAACAACTTCCAAGACTCAACAAAACAAAAAATTGCTGTAGTAAAAACATGGGTTGTCTCCCATAAGCGCTTTTCTTTAACGCCTTTCAGCTAGGCGCAGAAAGTGCAAATCAAGTAACATCAAACGAAGAAGCATCAACATTATAACCAGGGGTGTTGGGAGTTTTCTCAACAATGCATTGTATCTGGTCTATATAAGTAACTCCTCTCTCATTGCTCCTAGGCTTACTATTCTCATCAAACAAATTTTCAGGAACAAGCCAAGCATAATTATTTTCCAGTGCATCATTCATAGCTAGGAGTTTACATGGTATTGGCACTTTGATCTCCCCACCATCATTAATATTATTAGTGTACCTTATTCTATCCATGTCCATTTCTTCAAGGAGACCAACAAAATTAGTATGAGAACCCAGCATATTAAGTTTAGCAAAGACCTTTCTAGCCTCTCTTGCTAGACCACCAAATTCCCTAAGAAGAGTTTCTAAAACAAAATCTTTATTTTCCCCTTCTTCCATATCACCGAGTGTAAGAAACATGTGTTGGATTATAGGATTGAGATTAACAAATTTAGTTTCCAACATACGAACTAAAGCAGCAGCAGCAATTTCATAGGTAGGTGCAAGTTCTACCAAGTGTCTATCTTCAAAATCTTCAGTAATACTAACATGATTGAAAAATTCTTCTATATTATTTCTCCCAACTATAGACCCACGTCCTACCGGTATGTCTTTTGTGGTAAAATTAAAAGGAAACATGATGCAATAAGCAAAAAGTAAACTAGGCAAACAAAGTAAAGACAAGTAACTAATTTTTTTGTGTTTTTGATATAGAGAGCAAGACAGTAAATAAAGTAAAACTAGCAACTAATTTTTTTGTGTTTTGTTTAGGTGCAGCAAACAAAGTAGTAAATAAAATAAAGCAAGACAAAAACAAAGTAAAGAGATTGAGAAGTGGAGACTCCCCTTGCAGCGTGTCTTGATCTCCCCGGCAACGGCGCCAGAAAAAGAGCTTGATGGCGTGTAACTCACACGTTCGTTGGGAACCCCAAGAGGAAGGTATGATGCGCACAGTAGCAAGTTTTCCCTCAGAAAGAAACCAAGGTTTAATCGAACCAGGAGGAGCCAAGAAGCACGTTGAAGGTTGATGGTGGCGAAATGTGATGCGGCGCAACAACAGGGATTCCGGCGCCAACGTGGAATCTGCACAACACAACCAAAGTACTTTGCCCCAACGAAACAGTGAGGTTGTCAATCTCACCGGCTTGCTGTAACAAAGGATTAAACGTATTGTGTGGAAGATGATTGCTTGCAAGAAAACAGTAAAACAAGTATTGCAGTAGATTGTATGCGATGTAAAGAATAGGACCGGGGTCCACAGTTCACTAGAGGTGTCTCTCCCATAAGATAAAAGCATGTTGGGTGAACAAATTACAGTCGGGCAATTGACAAATAGAGAAGGGCATAACAATGCATGTACATGATATGGTAAATATAGTGAGATTTAATCCGGCATTACGACAAAGTACATAGACCGCCATCCAACGCATCTATGCCTAAAAAGTCCACCTTCGGTTATCATCCGAACCCCATTCAGTATTAAGTTGCAAAGCAACAGACAATTGCATTAAGTATGGTGCGTAATGTAATCGACAACTACATCCTTAGACATAGAATCAATGTTTTATCCCTAGTGGCAACAGCACATCACAACCTTAGAACTTTCTGTCACTCCCAGGTATCAATGAAGGCATGAACCCACTATCGAGCATAAATACTCCCTCTTGGAGTTAAGAGTAAAAACTTGGCCAGAGCCTCTACTAATAACGGAGAGCATGCAAGATCATAAACAACACATAAACAATAGATTGATAATCACCATAACATAGTATTCTCTATCCATCGGATCCCGACAAACACAACATATAGTATTACAGATAGATGATCTTGATCATGTTAGGCAGCTCACAAGATCCAACAATGAAGCACAATAAGGAGAAGACAACCATCTAGCTACTGCTATGGACCCATAGTCCAGGGGTGAACTACTCACTCATCACTCCGGAGGCGACCATGGCGGTGTAGAGTCCTCCGGGAGATGAATCCCCTCTCCGGCAGGTGCCGGAGGCGATCTCCGAATCCCCGAGATGGGATTCGGCGGCGGCGTCTCGCAAGGTTTTCCGTATCGTGGCTCTCGGTGGGGGTTCGACGGAGGCTATTTGTAGGCGGAAGGGTAGGTCGGAGGCGCGAGGGGCCCACACCATAGGCGGCGCGGGCCCCTCCGGCGCGCGGCCCTATGGTGGCGGCGCCTCGTCGCCCCACTTCGTTATCCCTTCGGTCTTCCGGAAGCTTCGTGCAAAAATAGGACCCCGGCGTTGATTTCGTCCAATTCCGAGAATATTTCGTTACTAGGATTTCTGAAACCAAAAACAGCAGAAAACAGAAATGGCTCTTCGGCATCTTGTTAATAGGTTAGTTCCAGAAAATGCGTAAATACGACATATAATGTGCATAAAACATGTAGGTATCATCAATAAAGTAGCATGGAACATAAGAAATTATCGATACGTTGGAGACGTATCAACCACCAACCACGGCGCGACTTCAACTTCGTCGGCCATGGCAACTTTTCTTGTAGTGTGTGCCATTCAGAGTAATTGATCATCATATCATAAAGAAGCTTTGTTGCAGCACCCAAAGTGATGGACATAAAAGTACCTCCAGCAGCTGAATCCAATAGGTTCCTCGAAGAAAATTTTAATCCTGCATAGAAGGTTTGGATGATCATCCAAGTAGTTTGTCCATGGGTAGGGCAATTCTTCACCAAAGATTTCATTCTTTCCCATGCTTGGGAAACATGTTCATTATCCAATTGCTTAAAATTCATAATGCTACTTCTCAAAGATATAATTTTAGCAGGAGGATAATATCTACCAATGAAAGCATCTTTACATTTAGTCCATGAATCAATACTATTCTTAGGCAAAGATAGCAACCAATCTTTAGCTCTTCCTCTTAAGGAGAAAGGAAACAATTTCAGTTTTATAATATCCCCATTTACATCCTTATACTTTTGCATTTCACAAAGTTCAACAAAATTATTAAGATGGGCAGCAGCATCATCAGTACTAACACCAGAAAATTGCTCTCTCATAACAAGATTTAGTAAAGCAGGTTTAATTTCATAAAATTTTGCTGTAGTAGCAGGTGGCGCAATAGGAGTGCATATAAAATCATTATTATTGGTGCTAGTGAAATCACACAACTTAGTATTTTCAGGAGTATTCATTTTAACAGTAATAAAAACAAGTAAAGCAAACTAAATTAAGTAAAGTAAAACAAGTAACTAATTTTTTTGTGTTTTTGATATAAAGAAAGCAAACAAAACAGAAAATAAAATAAAGTAAAGCAAGACAATAAACAAAGTAAAGAGATTGGATGTGAGAGACTCCCCTTGCAGCGTGTCTTGATCTCCTCGGCAACGGCGCCAGAAAAATGCTTGATGGCGCGTGAAGCACACGTCCGTTGGGAACCCCAAGAGGAAGGTGTGATGCGTATAGCAACAAGTTTCCCTCAGTAAGAAACCAAGGTTATCGAACCAGTAGGAGATGAAGGCCACGTGAAGGTTGTTGGTGAAGGAGTGTAGTGCGGCGCAACACCAGGGATTCCGGCGCCAACGTGGAACCTGCACAACACAATCAAATACTTTGCCCCAACTTAACAGTGAGGTTGTAAATCTCACCGGCTTGCTGAAAACACAGGATTAAACGTATGGTGTGGAGAATGATGTTTGTTTGCGATGAACAACAGAGAACAGAGATTGCAGTAGATTGTATTTCAGATGTAAAAGAATGGACCGGGGTCCACAGTTCACTAGTGGTGTCTCTTCAATAAGATAAATAGCATGTTGGGTGAACAAATTACAGTTGGGCAATTGACAAATAGAGATGCACATACATATATCATGATGACTACTATGAGATTTAATTAGGCATTACGACAAATAACATAGACCGCTATCCAGCATGCATCTATGCCTAAAAATTCCACCTTCGGGTTAGCATCCGCACCCCTTCCAGTATTAAGTTGCAAACAACAGACAATTGCATTAAGTACTGCGCGTAATGTAATCAACACAAATATCCTTAGACAAAGCATCGATGTTTTATCCCTAGTGGCAACAACACATCCACAACCTTAGAACTTTCTGTCACTGTCCCAGATTCAATGGAGGCATGAACCCACTATCGAGCATAAATACTCCCTCTTGGAGTTACAAGTATCAACTTGGTCAGAGCCTCTACTAGCAACAGAGAGCATGCAAGAACATAAATAACACATATATGATAGATTGATAATCAACTTGACATAGTATTCAATATTCATCGGATCCCAACAAACGCAACATGTAGCATTACAAATAGACGATCTTGATCATGATAGGCAGCTCACAAGATCTAAACATGATAGCACAAGAGGACAAGACAACCATCTAGCTACTGCTATGGACCCATAGTCCAATGATGAACTACTCATGCATCAGTCTGGAGGCGGGCATGGTGATGTAGAGCCCTCCGGTGATGATTCCCCTCTCCGAGGGTGCCGGAGGCGATCTCCGAATCCCCGAGATGGGATTGGCGGCGGCATCATCACAGAACTTTCTCGTATCGTGGCTCTCGGTAATAGGGTTTTCGCGACGGAGAGAATATATAGGCGAAGGGGAGTCGGAAGCGCTCGAGGGCCCACCCCATAGGGCGGTGCGCGCCGAGGTGGGGCCGCGCCCGGGTGTGGCCGCCTCGTTGCCCCTCTTCGTCTCCTCTTCGGACTTCTGGAAGGCTCCGTGCAAAATAAGACCGTGGGCTTTTGTTTCGTCCAATTCCGAGAATATTTCCTGTGTAGGATTTCTAAAACCAAAAACAGCAGAAAATAGGAACTGGCGCTTCGGCATCTTGTTATTAGGTTAGTGCCGGAAAATGCATCAAAATGATGTAAAGTGTATATAAAACATGTGAGTATTGTCATATAACTAGCATGGAACATAAGAAATTATAGATACGTTTGAGACGTATCAGTGCTCCCCACTTGCGTAACGTGTCAAAAACCGCAGAGTTTCGGGCCCACATGTCAGTGACAGGACAAAACTCGCGTCTTCCCGATACAGTGGTCGTGGCCATCGTCAGCGCTGATGTCACTTTAAGAAAAAACTTTGACTGCGGTGCTTTGAGGATTGGTGACAGAGAAGTATTGGTGATGATTTCGGGAGCCTTTGATCAAATACAAGTTTTTGCTCAAATGCTCGGGGGCTACTTTTTAAAGGGGTTTGATAAAAGAGTTGAGTCAGAAGGAAAAACATTAATCTACAACCATCATCAACAACAGTCACTGAAAGAGAACTTCGAGTAGCTTCATCAAGGATATCGACAGGGAAATTTCGAGTATTTAAACAAAGAAAAGGCGAGAGCCTATGATCAAATACAAGCATTTGTTCATATGCTCGGGGGCTACTCTTATCAGAAGTATTGTTTATACTTCCGATAAGAGGATAACGCGGATGATAAAATATAGAGTTGTTCAACAGTAAAGCAAGTTGAGCCTACAACCAAGTATAAATACTCGACTGTAGCCTCGGGGGCTACTCCCATCGGGAGCGCTGTTCGCGCACCCGATAAAGATGGGAGAGTTCGAAGAGATGACAATATAGCGACAAAGGTGGTAAAAAGGTGAGCCTACGACCAAGTACAAGCACTTGGCTGTATCCTCGGGGGCTACTCCCATCGGGAATGTTGTTCGCGTGCCCGATGAAATTAAAGAAGGCATGGTGAGCATATTTCGAATTATACAAATAACTCTTCATATACTCCCAGCGAGAGGACAAGATAAAAATATACAAGTCATCCGTTGACTCGAATAAATGTGCTATTCCAGCAGCCGAAAAAGGCACTCGACAATATATTCTCAGAGCGCCTCAGTCGCGAATTAATCTCTGAATGCCGCAATACTTTGCGAAGGTAAGTTCCCAGGATCCGTCCTGCGCGGCGTGGCATCGCCTCTGACTGCGCTCTGCTAGTTTTTTCCGTATCAACAAATACGAAGAAAAATCCTAACGGACGCGTTAGGTACCCGATAAAACATGACTGGAATTCGACATCTCGTAAGACCTTAAGCGGCACATGTCGAATTACGCCAGTATCCCAAGATCATGTCCAGGGACGTGATCTTGAAGTAGGTTTTTGCTGATAGCCACAAGAGCAGTTAACTGGTACCTGATCCATCAGATGAACCAGCCCCAATTATCGTTATCCCTTTACAATATACGACTGTTTTATGAAAGTTATTTATTGACTCGATGAAGTCATATGATAATTGTAAAGATGGAGATTTTCTCTGATTCTTCGATTCAAGCAAAATATCGGGGGCTACTGATATAGGCGTCCCCAATGGGCCTGCCGAAAAGAGTACCCAGGGTTTACTGAAGGCCCACGACCCGAAGTTTATGAAGTCCGGAAGCCCAATTACGAGATAGTTTGGAGAGATAGAGTTGTATTAGGAATAATGACTTGTAACTATTACGGGACGAACTCAAAGAGTCTCCCGGACTTTGTAACTTGTACATCACGAAACCCTCGGCTCCGCCTCCTATTCGAGGGACAAAGAGGGGATCGATTTCATTGTTAACACGTACAACCCTAGTTTATTAGTAGTCGAGTACTTCTCTGGCTGAACCTTCGAGATCTACTTGCCCTTTACTTCCCTAAAAACCCTAGTCTACAATCTGTAGGCATTGACAAGTCGATACCTTGTCACTTGGTGAAGGAGACCTTGGCGTCGCCAGACTTGGAGGAGAACTTGGAGAATCCTTTGGAGAGGGATTTGAACTTGTCATTTCGGACGAGCCTTCCACCATTGCCTTCCCTTCTCTCAAAGATACAATCCGCAACAAAATGACTTTTGTCGCCGCAATTGTAGCATGCTCTCCCCCTTTGCTCCTCCCTTGGGCTCTTGGAGAAATATCTTGGAGAGTCACGAGGTAAGTATCTTCTTGGTCTTGAGTTTCTAGTCTTGTTCCCATCCCAAAAGCTTTTGGCGGTGAGGGCCATGTGTTCATGGTAATTCGTCTTGAGATCATCCGGGCTCCACTCAATGGGATCCTCCTCACTTTCACTTGCTATATGCTCTTTCATCTTCAAGGGGAGGATGGGCTTGCGGGTGTTGTGAGCACGTGCAACAAGATCCTCCGCATTCTTCTTGGAGATGTCCAAAGAGATGACTTCACTAAGGACTTCATCGGATGTCATAGCGCGGAAGGAGGCATTTTGTCGGATGGCAATTAACTTGACTTCCTCGTAAGGGAGGAGAACGTTGTAGAATTTTCTCTTGATCCAATGGTCATCCACAAAAGTTGATCTGAGATCTTGCATTTGTACGGCGAGAGCAATGAGGCGCCTGTACATCTCTTCGGGAGATTCTCCTTCAATCATGAGGAAGTTGTCGGCCATGTTGTTCACTTCATCGAAGCGAGAGCTTTGGATGCTCTCATTCCCGAGGAAGAGCTTGTCGATTTTATCCCATGCTTCCTTGGCGGTCTTGAGCGAGCGAATGTGGGCGCGGTCCTTGGGCATGACGGCCATGTGGATCATGTTGATGGCGGTGGCGTTGAGTTGGTCATCCACCACTTCTCTTCTTGTCAAGTTGCTAGGATCTCGTGGTGAGTAACCTTCCTCAATGATCCGCCAAAGCTCGGTAGAGGCGCTGCGAACATGAGAACGCATTAAGAACTGCCGATTTTCAAAGCTATTGGATTCAAGTAGCGGTGGTGAGCCATGAGACAAGATATGTGGAATAGGGATTGGAACATTTATGGTGTAATCACTTGGTGGTGGCACCGCATGATTACCCCTTAAATGTTCCGCAACCGGTAGCTCCTCCTTCCCTTTCGATGAAGTGCCAACATCCCCAAGTTCTCCCTCTTGAGGTGGTTTTGTCGATTGCGCGACAAAATCAACAAAAGGAAAGGTGTTGGCTTGTTGTGGGGGAATATCAGCACTTGCCTTAGGATCTATGATGGGGGTTGGTTTTGGAGCAATCAAATCCATCATCATAGCCTTCATTTGACTTACAATGGATGACTCCAATTTCTTGAGGTCAACCAAAGTAGCCGGTGTGCTATCGGCGGTTGATGGGGGAGGTAGTCGCTCACCGGGAAGGGAACCATTCACAACGTTCTCTTTTTCGGCCATTTCTTAGGCGGTAAAGCCCGAGCAAGAAAACCTTGCTCTGATACCAATTGAATGGATCTTAGCGAACAAGAGGTGGGGTGAATGGTCGCTAGGCAATTTTTAACCTTTTTCAATTTTAGTGCGATGCGGAAGTAAAGGTGATAGTTTTGGTGTTAGAGGTGATCCTAGTATGATCCTAGGCTAGTGCAACAAGCAAAAGAACCAAGCAAGATAGTAAAGTTAGGGAGCGGGACAACCGGGGGCGCGGAGACGAGGCGAGGTTTGTTTCCCGCAGTTCCTCCCACAAAAGGGAGTACGTCTGCGTTGAGGAGGTGCTAGCCACGAAGGCTAGACGGCAACACCACGAAGGAAGGCCTCACCTTATTCCTCGAGAAAGATCAACAAAGGAGCTCCCCTTTCTCCACTAAGTAGCCGATCGAGGCGGCGGTTCCTTCACAAGGTTGGGGCGAGCTCCACAACACAAGGAGGCTCCCAACACCCTATGGGGCTAGCACAACTCCAAGCTAGCCTCCATAGGAGCACTTCCTCCAAGATCCCACTACAGAAACCCTAACTCCAAGATCCACTAAGGACTAGCTGGTATTGGTGGAATCTCTCTTGGTAGATCAATAGATCGGGGCCTCCTCCACCACTCCTCTGAATTTGGGCAAGATTGATTGGGTTGGTGGGGAGATCCTCAAGGTTTGAGCTCAGCAACAATGGGGGAGAGAGAGAGTGAAGAGATAAAAACGAGCTGGTGAAGAAGGGGCCCTTTTATAGGTCCCTCCAAATCCAACCGTTATGTGCAGATCCCGCACAACCGGTACTACCGCTTGGGCAAGCGGTAGTACCGCTCTGGGTTCGAAATTCCCCCACAGGTTCGCCACGTGGGCTCACAGCGATAGTACCGCTTGCGGTACCGCTTGAGGTACCGCAATGACCTCTGTGAGCTCCTGGACCCTCGCGGTACCTAAGCGGTACCAACGCGGTAGTGCCGTAACTTGTGTTACGGTACCTAGGCGGTACTACCGCTCTCAAGCGGTACTACCGCTCATGGTACCGTAGAGGTACCGTAACGCACTTTGTGGGACTTTTCAGTGCAAATACCCAGAGCGGTACTTCAGTGCGGTACCAGTAGGGTAGCGGTACTACCGCTCCTAGTACCGGTAGTACCGGTTAGGCAGAATCTGTTGTTTTTTCTCTTTTCCTCTCCAACCACGTCACCTCGCGACACACACACAAACCAGAAAACCTATAAGCTACGCTTCAGTCTTCCGATCATGACGTGTTCAACGAGGGCACCGTGCACATGCAAATCTATCAAAGACAATCTATACACGTTAAATTCATTCACGTGTGTTATCAAACACACAAAACACAGGATATAGACCTTGCTCTTTCAAATTGTACCATCGGTTTTTTGAGGAAATGAAAAGACAGTAGGAGCCTTTCCTACTGTCAGAAGATTCAAAAAAGATCACTCACTTTGCGTACAAAAAATACCATTACAACAAAATGTTGCAAAAAATCAACAAAAATGTAATTTTACAAAAAATGATTAAACAACAGCAAAATTCTGAAGATTGATTACAACAAAAATCTGTAGTAACTTCTACAAAAGTAAGAAATAGTTACAACAAAAATACCACTAATTTTGTAGCAAAAGGTTAAGCAACAAGATTTTTGATGCAGAATCATTTACAGCAAGAAGTTATCAACTATTTCAACAACAATTTCAAATGATTACAACAAATACACATAACTCAGTTAATGCCGATGATTATCATCAACTAAATCCTACGAAGATTTTGGCCGTTTAGAATAGTTAACAAAAATATCAATATTCTTTTTGGCAGTTAGAACAATAGTTAACAACGAATTCTGACAAATAGTCAATTAACGTTGGAGAATCAATCTCTCGGACATGTCGCGCTTTCACCATGCTGCAATTATTGTGAGGTAGCTCTGAAGGCTGGTGGAGGCTAGCGTGGTGTTGTCGGTCTCTCAATGCATCATTGATGGTGCAATGCTTGCGTGCAACCATGCAAGCGAGTGAAGCAGCCTACCACCAACTTAGCTAGGCTCGCATGCATGACCCGCACGAGGGACTGTAGTTCATGACAGAGCACTGAAAAAATCACTACTAGCTAGCTACGTGCAGGAGAAATGTAGCTAACTACGAGCGGGAGAAATGAAGCTAACATGCAGAGGCGACCGATCAGAAATGAAGCTAACATGCAGAGGCGACCGATTGCGTTGTAAAAAGAACTCAAACGAAAAGGAAAATGCTTGTTATCAGCCCACCGATCCGGGGCGAAATATCGGTCGTCTTGGCTGACGCGTACTCCGTCGTCCGCGTGACCGCACGCTCGGTCGGGTACACCGTACACATCCTGCACCTTCAGCCTTTTTTCTCCTTCATAATTTCTCACGCTGGCTGCATGGTTGTCTGCACTATTCAACAATTTATTGTCCTACGGTCTAGGAGATGGCGTGTGAGGCAGATGTTGATGTAGCCTTTTTCTCACACTTCTTTATGTGCATAGACCAACATCTAACAAGCTCCACTTCATTCACACCGTGTGTGTACACCAATATTTTACCAACAACCAAGAGATGACGTGTGAGGTTTGCTCTATGTAGCCATGTGAATATTTTTTTATTAAAAAAATTGGACACACCTGCGGAACTAGGCGCTCTGCTCGCACGCATCTATTCACGCGTAGTTACCTACTTCAGCTTTTCCGGTATCTGCTAAAATATGTTTTCGATCATGGTGCTCCGATGACTCGGTCCTAAGCAACGGGAGCTCAAGGGGGTTGCCATCGACAATGTTGTACATGTGATTTCAATTTATAACAAACATGTATGAGTTTTGTTTCATAATCACAGGCGATAAGTTTGCAAGATTTATATGCAATTGCTATAAGTTAGTGTGTTCCTCAAAAAAATTCGATCATACGTGGTTCCAAATTGTAACAAACATATATTATTTTTGTTTAAGAAACACACACAAAATGTTGTAATATTTATGGTGGTTCGCTAAAAATTTCTTTTTCCCTAGGATTTTTCTGATGTTGTATACATGTTTTTAATTTGTAACAAACCCGTATGAGTGTTGTTGGGAAATAACATGCATGATGTTGTAATGTTTTCTAGGTGGTTTGCTACAAGTTATGTCTTTTCTTGGATTTTTCGATGTTAAGGAAGTTGTTTCAAAATGAAACAAAAGTATATTAATTTTGTTGTAAATTCATATGGGAGATGTTGTAAATTTTTTGGATAAGCGTTTGTTGTAATTGTTTGTGATTTTTATTGTAATGGTTTCTAATTTTTATAGTAATTGCTATTAATTTTTGTTACAGATAAATTAGCAGAAAATGGTGTTTATCCACCTTTTTATTGGTGCAGAAACATGTTTTTGTTGTATTTGATTTTATTAAAATACTAAGTTATTTTTTGTTGCAAACCAATCTACACATTTTTTATGGAAACCATCGTAGCTTAGTCTTGCCGGATGAGCAGCTACGAATTTCATGTAAACTCTGTCCGTGAACTTAGCTTTGGAGCAGTCACATCAATCAAATAGCATAGAAAATGTGAAGGCGTCAGCTGCAACACAGCAAGCTAGGGTCCACCAACGTGTGAAAGCTTCCAAAGTAAGGACAGTTTTGGCCGTACTATGCGGAACCAACGTCTGTCGTGCGACCGATCTGCGCGCACGAATCAGTCGCCCGACGCGTAGCACGCGCCAAACGAAAAAGACTAAGAGCATCTCGAACAGGCGCTCTAAATTTGGCGCTGTAAAAATCATTTTACAGCGCGTTCTATCCATGTTTTGTGCGTGAGGCCATATTCATCTCCAACAGAAGCTCTAAACCTTGGAGCTGTAAAAATCCGTACTTGTTTCTGCGCGCGACGGATACAGCGCGCTCTTTCCGGCGCGGTAGATATGGTGCACGACATAGCGCTTTTGCCCCAAGCTGTATTTTACAGCGCGGGATAGAGCGCTTGTTAGAACATAATTTTGTGTCCACGCGCTAAACCAGCCGTTTTTTTATACAGCGCGGATAGAGCGCCCGTTGGAGATGCTCTAACCCAAATTATATTTCGTGCCTGGGCACTGTGTGGTCTTACGCGGTGCTCCCCACTCACGAGCGTCCGATGACGATCGATCGGCTGTCCGCTGGAAACAATCGCGCAAACGTCAAAAAAAAAGACGTCGACCTCAAAGTCAGGTCGTCCTCCACTCCTCCTCCCCTCTTCTCTCTCCACTAGATTTAGATGTGCGCCTTGGCGCACGATTCCCGTGAAATTCGCAACGATTTACATTTTATATAATGATGATAAAATAAGTTGGAAAATGGTAATATGTTTCTTTGATTTTACAAAAAGAAGTTTATAATATCAAATTAGGATAACACACAAAATCATGAACAAAGTAGCAAACGTTTATATACAATAAGGGACATAGAATAATATTATTATACTAACTAACACTCGATGGTTCTGTCAAGAGTACGAAAGCAACATCTACATACGCTGCTTATGGGCGTTGTCGTGGCACGGTTTTTAGATGCCCGACACTATAGAAAAAACGTAGATTTCATAGGTACTTGCACCACCAAAACTTAGCACCACTGCAAATAAAAAGATAATCAACCAACAGTTAAAGGCAAGCCAAATCAAAGAAACGGTAAGAGAAGAAGATTAGCTCATGATTGATACAATAGAGTATTGTAATCGGAGAAGCAATTTGACAATAAAGAGAAGATAATAAATTACCGTAGAACTTGTATACCGAGATTATCTTAAAACCATCAATAGCTATTGGGATTTCTTAAAACCATCAATAGCCATTGCACTAACACGAAATGAATTTACCTAATTGAAGGAAACAATGCATTCACAGTAAGAACTGTTTGGGAAAACAACAGGCAAACACAAAGAATCCATGGAGAATCTCTCCAAACAGAGAGAAGATCCACAATTGAACACACAAGCAGGAGCCAATGATTACCATCAGCACATAAAAAGCTAGACAATTCCCATGATTGGCACGCCGCGCTTTTCTTTGCTAGTCTATGTAATATCCAATCAAATGATGATGATTCTCCATGCATATATATAACATCCAATCAAATGAGATTTGAGGATTTTCATGATGTTCTTGAGTTCTCTCTCACCTCAGGTATTTTTGTCACATTCCGATATGATTTGAAATGACGCCGCAACTGATTCACTGCCTGGAGAAAGCAAAAGAGAAATGAATCTGTTCTATAACCTTAGGTAGGTAAATCAAACTGCACATAGTATGAATCTGCTCTAAATTTCATAAGGTAGGTCTATACTTTTCTTTCGTGGATAAGATACCTACCAAAATAAACAAAATCTGGGGTTTATGTTGTAGAAGGTAGTCCCAAAATATTAGATAAGTGTATAAATTTCCATGTCTGAACTTGTAAAATGAGGTACTGAACATTCAGATGACATCATGTAATTATCCCTTTCCTCGTAGAACTTGCATTTTGACATACCCAGAATTTATTCTATAAATTAATCACTTATTTACACTACTATGTGATGCTAATTTCTGAAAGCATACTTCACGGATAAATTTGTACAGTAGACCTTTAGTCTAGGTAACCAATTAAAATTCCATAGCTCTGCAAAAGGAAGTGTATAAACCTATGTGATGATACTTTCTGAATGTATACTAACTGCCAATATTGTAGGTTCTATGGTATATACTTTGGAAAATCAGTATTGAAAAGCACTCCCCAATTAAAAATGTACTAACATTCTAAATCATACGACTCTACAAAACATACAAGAAGGTCATACGGGTTAGTATGAGAGCAGGTACCCAGATGCCCATAGTAAATCACATAATATCGTGGTACCAGCAAAATTCAAGCCTGCAATCTCATTTTTACTATCACGAAAAGTTTGTGTTTTTCATGACAGACGTGAGACTTATGTGTAAGAAAATAACAACATAGAATAGCTTAGTCAGTTAAAAATTGACCCCAGAAAGAAAAATAACTTATGTCATTTCCTTTTATGACCTATGCCATGTAATACTAATTATCCTAGAGAAAGATGCTAAAAAAGGTATTTCCTTGAATATTCTCAGCACTAATAGCATATCAGATACTAATTAGCATATCAGATACTAATTATTTACTTGAAAAATAACATATAACATTTTAAATAACAATAGAGCAAAATCATAGCAATGAACCTCCCTTCATTCCTGATGGTTCTGAAATTCAGCGGAGCTCTCGGCCTTCAAAATATGGTGCAACTGAGTTGCTTCTTGGGCTGAGTGTCAGTGACAAGAAAACTGAACCATATGAAGGTAAAGTTAACGCTATGATAGGGCATTCTAATCAACAATTTCTTGCACGTGTTGGAGCTATCAAATTGGATGATGAAGGGAAAGTACAATCTAGAACTCAAAGGAACGATCTCTATACCATCTTACCTTGGGTAGATGGTGTTGCATGGCTATTTTTAATCATTGGTCTTGAAGATGTCTCTGCAATTGCAAAGGCTGTTAATGATGCGTCAAATCATTACCACACAGAAGAGCACCACGTGGTCCTGCAACAGAGACAACCAGTCAAAATATTTGAGGTACAAGCTAGACTAAAAGAATTAAAGTATAATATATTTATCGTTGCAGGTTTGCACATCTGTCTATTTCTTTGTTGATCATCACTGACTAATTAACCTGAGATGCAAGAACTCATTGGCATAATCCAATAAACTAAATTACTCGTTGCCTAAAAACACCCCAACTCTCCATAACAGATCCTTTTTAAGTAGTGTAGATGTAGATGTAGATGAGAAAGACTCCAACAGGAAACATAATGACAGATGGTTAGCATGCAGGCAGGTACCTGGTCCGACACAACCTGAGTTGGCTAGCCCAGCTTCAGCCTGAACACGAGGAGGCGAGTCCTGGAACAAGGATTTCTTGGCAGATGAACCAGTAACATTGCTTAAATCTGCAGAAAATGGCAGAGGGTATTCAGACCTACTGAAAGGAATTCTTCAAACACAGAATTCAACACATGAATATGCAGCCTGTAAAACGCACCTAGGTGCAGGGGGTTTAACAACACATGGCAGTGCCGGAGAAGTGTGCAAGTATGTAGGTACACATTTTGTTATGCAAGAGGGATCCTGACCTGAAAATAAAGGATAAATCAGCAAAGGTGCCGAGAGGATATGGTTAGAAGAGGGTAAAACTATGGAGTGAGACATTTGATGTCAATAATTTGACAGATAGGAATCAGTCAGTGAAATAATTTATGGGTACACTTGCTAAAACAGAGGTTGTCCACACATCTAAGCGTATATATCAAACCCATTTTTAACAGAGGCCTCTGGTGTTGTACCACACAGGTTACCGAGGAATTATATATTGCCCATTTGTATTTATCATACTTTCCAACTTGTTAAAAGACCTAAGTACCTAACACACATGCAACCTATATACACAACCATAAGAAACCCGTGCTCTAAAATTTACCTACACATAGAAAACCAAATCAGAGATATAAAATGTGAATGAAGTCAAAGACTCTCAAAGATGGCGCTAACTGTACCTTTTTTTTTTCTAGCGATGATTTTCCTGTCTTAGCCTCAGGAGTTTATATTGTTATTTCAGCAGGATATTCAATATCTACGCGGATAATAAGCAAAACTATTTTCCCATTATTTTGAAAGCATGGACTACATGATCAAATCAGCCGCAGAAAACAAAGACCAGTGTTAATCATTCTGAAAAAACAGAGAAACAGCAGTTTTGCTAGTGGAAATAAACCTACAGGTCGTCCCATCTCTCTTCCAGCAGTGGAAGAAGCAGATCGATGCTAGAACTCAGATGTCGCCGCGTAAAGTATGGCAAAAATTTCTAATGAAACTGGACAAAATAAGGAATCAAAGACATAGCGAACCTAAATGCATAAATAAAGCATCAAAGACAGTACAGCTCGTGCTTAGTTTGGAGTATATGCAGCAAAAGTAAGCATCGCTGAATCGAAATCGTCCAATATAACTGAGAATGGAAGCAAATCTAGTGGATGGAAATATTAAGAGAAAGCTTAAATTATGTCAGGTTTGCAATCATACAATTATGGCAGGTTTGCAATCATACATAGCAGTACATACCAATTGCAGAGAGAGAGAGAACCTATTTAAGTAAAAGGAAGAAGTGTAGATGTGAAAGTCAGATCTATGAAAAAGCTTATAATCACGGAGTACAAAAAGTCGAATTGGTTAATAACATTGCACACTTATGCACAGCTAGTGTTCGTCAAATAATTAATAAGAGAAGAAAATTATACTACAGAATACATACCTAGGTCTGCAGTAGAAAGGCAAGTGCGTTTGACCTTCCTATCCTGAAACCTTAGACCAGGCGCCGCAAAATGTTGTCCTCAACATCCTATGAAAAGGAATGAATTTCAAAACTTATGTTTGCATCACAAAAGGACATAAGAAATGTGCAGCTTATCAAAATGCAAGTTAACATTCTTAAAATCCAAGCTGAATATCCAAACAAAATAGGTAGCAACGTCATAACTGCTTCGCTTTGATTGGAAATGAATAATCTCTGAAACTGTTATTTTTATAGCTATAATATTGTATGATACAGCAGAAAAATATAAATACAAAATTCATGGAAAATTGATTCAGGTGAACCATGTTGTATAGAATATATACAATTGAAAATAGAAAAAGAACCATGGTGTATAGAACATCTCTTTTTACACACCTGCTATACACCATCTCTTTTTGTTTTCTCCACCTCTGAAAAGTATAGAACATGCAGGTTTACATTATATTTGGCAAAATGCAGACCGAAGAAAAACTTTGATTGCAAAGTGGGCATGCTAGAAAAGTCAACTAAACATATGTCATTGAAGAACGATATGTGTGTAAACTGCTGATAAACGGAAGACCCAAAAGTTGGGATGAATTCCTACACGGGAATGTTAACATCAAGATTTTTACACCAGCAACTAAATCTGTTGCACCATATACTCTCTTCCTGATAGCAAGAAATCTTCATCGTTCTCTTTAAAAAAAAAGTACCAAGCTGAACCACCATAAGCCACGAAGATCATTTTGCTAACTAATCTGCAGGACATGAAATACTGAAAAAATGCAAATATTGGTGTCTTGATTTGCAAAACCAATTATGATTGATATTTCTTTTGCTCACACGTACAGCACAAAAAATGGATCAGATAAGAGAGAGGAGAACCTGAATCCTCAAGGTAGCACCACCATTATCAGCAGATGCAGTTTTTCAGTGACCCCACAAAAATAAACAACGGATGTACCTGTACACAGAAGGCTCCCAATGTCAAAAATAAACCACCTGTAAACATTTTAGTGACCCCAAATCTTAATGTAGCAGTTTTGGAACAAAATCCAAATGCGTGGAGCGAGGCAGGGAACTCCACTTCTTGGAAAAACGACCCCAACGACATCCTCCTTGCCAAACCTGCCACCAGATTATGAAGTGAACACAATAAAAAGGAAGCCTTCCTTCAGATCTGGATGCATTCATACCTGGCCAGTCCATGCCAATGGATCTGACGGGCATGGATTGATGAGTACTGCAGATGAGAGAGAGAAAGAGGATGAGAAGGAACCTGCAGATCGAAGAAGAGGCCAGGGCAGCAGGCCGTCATGCTGTTGGTAACCGGAGTCTAGGATCGATGACGGCGCTCCGCCTCCTCGTCCATGGCGAGATGTTTCCATTTGCCTCTCCCTGCTCCAGTGGTCGAGCCCAGACTCTAGCGCCGGCCATCATCTTCCCTGCGCCGAGGAATACAGCCCCCACGGCGATGGAGGTGGGGAGCGCTACCGGCGATGGTGACTGCGGCTAGGCGGCCGGCGCTCCACCAGCGGCGCCACCCCCGCGCGGTCGGCCCGTTCTCACGACCCATCGGCGGCGCCGCTCCCGCGCTCGTCTGCTTAGGGGAGAGAAAGGAGGAAGTGAGACAAGAGATACAGAGAAGAGCCAAAGGAAGGAGATGCCGTCTACCTGAGAACGACCATCGGCGGTGCTGCTTCGCGCGATGGCGGTGCTGGTGTGGATGACGAGAGGTGGCGCTGCTCCCAGCGCCGGCGACGCTGAGGCTGCGCTGCTCCTAGCGACGGCGAGATCAACGGCGCGAGGCGCTACTGCTTCAGGAGACTGTAACGTCGACTGCGCCGGGCGGACGACGCGCTGCTCCTGGTCGGACTGAGTTCAGGTGACATGCATACAGCATGTCACGCTGCAACATGCATCCTCTCAGATGCCATCCAATACTCATCCAAAGGCCCAGAATGATCCAAGGCAAAAAGATCCCAAAATTTAGATTGCTTCAAATTAAACGTTTTAAACAGTATAAACAGCACAGAACATTTACTCAAGAGTTTTGAACATTGCATAAAACAATATTTCTGAATATTATGTACTACAAATAGTATACTGTGAACAGTACGTACTACAAACAGTATACTTTACCAGATCTGCATATGTTAATTTGAGACATTTCTAAACAATAAAACAGCAGTAATTTAACAATACAAATTCGGTACCACTTGCTTGTACACTTAGGCCACAAAATAATATAGTTAACCCCATACCAGAACAGATTAGGCCACAAAACGGTCATTTCAAATTCTCCACGAAACGACCATTTCACTTGTACACTTAGGCCACAAAATATAGTTAACCCCATACTACTATAGTTAACTATGTCCAAAATACTATCTAATAAGTTCCATGCTAGATCAGATAGTGTTCATCATCAGCACCATGTACAAAATATTATGTAACAGGTTAAGATGATGCTAGCATATGTACCAAATGTTTTAGCGTTACTATATACCCTGATTCAGACCCATTTGGTGCCGAGTCCTAAAAAAAATTTACATGTAAAATCCACAAACTATGATATGAACTATTTTTTTGTCTAATTCCACTTGAATACATTAATATGGACCAGAGGTCAACTACCAATTACATCAAATTGCTTAAAGAACAGCAGCAAAAGAATCTAAAGAAAAAATGAGAGAGAACCTGGTACAGACTAGTGCCCTATTCCTCCGCGATGGCCCGGTTCAATGGCGGCGCGGTGCCGTCTCTCCTCCGCGGCGGCGGCGCGGTGGTGAGTCTCCTCCGTGGCGGGGGAGCTCCGCAGCGGGCAGCGGCGACGGCGGGATCGGCAGCGGCGGCGCTCGGCGACGGCGGGATCGGCACCGGACTGAGTTCGGCCGAGCCGGGATCGGCGGCGGCGGCGCTCGGGCGGCGGCGGGTCGGCAGCGGGGCGCTCGGCGTCCGCGGGGATCGGCAGCGGCGGCGGCGGCCTCGGACCTGGCGCGAAGCCTCTGTTTTCCCCGCTCGCTTCCTAGCGACTGCGAAATGCAACGGCGCGTTGGCGCTACTGCTTTGGAGACTCTTGCCTTGGATGAGTATTGGATGGATCGGCTGCTCCTGGTCGGACTGAGTTCAGGTGACATGCATACAGCATGTCACGCTGCAACATGCATCCTCTCAGATGCCATCCAATACTCATCCAAAGGCCCAGAATGATCCAAGGCAAAAAGATCCCAAAATTTAGATTGCTTCAAATTAAACGTTTTAAACAGTATAAACAGCACAGAACATTTACTCAAGAGTTTTGAACATTGCATAAAACAATATTTCTGAATATTATGTACTACAAATAGTATACTGTGAACAGTACGTACTACAAACAGTATACTTTACCAGATCTGCATATGTTAATTTGAGACATTTCTAAACAATAAAACAGCAGTAATTTAACAATACAAATTCGGTACCACTTGCTTGTACACTTAGGCCACAAAATAATATAGTTAACCCCATACCAGAACAGATTAGGCCACAAAACGGTCATTTCAAATTCTCCACGAAACGACCATTTCACTTGTACACTTAGGCCACAAAATATAGTTAACCCCATACTACTATAGTTAACTATGTCCAAAATACTATCTAATAAGTTCCATGCTAGATCAGATAGTGTTCATCATCAGCACCATGTACAAAATATTATGTAACAGGTTAAGATGATGCTAGCATATGTACCAAATGTTTTAGCGTTACTATATACCCTGATTCAGACCCATTTGGTGCCGAGTCCTAAAAAAAATTTACATGTAAAATCCACAAACTGTGATATGAACTATTTTTTTGTCTAATTCCACTTGAATACATTAATATGGACCAGAGGTCAACTACCAATTACATCAAATTGCTTAAAGAACAGCAGCAAAAGAATCTAAAGAAAAAATGAGAGAGAACCTGGTACAGACTAGTGCCCTATTCCTCCGCGATGGCCCGGTTCAATGGCGGCGCGGTGCCGTCTCTCCTCCGCGGCGGCGGCGCGGTGGTGAGTCTCCTCCGTGGCGGGGGAGCTCCGCAGCGGGCAGCGGCGACGGCGGGATCGGCAGCGGCGGCGCTCGGCGACGGCGGGATCGGCACCGGACTGAGTTCGGCCGAGCCGGGATCGGCGGCGGCGGCGCTCGGGCGGCGGCGGGTCGGCAGCGGGGCGCTCGGCGTCCGCGGGGATCGGCAGCGGCGGCGGCGGCCTCGGACCTGGCGCGAAGCCTCTGTTTTCCCCGCTCGATTTCTTCCTCTGCGAAACTGGAACATGCGCACCTGGGTTCGTGTTGGCTTTCTCTCCCTTTTGCCTTGGATCATTCTTAGCCTTTGGATGAGTATTGGATGGCATCTGGGAGGGTGCATGTTGCAGCGTGACATGCTGTATGCATGTCACCTGAACTCAGTCCCTCCTGGTCATGGCGGCGACGGAAGGGGAAGGTGGGGCTGGAGGCGGGAGGCAGCAGGTCAAGGTGGGAGGTGGGAGGTGGGAGGTGGGGGCGAGCGATTGGAGGAGGAAGCGCTCGGGAGAGGATTGGGGAGGACGAGCGCTCGACGGGATTCGCGGGCCGGTGGCTAGGTTTTCCATCGGTGAGAAGACCAACCTACCCTGCTATCTACCAACGCGGACGAGATATTTTTGGCCAGCGGCGCGAGGCGATCCCAACCCGCTAACGAGCCGTAGCGTCTGATGTGTGGACCTGGCCGACCGTGGGGCCTAGACGCATACACAAGCGGGTAGGAAACGGCCGTTTCATGTCTTTTTCTAGCGCGAGGGACAAAAGGTAAAAACAGCGTGGAGATTCCTCAGCCAGCCAGAAGACACGCTGCTGGGACAAACAAACGGCCAAGATCAACACACTGTAAATATCCAACGGCTCACGTGCTCTGATCGCTGTGAAGCCCCCTATGGGGGGCATCAATTATACCTTTAGATTCACATTCGCTTCCTCTCACGCCACCGTGTCGATCTCCCGGCTAAATCTACCTTATCGGCGGCGAGCGGGCCGCCAGCAAGCCGCGGGGGTGGTTCTTGTGGTGGGTGGGCGCGGACAATAGTGGATCGAGGCGGGGGTCTGGGGTGCCGCCGTGCCGCCGGCGGCTCGCCGCGGCCGCGTCCACAAGATCGGAGCGGTCTGGGCCTAGCGTCACCAAAATCAGCGAGCTCCCACTCACCGGAGCGCTCATCGCGCTGGCAATGCTGTCCTACTCCTGCGCCGGAGCTGTGGAGAGAAGATCGACGGCGCTCCCAAGATGGTGTGCTCGTCTACGGATTTTGTGACCTGGTGAGTGTTTTCTCCAAGCGGGTGCTGCCTGATTCACACCCCAACTTTTGCTTGGTTGTATAAGTTTTAGGAGGCACGGTGCTGCTCATGGGGGCTCAGTTCATGTCCACAAGTCATGTTACCCATCCACAGCTCACGGTGGTGCTCACGCTGCACAACTTTTAGAATGGGGGCTAGTAGATTTTCCATGTAGTTTTGACTCAATAGGTACATGTATGTTACCCATCCACAGTATATAGGATGTATTTTCTGATGTGGATATACATAGCAGGTTTTGTTCACAATATGTTGCCCTCCTTTGTGCTATAGTAGGCAGTAGTGTTTGCATGTAGAGGTTTTTGATCTGTTATTACATGTAATTGACCCATCCAGCGTATATATTGGATGTATTTAATTAAGTTTCCATGTATTTTTGGCTTAATTGTTACATGCAGTTCACTCAATTGTTCACAATAAGTTGTGTTTCTCTGTGCTACAATAGTCACTAATGTTTTGCATGTATTTTTGGCTCAATTGTTACATGTACGCTTCCCAACCACAGTATATAGGATGTATTTTTTTTAATTGATGTGGTGTCACAATAGACAGTAGTGGTTCCATGTAGATTTGGCTCAATAGTTACATGTAATTGACCCAAGCAGTCTTTATTTGATGGAAAACTCTTTGGAACAGCCGGGGGATCGCGTATGTTCTGTCCTCCGCCTTCTCCTTACGCCACGTGTACCCGTTCGTGGCTCTTTCCACATGCTTTCTATCCCTTTTCTTCTTCACCCGCACAGGCTATCGCACAGAGTTGGTATCGGAGCTCGCCGCGACGGATCACTCAAACAGCGGCGGCCTCCATGGATCTCCCCCACCAGCATGGGCCTCCCTATCTGCCGCGTGCTCCGCTCCTTGCCTCGCCACCAGTGCCTCGCGGCGGCGCTCTGCCATGGGGCTCCTACAACGACGGGGTAGACACCAATGTGGGCAGCAAGGTTGAGGCTTCCATAGACGCCTGAGGAGTCGGGCTGCTCCGCCGCTGATGCTGGGGATGGCGGGAGTTGCCAGGCGTGATGTTGCGACCGGTGTTTGTTGGATCTACGAGAGATAGGAGCCGATGCTGCCAGCGGCGTCATCTTCTGCTACAATGGGCGGCGTCGTTTACCGGAGCTGCGCGGGGGAGCCGATGCTGCAAGCGGTGGCGGCGTCTGCTACAGAAGACGGCAGGCTCTGCTACAATAGGCATTGGCGTCTGCTACAAAGGTCAGCGTCTTCTACAAGCGGGGTGTTGGTGTCTGCTACGTGTGGCGTTTGTGTTTGCTACAATAGGCGGCGACTACTGCTACTACAAGGGTGGCCACGGTGCTAAAGGGGCAGAGCGATGATTGCTGCGAACGCCGGAGGCGGAGCGATTTGTTACAAGCGGCGCAAGCGGCGGCAGTTGCTGCGAACACCGGCGGCGGTTGCTACAAACCGAGCGCCACCATGCTGCAAGGAGGCCGGCGAACCCGGCGGTGGTGCTGCCACAGGCTAGCTGCGAGGGGCGGCGGGGCTGCCAGCACAGGCCGCGGGGATGCAAGCCCGACTCAACATTGCTGGCGTTGGCCGTGCCTGAGTGTCGGGAGGAGAGGAGAATTTTTTTCTCTATTGGTTTTTTTTTCGGGCAAGAGCGTTGACCCAACCGAATCATATGGTTGCTATTGTTCGTATCGAACGGTTGGCGACCTGGAGGATCGGGGTTTTGATCCCCCGGAGGACACTCAGTACGCCCCTTATTTGATGTACTCCCTCCGATCCGGAAAAATAGTCGCAAAGGCGTTTTTGCAAACACGTCCTTAAGCTTTTTATTTCGTCAACCCGCACTCCCCCATTCAATGAACCAAAGGCGAGAGCTGATCCTCGCCTGCCTGTTCGCATGTGCCGGTGACCGTGAACCCCAACGCCCCAACTCGATCCCCTCTCAGATCTTGAAGTCGCGAGGTGCATCGGCAGGCGGTGAAGTCGTACAAGCGGTCGAGCGCCAGGGATCAGAGCTCTCCTCCCCTTGGGGGTGGCTGGGCCCGCGGTTTGGGGGGCGAGCGACCTGTCTGGGCGAACGAGGTGTGGCGGCGAGCAGAGCTGGCTCGAGCGGAGGCGAGGCAGCGACGCAGGGCGGCGCCGGCGTTGACCGGTGATGGGGCCCCGCGGCAGCTCCGCGTGGGAGAGCCGGTAGTACTGGCAACCACATCGAGCACGAACTTGCTGTTCTTCATGACGAACACAGAGGAAAAGAAGGACGAAATTAACTTCATTTAGAAGGGGTTTACTGTAAAATATAATTATACTGTGCCTCCGACAATTTTTTCGGACCCGAGGGAGTAGTATTTTATTAAATGATGGACACATAGCAGGTTTATGTTTATCTGATACGTACATAATTAAATGGTGAATTGCTAGTTGGATGTATTTTTTGATGCTAAAATTGTGCCAAGCATGTAGTAATCCCTGTTAATCAGTAGTATTAGATGTACTTCTTTACACACAGTATCCAAGGTTTTTTCTCATATGAATTAGTTAAATGGATGTCACATATCCGATTCGTTAATACTGTGTACTATTGCAAACATAGGATGTAGGTTTTTGTCAGCTGATGGTTTTTGATTTGATGAGCTTGTAAATTTAGGGTGTGATTTATGAAAATTATGATATGTAAAGTATGTTTCGAAGTTGTTCTTAAATATACATTATGGTCATCAAGTTTTGTCTATGTATGTAACAAACGTGTGAAATCAGTAATAAGTTATGTAATTTTGTACATACAGGATGTAGTATCTTTCATCTGAAGTTTCTTGGGTCATTTTCATCAAACCTTTGTTTTGGCAAGTATGATCATTTTCATGTAGCTTGAGACATATATGTCCATGTTTACTAAATCACTAATATTTACAGGGAAGACTGAAAACTGCATGTAACTGTGTGTTTTTGCTCAATTTGTTACAGTTCACTTTAAAGGAATCTCCCTGGTTACAACCTAACAATGGTGTTGACTGCAACAAGTATCCTGGTGAAGCTCACTGTGTACGCAGCAGGTTTAGATGATCTTTGCTTTAAATGTACATTGTAGTTGTGTCTGAACATGCCTACTTTTCTGCATCTTTCTTTAGCTGGAGGTGATGCTAGTACATCTATATATGGACTTGTATGTTCTTTTTCATGCGTGGTTTTATGTCACTAATTTATGCAAGGTAAGATTAGTTACACTAGGAAGTTTGCGGCGTGCGCCGGGTTGTTACCGTGCGGGAGATGTAGTGTATGTTTCATAGTAGTTTTGTGCATGGTGGATGGTTTTATGTTTCTGATTTGTTTGGTTCCGAAATTTTTCATAACAACTCAACATATCTTGAAAACATAAGGATCAGGGCCAAAATTAACATTATGGTCAACATGGACACCGAGATACGTGAAGGGAAACATAGAATTGTACTCACGAAACAGCCGCATGAACTTAATACACTCAGCGGCACCATCAGAGCAAATCAACTCAGCTAAAGGAGAAGGCCAATTTAGATAAAGTGGGAGGGACACCTTCCCAGCAAGAAACAACCTGTATAGACAATCTCCTTTGCTGAGACTCTTATTCCGTTCTCGGTACCAGAAGCAAGCACCACAACACTTACACACATGATAAGGAGCACCAAAATATGACCTGTGAGGCCATGAACCTGGCGGAAAGCCAAGGGCATGAAAAACAGAGCAATGATTGCAAAAAAAAAACAGTAATGAAGGCATCAACTAAAGCTTGAGGACGTTAACAGACTCCTCGGACATAGGAAGCCGCCCATTAAAACGATAACCAGCCCTGATGAAGGTAGGGTGACGTCGCATGAGCATACGCAGTCGACGATTCGATGTAGCTGTACGTGCAGGTGTAATTTAAAGGGATTTCTATTTTCGTGCCCCTGCTTCGTTAGTTGTACTCAGTTTTCCCCAGGTCCTTAGTTTTTCCTCAGTTTTACCCAAACGTTTGTCTGAACCGCAGGAGCTCGGACGGAAGGAATCCGTTGACCGTTCCGTGCCGACGAGTGGGGTCGTGTCGTTTGTGGGGTCGCGTCGTGTGGGACCGCGTCGTGTGGGGCTGGTAGGAAGGGACCGCGTGGGACAGGACGAGGCCGTGTTTGTGGGGCCGTAGCGTGTAGGGCCGTAGCGTGTGGAGCCGTGTGGGTCCGGGACGGGGCACGAGTGGTTTCGTCTCTTTCGCCCAGATTAGCAGTTTTCACCTTTTCCTCTCTATCGCTCGATCTCATTCATATTTGATAGCCCAAATTGGTAGCAAATCTAGAGAAGCTTCTCCTTCTGTTTTTAACGCCATTCATTTCTTTATGCCTTCGTTTTTACCCAATCAGGTAGGAAATCTAGGGCACAAATCCAGAGAGAAAATATAGGATAAGCTGCATACAGCAACCAACATAGCATAGATATATTCAGGACAGATCCAAATGTAGTACCGATAGATCCAACATAAGCTACATTTTACATGAATTTAATCTGCTCTACAGATAGAGCAGTCACATACAGAGAGTGCAGTAGGCACGTTCAACGCCTCCAGGTGGCGCGTGTGACTCGCTTGGAGGTTGCGCAGGTGAATCCCAAGTGCTTTGTGTTTGGCCATGTACGCATGCACGTTCACGGTACTTCCAACTCTAGCGCCATGGCTGCCAATGGATTCAGCATGGTTCAGCAGGGTGTTGAAGTTGGTGTCGAAGAGCCTCCTGTTGCAGAAGGGGCACTTGTAAATGCCTTGAGCAAAGGGGCGACCGTATTGGCCGGCCTGCAGCCTCCTGAGGACGTGACGAGTCTTGGTGTGGAAGGACTCGTCGTCGCTGTCGACGTCGCTGCTCTCGACCTGTCACGTAGCACCAAAGATCGTGCAAAAACACGGAGTCAATTGCAACGATGATTGAACAGAGAGTGAACAAAAAATCATGCATGATAATATGGGCTCGAAAAAAAGAGGTAGCCTCAGTTACATTGGACACACTTATATCCAGGATTTGAGTAAGTAAACCAAAGATCATGCACAACAAATTTGTACACACCAATTGTTTACTGACCAAACCCTGAATCAATTTAGGGATGCCCAAATATTCATCATCATCGGCACAAATCTGAAACAAAAGCAAATCACAAACACTAATAACGCAAGATCTAACACAAAAGGATCGAACTAGGAACAGACGAACAGTAATAACGCAAGATCTAACACCAAAGGATTGAACTAGGAACAGACGAACAGTAATAACGCAAGATCTAACAAAAAGGATTGAACTAGGAAGAGACGAACAGTAATAACGCAAGATCTAACACAAAAGGATTGAACTAGGAACAGACGAACCGTAATAACGCTAGATCTAACACAAAATGATTGAAATGAGATAAGAACAAGGGAACAAAGGGTTACCTCCGAATCGTAGTCGACGATGGTGGTGTCGTAGGGGTTCTTCGGCGCGTCGCTGCACTGGTTCGTACGGGTCCCAATGGACGGGGGCCTGGACGGGGCGGCGGCCGATGCGCCGGCTGCTACGTTGAAGCAGCGACGGGGGCGGACGGCGGCGCGATGCGCCGGGCCGTTGGAAGCGAGGGGGGGACGGGGCGGCGGCCGATGCGCCGGCTGCTACGTTGGAAGCAGCGACGGGGGCTGGACGGGCGGCGGCCGATGCGCCGGGCTACGTTGGAAGCAGCGACAGGGCGGACGGGGCGGCGGCCGATGCGCCGACAATGGGCATCTCATTCTTCTCCATCGCCGGCGGTTTTCTTCGGGGTTTTTTCGGTTGTGGAGAAGATGATGGGACAGAGAGGCGGTTGCAGTGAGCCGAGAACGTGCGTCGAGGGAGAGAAAGAGGGGCTCTATAAAGACGAAGGTGGCGTGTACCGCAACACGCGTCCGCTATGCACGGCTGCAGCGTGCACCGCTACACGAGTCTAACCCTGGGACGTTTGGTGTACTCGCATAACCTCGGGCCTTATACGAAATTTTATCTCGTACTCGCCCCTCGAGGACTTAGACCGGCAAGTGCAATATACTCAGTTTTACCCTCAAGTAGCTGGTCAACAGAGAGTCAACAAATGAGATTAACATAGCTAATTGAGTCATTTCATGCGCAAAAATCCAAAAAAAATAAAAACATAGTGGCAACTACTCATGGAGTCTTCCTACGCAACCTGCCACCTAGAAAACCTTAACAAACATATATAAATCAAGTTTTACCACAAATTGCCACTTCTCAGAATCACTAGTGTAGCTATGAAGATGCATGGTTTTCCACCCAAACCCCTTTGCAAAACATCTTTCCCAAAACATAGTTTGTCTAAATGATGCCATAATTGTCACACTCATGTATATTTGAATTGCAAATAATTTGATGTAGCCCAATATGAATTATATTGTACAAAACACACATTTTTCATTTTGTAATTCTTTTGTTTGAATCCCTTAGTCTATTTACTATTTATGTGCCCTTGGATTCTTAGTACTACTCAGTTTTGCCCTCAAGTACTGTCACAAATGCTCTGAGAAGCCCAAACTTATCCTGATTGGTTGAGCCGTTGTTAGACTCCACGGATCCAACGGGCAGTATACCCCTATCCGTCTCTTCGTGGCAACCTCTCTCTCTCTCTCTCTCTCTCTCTCTCTCTCTCTCTTCGTGGCCACCCATCTCTCTCTCTCTCTGTCGGTGGAGAATAAACATGAGGAACATAGTTTGGGATATAGTATTGGTATTTTGAAACGGCCTAAAAGTGGTATAATTTTGTTATAAACATGAGGCATACATTTTTGCTGATTTCGGCGATTGCATTATTTGTCACCCTCTAACAATTATCAACTATCTTTAGCTGTCCTTTTCTTTTAGGGAATATAGTTTGGGATATGGTATTGGTATTTTGGAAAGGCCTAAAAGTGGTATAATTTTGGTATAAACATGAGGCATACATATTTGCGGATTTCGGGATTGCATTATTTGTCACCCCTCTAACAATTATCAACTATCTTTAGCTTTCCTTTTCTTTTAGGGAATATAGTTTGGGATATGGTATTGGTATTTTGGAAAGGCCTAAAAGTGGTATAATTTTGGTATAAACATGAGGCATACATATTTGCGGATTTCGGGGATTGCATTATTTGTCACCCCTCTAACAATTATCAACTATCTTTAGCTTTCCTTTTCTTTTAGGGAATATAGTTTGGGATATGGTATTGGTATTTTGGAAAGGCTTAAAAGTGGTATAATTTTGGTATAAACATGAGGCATACATATTTGCGGATTTCGGGGATTGCATTATTTGTCACCCTCTAACAATTATCAACTATCTTTAGCTTTCCTTTTCTTTTAGGGAATATAGTTTGGGATATAGTATTGGTATTTTGAAACGGCCTAAAAGTGGTATAATTTTGTTATAAACATGAGGCATACATTTTTGCGGATTTCGGCGATTGCATTATTTGTCACCCCTCTAACAATTATCAACTATCTTTAGCTGTCCTTTTCTTTTAGGGAATATAGTTTGGGATATGGTATTGGTATTTTGGAAAGGCCTAAAAGTGGTATAATTTTGGTATAAACATGAGGCATACATATTTGCGGATTTCGGGGATTGCATTATTTGTCACCCCTCTAACAATTATCAACTATCTTTAGCTTTCCTTTTCTTTTAGGGAATATAGTTGGTAATTTCGGTGAATGCACACACTAACTTTGAAAACAACTACAAGTACATGTAACTGAATAATGGATTTGTAACAAGGTATCCCTTGTAACAACTTCTAGCGCCTGGTGAGCAATGATAAGAATCCAATCGTAATTATACAACAAAAAAAACAACCAGCCATCATATTAGCTTGCTTCTTCAACTCGATCAGCTGCCTTAACTGCTTGTTCATTTTCTTCAGTTCTCCCTTCACTTCCACCAGTTCTGCATTGGGAGCATTAGGCATAATCGGAAGGTCCCTAATCGGAACGGCTCCTCTCTCCGCCGCATTCTCTACAGCAAGTCCCCCTCCCAAATTGCGCCCCAATAGCGCCAATTGATTCCTGCAACTGAAGCCTCTGAACGTACACATCGATCCACTCGAAATGCCTGCATTTCTTCAAGATCTGAAAACAACAACGTGAACCCTAAATCCCAAATTCGAGGGAATAACAAGAAAATCGAGAGAAAACAGAGAAATTGGAGCGAGATCTAACCTTATCCCCTCTCTATATGGCAAGCTCTCGCATGCAACGAACTCACGTCCACGGTTGCCGTTCTCGTCCGTCTTACAGATCGACCGCTTAGGCTCCTGGCGTGGGCAGGCATCTTGTCAAAGGCACGGGTCCATACTGCGGCCATGAAGAACGGGAGGTCGAAGAGAAACTAGACATCACCCGCGTGCCGGAGAAGGGCTGCCGCTGGCGGAGAAGAAGAACAATGGGGCGCGGAGAAAGAAAGGGGAAGCAATGGCACGGGCACGGGCACGGGGCTAGCTCGGGCTCCCATTTTGCAACGGTCACCTGGGTAAGCTGTGGGTCCGGCGCGCTAACGTGGACAAGTTGTGGGTCCCACGATGATCTGGATAAGTGGAGACGTGTCCACTGCGGGGCACCAACAGCGGCCCCACTTGCCAGCACCAACCAACGTCAACTAAACGGGATTCCTTCCGTCCGAGCTCTTTCTGCGGATTATAGACAAGGGGGGGAACTGAGGAAAAACTAAGGATCTGGGGAAAACTGAGTACAACTAAGGAGCCGAGGGCACGAAAATAGAAATCCCTAATTTAAAAGGAGTAGCAAGAATTGGAAGAGAAAAAACATAGTTAGCGATACAATGACACACAAATTGCAAGAGAATGCAAAGAATAAAACACATTGAACATTTCGTACCTGGTTGCAATCTGCGAGGCCCTGTATGTGAAGGTAACCCTGGTGCAGGAGGCATGTTATCAATAGGCGAAGACGGAGTCGACCCAGCCCCAAAATCACCAGCATTAAAGACAGAATGGCCAGTGGAATGGAGAAGCAGCAGATGCACCAATACTATGGAAACCATCAGAAGGAATAGCTGGAAGAGGTCCAGCGGCATGAAGCACACAGATCACCTCCAGCACCGAGCAAACCGGTTGCTGGGTACGGCAACTCAGAAGGAGAGTTATCGTCAGAAGAGTGCATGTAAAGGCCTACAAAAGGCAAAACATAAACAGTAAGAATAAAGAAAAAGGGAAAAACACAAACAAAGCAAAATGCAACATATTAGAAAAAAAAAACAGGAGGAACAACAGACTAACCAGAATTAGAAGAACTCGCTGCAGAAAGTGACACCAATAAAGGGTCAAGGAAGGTCCCAATCGAAGAATCAAGGATCAGAGGTTAACGAAGAATCTCCCAGGTGCATCTGAATATTACCTACAAAAATAGACAGTACGTATCTATTTAGGAAAGAAAAGCAGATAAATAAGAAACCAAAATACTTGAAACTGCAGGGCATTATTCTGTCTAAAATAAGTAGCTGCCTGAACTAAAGGCAACATTGTTATGATGAGAATTTTGTAAAGCTTATTGATAGTAAGGGAAATCTCTTTCTAATTAATGTAAAGTATTTACTGATAGTAGGGGAATCTCTTTCTAATTCATGTAAAGTATACATTTCAAATATTAGTAGTGCCTTATTATTTGAGAGATGATGGCTGCACGTGCGCTCCACTACAAAGACAAAAAAGCAAGGGAAAAGGTAGCATGTGTTGCAGTTTGCCCATGCAGATACATAACAACCAACAAAGCTTAAAAAACAGAAGGCACGGAAGACCAAAGCGAGGCCCACTACAAAATAGATTCCACATTTTTAAGAATATTCCGCACAGAATGTTCCAATTGTTGATAAACGTTGTTGTTCAACACTTGCTTGCTTGATAATCACGACACACAAAGGAGCACAATCACAAGAACACAAGAACAAGGGACACCACGGATATAAGAGAAATCTGAGAGCTCTTTATTATATTGTGTTGTCTTACAATCTGAAAATTTTGTGTGTACTCAACTCTCCTCTCATGCCATCTATTTATAGCCTTTGCTTCAATGACATTTTAGGTATATAGCCCACACAAGCCTACTTGGCTTCCAAGAAATCTAGTTAACTTGGCCTTCAAGGAAGCTACTAAACTTGGCTTTCAAGAAAGCTAGTAACTTGATTCTCAAGGAAGCTAGTAGGGTTCCTTGGCCACCAAGGAAAATGATTTTGTGTTTCATAACACTCCCCCTTGGGCGTATACCGCGAAATGCACATGTCTCATTAAAACTCCTCCCAAAAACCCAATGGGAAAAAAAGGGATCAACGGAGAAAGAGTACATTGCACACGCAAGCTATGTTGCACTTGTTGTCTCATTAAAAACCTTGAATGAGAAAACCCGGTGGGAAAAAGTCACCAAGTAAAAGAGTACAACAACTAATCTTCAAGATTAATGATGATCTTGAGGACCATTATGAGTTCTCCAAGAACTCATATTAGGGGCTACGGTTTAGGGTTTATCTCCCCCTAAACCTTGCATCTCTCTAAGCCGTCTCATACCAATGCTATGAACACATCGGAGGAAACTAGGTGCAGGTAGAGACTTCGTGAATAAATCGGCAAGATTTTCACATGACTTAGTATGCAAAATATTCACCTCCCCGCTCTTCTGGAGCTCATGAGGGTAGAAGAATTTGGGAGCAATATGCTTTGTCAGATTGCTCTTAACGTAGCCCATCTGCATTTGTGCAACACAAGCAGCATTATCTTCATAGATAATGGTGGGGTTATTGATGACATTTAGTCCACATGACTTTAGAATGTGACTTGTCATTCGTCTAAGCCAGACACACTCTCGTGCGGCCTCATACATTGCAATTATCTCCGAGTGGTTTGTAGACGTGGCTACTAGGGTCTGTTTGAAAGACCGCCACGAAATAGCTGTACCACCACAGAGAAATACAAATCCAGTTTGTGATCTAGCATTGTGGGGATCAGACATATAGCCAGCATCTGCATATCCCACCATGGTCAAGTCTTGATTTCTTTTATAGAACAATCCAAGATCTTGAGTACCTTGGAGGTATCTGAGGACAGTTTTGATGCCAACCCAATGCCTTTTGGTTGGAGCAGCACTATACCTGGCCAACAGGTTTACCGCGAATGCAATATCAGGCCTAGTGCAATTCGCAAGGTACATTAGTGCTCCAATGGCACTCAGGTAGGGAACTTCAGGTCCCAAAACTTCCTCATTTTCTTCACAAGGTCTGAATGGGTCTTTATCCGCTTCAAGGGATCTTACGACCATGGGGGTACTTAGAGGGTGAGATTTATCCATGTTAAATCTTTCAAGGACCCTCTTTGTATAAGTAGACTGGTGTATCAACACTCCTTGAGAGAGGTGCTCAAACTGCAGGCCTAAGCAAAGCTTGGTTTTACCCAAGTCTTTCATCTCAAACTCCGTCTTAAGGTAAAACATAGCTTCCTTTATGTCCTCTGTGTTTCCGATGATATTCAGATCACCGACATAGACCGAGATGATACAAAATCCGTTCTGGGATTTCTTGATAAATACACAAGGACAATCATCATGATTGGTGTAACCTCTCTTCAAGAGAAATTCACTCAGTCGGTTGTACCACATTCTACCGGACTGCTTTAACCCGTATAGCGACCTCTGCAATTTGACACTATACATGTTGCGATTTTGTTTTGGATGTGGGATCTTTAGCCCTTCAGGGACTTTCATATAGATCTCTGAGTCAAGTGACCCATACAAGTATGCGGTCACCACATCCATCAACTGCATTTGCATGTTTAGGCTAGCTGCCATAGATATTAAATATCGGAACGTGATGCCACTCATCACAGGAGAGTATGTTTCATCGTAATCGATGCCTGGTCTCTGCGAGAAACCTTGTGCTACCAGCCTCGCTTTATATCTCACCACCTGGTTACTTTCGTTCCTCTTCCGAACGAAAACCCACTTGTATCCAACAGGGATAACTCTGGGAGGAGTCCGCACAACATGGCTGAACACATTCCTCCGGTAAAGCGAGCGCAATTCAGTCTCAATTGCTTCTTTCCATTTAACCCATTCTGGGTGCTTCTGGCACTCTGCCATGGACTTAGGCTCTGGATCTAGATCGACTGAAGAAATTTTGGAGGCAAAATATATGTCGACAACGGTAGTCTTTCTATTATATGACACTCCTGAATCAACATAATTTATGTTGATTTCATCATTCATTTCCACCATCTCGTCGTGATTTCCCAAGACGACCGAGTCTGGTTGTTCCGATGGCCCAGTGCCAAAATCAGTTTGTGCACGCGATTGCGCACTGGGCATTCCATCTTCAGGATGGATCACTTCAGGGAATTTCTCAACTTCAGGTCGACCTTATTCAACTGCCTTAGGGTGTGACATGTTTGGTTCAAGAATTTTCTTCTGCGGACGTCTCCGCGGAACTTTATCTCGAGCACCCAGAGGTCTCCCCCTTTTCCTTGGGGTTTGGCCCAAATTTGAGTCAATAGCCTTCGGGGCTACCTCTACTCTCTCTGGCGCATTTACAGCAGGTATATGCGATTTTGTCACTCCACTATGATCAGTGAAGGCATCTGGAATATTATTAGCTAGCCTTTGGAGGTTCATGATCCTTTGAACTTCAAGTTCAGCTTCGCTAGTGCGTGGATCTAATGATTGGAGGCCCTCGGCACTCCATGAAATTTCTCGAAATTTCTTTTGGTACACTCCTCCCCCTAATGCCGGGAAATGATCCTCACTAAAAATACTATCAGCGTACCGAGCCGTGAACAGATCCCCAGTCATAGGCTCGAGGTATTTGATTATAGACGGAGACTCATACCCGACATAGATCCCCAACTTCCGGTGAGGGCCCATGGTTGTACGCTGAGGTGGTGAGATCGGCACGTACACAGCGCAACCGAATCTTCGCAGATGGGAAATAATTGGTTCTTTCCCATGCACTAGCTGCAAGGGAGATGCAGAGTGATATGCAGTTGGCCTTAATTGGATTAATGCTGCCGCATGCATCACAGCATGGCCCCAACAACTGGTTGGTAGCTGGCAGTTCTGCAAAAGTGGCCTAGCAATTAATTTAATCCTCTTGATTAATGACTCTGCAAGGCCATTTTGAGTGTGGATATGTGGAACTGAATGTTCCACTTGTATGCCTAATGCCAGACAATAGTCATCAAATGCTTTGGAGGTAAATTCTCCAGCATTATCCATTCTTATAGATTTGATCTGGCTATCTGGAAAATTTGCTTTTAGTTTTATTATCTGGGAAACCAGCTTTGCAAAAGCATGGTTCCTTGTAGATAATAGGCATACATGGCTCCACCTAGTGGATGCATCAATCAGGACCATAAAGTACCTGAATGGTCCCGACAGGGGATGTATTGGTCCACAAATATCACCTTGAATTCTTTGTAAGAAAACTGGCGATTCATCCTTCACCTTCAGGGTGGAGGGTCTAAGGATTAACTTCCCTTTGGCACATGAAGTTCACATAAAATATTTAGGATTTGGGAAGTCTTTTGTTGCTATGTTATGGCCAACAGAGCCGTTGATGATTTTCCTCATCATGCCCAAGCCAGGATGACCCAGTCTATCGTGCCATACCTTGTATGACTCTGGGTTTCTGAAAATTGTTTTCAGCGCAACATATTCCTTTATGGGACTTATGTATGTGTAGTATAATCCCGATGCTAAGGAAGGGAGTTTTTCAGCCATTTTCTTCTCAGATCCGTTAAATGTAGTCATGAGCAGATATTCAGTATCATGCTCAACTTCTGTTTCCATATGGAAACCATTTGCACGGATATCTTTAAAGCTTAGTAGGGTTCGCTTTGATCCAGGATACAACAAGGCATCCTTGATAAATAGTTGCGTGCCCATAGGGAGAACTATTGTGGCACTTCTGGTACCGACAATATGAGCATTGCTTCCGGCAATGGTCATAATATTTCCAGTTTTCTTAGTTAGAGTCTGGAAATATTTTGTCTCCCGAAGAATAGTATTTGTGGTGGCACTGTCTATAAGACAGATCTCCTCTTCCTCCATTGGATTGACACACCTTGTTCTATTAAAAGGCATATTTATAACTTCAGCGGGAATAAATATGAACATATAGAGTAAGGAATAATATTCTGGAATTTATATTACGAAAAATTACACTAATGCAAAATACAATACTATGCTCTTCAGGAGCTTATTACATGACCAAGTTCAACAGGAACTACATAACACTGAAAGTACAACTCATGATGGAAATATATATTATGCTAGGAGATCACTCCAGGTCTCCAAATATATCGGCATTTATAACTTCATCAGGGATATTGAAATTTTCTAGGCTGAAATCATCACTGCCAGCATTTTCTCTAAGATGCAATTTTTCAAGCTTCTTAGAGTCTGGGATAGTAGCAGGTTGCACGAAATGGGACTCGTGGTTATCCTGTCTATTGCCACTTCTGGTGGACTGCTGATATAACTCAACCAGGTGCTTAGGGGTGCGGCAATTGCGAGACCAATGATCCTCGCATCCACATCTAAAGCATTTTCCTTGCTTTCCCCTAGCCTGAGTACTCGAATCAGTTCTTGATTTTTCTTTGCCTTTCCCTCTTCTTTTACCCTTGACTTTGAATGCATTGCTCTTCTTCCCCTTCCATCCATAGTTCCCCTGGCCCTTTCCGCGGCCATGGGAACTCCCAATACTTTGAGTGATGGCATGTGCTTCAGGCACATCCATAGATCCAATGGATCGAGCGCTATGATTCTTCATAAGAAGTTCATTTTTCTTTTCTGCCACTAACAGAACAGAAATCAACTCAGAGTACTTGGCATATCTGGCATGCCTATATTGCTCTTGCAATACCATGTTGGTGGGATGGAATGTAGACAAAGTTTTGTCAATTACATCAGCCTCAGTGACTTTCTGGTCACACATTTTGAGCAAAGAGACAATGCGATGCAAGGCAGAATTATATGCTGTCACGGACTTGAAGTCTTGGAAACGCAGGTTTATCCAATCACTCCGTGCTTGAGGAAGCACTACCGACCTTTGCTGGTCATAGCGATCCTTTAGGGATTGCCAAAGAGTGAGTGGATCCTCTTCAGTCAAATATTCAACCTTCAGGGCTGAATTGAGATGATGCCTCATAAAGAGTAACGCCTTTGCCTTTTCAGCGGCAGAAGGTTCATCTGTGCCAGCTACAGGCTGGTTAATGGTTTGACCGAGAGACATAGATGTAAGACTTAACTTGGCATCCATGGCCCATGTGAGGTAGTTGCTGCCATCCAGCGTGAGCTCGGCAAATTCCTTAGAGTTGATGCCCGACATTTCCTGTGTATTTAAATCATGCAATGATTTACTTCAGGTAAATAATTGCATGTCATGTGTACTAACAATGTAAATGCTGGTACGTAATTAAGAAATTCTAATTACTTCAAGATTTAATTTACAAGAGATTACTGAATTACATAAAAGTTATGTACATATTCAAACTGGCCCGAAGGCGAGGTGCTCTCTAGCGAGACCACGGGTAATTTCATAAAGCAGTATCAAGTCGCCGGACTTCTGGCCGGAAATGATGGCATGGCATGGAGCTGCAGGCTACGGATGTGCAATTCGTTGCGACTTCAGGTCGCTGAGATGTTTACTTGAAATGCCATCAGGTGTATGATGCTTGCCACGTTTGCAATAGGGCAAAAGCAAGATCAATTTGTAAAAATACAATAGGTAGCATTTACTCATGGTTCTCCATATGGCACGCATGCTAACTAGAGTACTAGAAGTAGTAGTAAATATAATCATCTCATCGAGTGATTAACAACTAGTTTTGAACAACATACCTTTGCTCCTAGAGCACTCGTGCTGATAACGTGTTGAGAAACGTTGTTGTTCAACACTTGCTTGCTTGATAATCACGACACACAAAGGAGCACAATCACAAGAACACAAGAACAAGGGACACCACGGATATAAGAGAAATCTGAGAGCTCTTTATTATATTGTGTTGTCTTACAATCTGAAAATTTTGTGTGTACTCAACTCTCCTCTCATGCCATCTATTTATAGCCTTTGCTTCAATGACATTTTAGGTATATAGCCCACACAAGCCTACTTAGTTTCCAAGAAATCTAGTTAACTTGGCCTTCAAGGAAGCTACTAAACTTGGCTTTCAAGAAAGCTAGTAACTTGATTCTCAAGGAAGCTAGTAGGGTTCCTTGGCCACCAAGGAAAATGATTTTGTGTTTCATAACACCAATTAAGTTATAAACAGTACTTGAAATTTGGAGGTTGCAATTCCTATTTCTGCACTGTTTAACATTCAGACGGTGAAGCTATAAGATACAAATTCTGTACTGTAGTAGTTCTTCTCAGCTGCATATAATTATTGGAAGTGAATGGCTGAACAACAATTAGTAAAGATTCAAACAGCTAAGGCATCTGTTCATGCGTGGCAGTGCAATAACTTCGGCAACCAGAACATAGCCCAAGTGTGCCAATTGCCTTACAAAGCTAATGAACATGGACATAAATTGCATTGCGCCTAGATTGACCTAATGTGAATAGATTACCTGTAAAGCCTACATTTTATGACACCCTAGTATTTCTGTACAGAGCTATAAACTTAAACGACAGTTGTACCTTAGCTATCAATAATAATACAAAGATATCTTTTTCAAGAAAACTAATGGCAGAAAGGAACATCTCGGGTGTGAACGATGAAGGAGGAAGCACCAAAATTTATACACACAACACACAGTCCAGGTATGTAAATGTACATGAACGGCAATACAGACATACTACATTTTAGTGAAGACCACCCTTCTATGTGCTCACACAATATGCTATATATTATAATTTCTAGAAGTGGCTAAAAATTGGTATTCATAAAAATAAAAGTATTATATGAGGCAAATCTCATAAACTTATAAGAAAACATGGACCCAGACATAAAGGATACAATGAAGATAAGTTTTAGTACTAAAAGTGGTGGTACTATTCTTTAGGAAAACAGATCTTGTTGCTGCATTGTTTATAAATCAAATGTTGATGTCACAGAAATGTATACTCCGACTGTTTCAGTTCAATAAAAGACTGGAAGTCAAAAGATGAACAATAACGGTAAACACTCCACTATGCCATCTGCTCGTACAAAGATAAGCCTCATGCAAGCCTATACCTTTATTCCGTTTTGCCTGATAAACAAAAGATATGAAAAGAAGGACACGCTACTGACAAATACAGCCAGGAGAATCTATTTTCTAAAGCAAAACAACCATGATCAGTGTACCTAATAGTCTGTAAAGAAAAAGAAAGCTGAAGACATTGATAGCGCATATAAAAATAAATCATGGTCGGTTGCATATGAAAAGTATAACCATCTGTATAAGAAAAAGAAGCAGGAACGATGAGCAACTCTAGAACTACCTAACATCATAGAAGCATAGAACAATTATAGATATAATTGATGTATTTGTGACGTGAAAATTAGAAAAGTGTAGTATCAAAATATCTTGAAACATATAAGTATAAATGTCAGCTGGCAAACAATGTATAGTTCGAAGGTAAAAAACAGCACCTAAAATCTTCCGTATCGATTGCAGATTGTACAGAGCGGCAAGCTCTGTTAGCAACCTCAAATCTTGATTACAGATTGTAGAACGTAAATGCTCACACAGGAGCATGCCAAGACACTCAGGCAAAACCTTGGCTGGTGTAGATTCGAGATATTTATCACATTCTAGTGGGCTTGGAATGTCATTGAATGCCTGAGTGTGATGTCGCGGGCACCTAAGATCATGAATTGACACACTACCATCTTGTGCTTGCTGTTAGGTTCAACGTCTATTGCATTGTTGAGTGTTCGTACCTGTACGCAGTGGCAGGGCCATTATTTATATTCAGACTGGAACAGAAGTATAACCTCATCCTTGCTGTTTGTTATAGGTAATATTACCTGGACCTTCCTTTATACACGGCAGTAGGGCAGATGTATGTGCTCCCATTTGGGAATATTTCTTTCTAGCAGTCTTGGCATGACAAATAACACCAATCATCAGGAGTGTTGACCTCTGTAATAACCACATGTAGCTTGTATCGTTTTCCTGCAAGTTGATTGGATTTGCAATCTTGTGTGTACATTAAGATTCCAAATACTCAACTGATCTGAATCTGGACTGCTAAGGTCTCCATGAAGAAACAAAAATATTTGCCTCAATACCTCTAGCAATATCTCTTATCAAATTCACTACTATTGGGCTGGTCCTACTTATCAAATTAACTACTATTGATAATGATCTGGTGCCTTCTAATTATTTCTTGTACATCAGTTACTAAAAGCATCCTACTCATGTCCTCCTGCCAAGAAGAAAAAACTATTGCTAGTTATGTGTACAAAGACGAAAGCATCAAGAGATAATATAACTGATACAAATTCGTTAAAAAAAGGTTACGAAAGATTTAAAGATATGAAGTGTTCATAATCATAGAAGCTTCATCTATTTACCAGATGAATCTGTTATAGACCCGAGTGCACTCCCAATTTGGCAGAGCTCCACGCCTCTACCTAAAACCAAGTTCTCCAATTTGGCACAGCTGCACGCGGTGAAGAACACAAGGAGCTGAAGCACCAGAGCTGAAGCACCAGGACAGATGAACTTGCTTGTGTCTTCAGCGAGAATGTGGGGTTGAAATAGCAAACCTGGAATGAATCAAAGGGAAAATAACGTTGTGGTGAAATGGTGGCGTTGACCTGACTGAACTTGAAAGGGGAAATAAAATTGAGCAGATCGAGGGGCAGGATTGAAATACCAGTGGCTGGAGTCCCAACGCCGATGGTCCCCGAACTCAAACGCCACACTTGTGTTCCATGTGCCCGTGGTGCCGGAGCCGCTATGAAGCTCGTGTAACTGGGCTGCTGTGGAGACACGGGCGCCAGCAGCCTGTGGAAGCCATAATCTTGGGAGCCGATGTGCGCACCGTCGTCCCGCCTATCTTCTGGTTCGGCCTGGACAAAATGGCAAGGACGCTGGGCGAAGTCGCGCCGGCGCGACCTGAGGGCAGGGTGAACAGCGACCGACCGGCTAGATGCAGTGGCCGGTAGTAGCAGCGGTGTCGTCCACCGGCGGAGAGGAACACCATGACGCGCTGGCGACGGGGCAGGTGCGACGACCGCCTTCCGCAACGGCGTGGCAGTGAGGATGATTTCTTGACCGGAGCAGCTGAGACGGTCCCCGGCGTGGCGCAAGTGGCCCATCAGGTCGACATGGAGGTCCTCAGTCTCCTCCATGGCAGAGCCTCCTCCATGGTAGAGCCCTTTGCCGCGTCGATGCCAGCGCTGCCGCTGGTATCCCTCCGGTCTCGGCGGCCTCTCCCGTGCTCTCTAGATCAACCGGACGCCGCACGCTGCCGCTCTGCTCGCTAGCAACCCGCTCGCTTTTTGCCCCGGGAACAACGGCGATGTGGGGCTTCACGGTGCAAGCGGGAGTGGGCCGTCCGCGGTGCCGCGAATTTGGGCCCATTTAGCCACACATGCGAGCATCCGCGGAACTGCAATAAAAACAAGCGGCATATGCGGGCCGGCCCACAGGTACCGCATCACGCCGCAGATCGCAGAGCGTCGATAGGATAGGGCTCCTTCCCCACCGCCACGGAGACGGAGTCTCGTGATGCCCGAGCGGAGCGCCCTCACCGGAGCGCCGCCACCGGATTTCGGCGCCGCCACCGGAGCACCGCCAACCTCCATGGCCGCCCTTCCTCCTCCGGCTCCGGAGGCCTCTCCATTGCCATCTCCAGTGCTCCCCTCGACCCCCTCCCTGCTCGGTTGCCTCGATTCAACAGCCCCCAGGGCCGGCGACGGGCAGCAGCAGGTTGGGACGGCAATGGAGGCAACCGAGCCAGGGTTATTACCGGCGGCGGCTGGCACGTACGGCGTGGGGAGGGTCGGAGGCCAAGAGGTCGTTGATGGCGAACCAAATCCTGGGACGGACGGCGACCGTGGTCTCAAGATGGGCGGCGGCGGGAAGCAGCCGCAGTGCAAGAACATGAAGCAAAATCAGCGCAAGAAGCTCAACGGTAGCTCCCTCATCAAGGTAACTAAATTTCTGTCACAAGCAAAACTAATTTGCCACATCTGGTTCTCAGCTCTGAGTGCAAAACATCACGTCGGTTCAGAGATAGGGCTGAATTCATCGCAGCCTGAATTTAGTTTGCAAAGAGTCTGAATTTAATCTCCTCGTCTGGATTGTTAAATTTCTTCACACAATCCAGATCACTGGAAGTAGGGACAAACTAATTTTGTAACCCAGGCTCCCACCATGTCTGTTCAGATAGGAGTCATAGGACTAGTATAGTAGTATTAATTATTCACAGAATATATCCTTTTATTTATTTATCCTCATTATGCACTATGCTATCTTGAGGTGTGCTCTCTGTCATGTCCTAATTTTTTATCATCTGAATTAGTGCACTAATTTTTCCCATATATTCAGAATTTGAGATGTGCTCTCTGTCCTGTCCGTAGTCAGACAAGCCATTTTATGGTTCCTAATCAGAGCTCTGGGTAATTGGGTATGGCTTTTATGGTTCCGGATATGTTTCAAAATTAATGAATCAATCAAGCTCTTCTATTTAGTTTCCTTATTTTTTATGTCTGAAAATTGCCGAGCCTTACGTACTTGGCTATCCCTGCCTCAACTGTGCCTTCTGAGTCGGCTTTTAGCACCGGAGGACGCGTCATCAGCGATTATAGGAGCAGCCTTGCGCCCACTACCGTTGAGTCTTTGATATGTCTACAGGATTGGTTTAAGGCAGCTGGTATGTATTTTTTCCCTTTTCCTTTGGCTCATGTAATATTTTATTGTGGCTAATAAAATTACTCTTACATGTTCAGACGCTAGGAAGAATGAGTAGGAATTTGTTTGAAGCTTCCCTTGCATCATACCAGGTACCTTGAGTTGCTCTATCTCTATTCCCTCTTTGTCCTTAGGGCATGTATTGGCAACCATGCTATGTATTGGCAACCAGAGCTATATGTACTACCAGGAACTATATTTTAGTTAACTAAATGTGCTACTAGGAACTAGATGTACACTTGTTTTTCTGTGATTTTAAATACTAAATGTGCTACCAAGAACTAGATGTACCATTTCCTGAACACTTGGTCTACTTGAAATTTAATCATCATTAGAAATGTTTGCAGCAATATTTATGTGTTAAAATTTCTGTAACTGTGTAATAGAGCATGGACACATTGTCTACTTGAACTAGTAGCAGCAAATTCCTTGTTTGCATTTCCAATCTAGGGCTCTAGTTACTTACGTTCGATGAAACTACTTGCAGGTTTTTTCACACATTTTTTCCATACGAAATTTCAGTGTGTTTTTATAGAACAATTCCTGGGAATAATTTCCTCTCATGAGTATGCAACAAGTGTTTGGCAATGAAAGTTGTATGGGAAAGGAAACTATCTAACCTGAATTTTCTTTCAGGCTGAATGTGCTTCTTCAGTGACGACCTGAATGTGCCCAGTTGTCCTTCTATTCAAGATTCTGTCATTTGTCTCTGCAACCCTCTGTCCAAGATTCAGCCACTGGCGATGGATAATGGCACGATGCAGAGTTTGCTTCAGTAAGATAGCCTGTACTGATGAATCTGTCACTTTTAAATGCTGCTGAATCTGTACTGTTGAAACAAGATGAATGGTATCGTCAGCAGTTTGAGCACCTATTTTTCTGACGCATGTTAACTAATATCGACACTCATGTTGATGCAACCTGTCTTCTTTTCTGACGTGAATTTGAATTTAGTTGAATGAATGGCTTGCTGAATAAATGTTTAGTTAACTAAATGTGCTTTTTCTGTGATTTTTAACCTGTGGTGCTCATGGATCCTATACTGTGATTTTTAACCTGTGGTGCTCATGGATCCTATATCTGTCAAGCTGGTTGGACTTTGTTAATCTTGGATGATATATATTTTTGATACGTGCATGCTTGTATGATTGTGCCAGAGTTGAACTGATGCATAGAGATGGCACTGATGCATCCAGATAGTGTATGATGACTAATCCACTGATCTTCCACGGTTTACTCCAAAGCATCGACGTGACGACGTCTCAATCAGCACTATCGTACAAAAGTAGGACGAAGAACGTGCTTATGCAGTTATGCATAGCGACAACGCATGCCTAGCGAATGCCAAGCACGACAATGCTACATACGAACGAACGGCCAATGCACGCAGCCAAGCACGGCGATGCTACATACGCGGCGCGCGCCGCAAAACCGCACAACTCATACGCGGCTATACGCGGTATACCGCGCAACAGCTGCGGCAAATACGGCGTGGCTGCGAGCTCCTGCGGAGCGTCCCGCTTGCACCCTGAGTGGGGCTGCTCCACCTCTCTTCATCCACATCGTTTTTGCGCGTCGTTAAGCGGCGCATCTCCTTGAAAATGGAGCACCGCTTTGACCGAGCAAAAACAACACGTAATGGAAAGAAAGACAAACTTGGAAGCTGAGGATCTGGCAGAAAAATAATACAGAGTACTACGTGTCAACTACACGTGCATGATCCAAAAATAATGCCGCTAAACCAAAAGACCGGATCTGAAGGTTAAAAAAGAAGAGAGAGAAGGAGATTACCGGAAGATACTAAAAGGATGACAAAAAGGAACCGGTCACCGTCGGTTTCCTTGGCCACAAAAAATGAGAAACAAATTTCTAGCGGAAAGACCTACAGCAACCGCTCGCCCATGAACATCAAAAATCGCTGACGTGCCTACATACAATTGGAGGAAACGTGGTGTGAACAGTATCCAAATCAATAAGATTTCAGCAGAAGGGTTCAGATTTGATATAGGTAATAATAATAATATATGCATATGTTGTCACATGGTTATATCAAGAAAGAAGTCCAAATAACCCCTTTAAGTATTGGGTTTGGTCGCCGCGGTCTTCGGCCGTTCTAGCGGCCTGATCTCAACCTCCACAACGGTGGAACTGTCGCCAGAGCTCGCCCCGCCCAGGAAATCAAGTGGTTCGTCCCCGATGTCCTCGGCGTAGCTGGCGATGGATTCCAAGCGCTGGAGAAGAGCTCGCGAGCAGGCTGCTCTCTGATCTCGGCTGCAAAGCCTCGAGGTCGCCGGCGTGCTGGTGGTGAAGAAGCCCATGTCCTCGATTGCTTTTCACTATCTTTTTACAGGGTGTTTTCTGAAAATAAGGAGGCCTTATCTTCAAATAATAGGTTTATTAGGGCAAGTGTTGTAAAGGGCCTCTTTGTAATTCTGTACCTGCCACGTGTTGATCTATAAACTCCCCTGGAGTCTTCTAGACCCTAGTACTGTTCAAAAAAAAAGTATTGGGTTTGGGACTCTAAACCCCCTTAAGTTTAGATTGGGACATTTAACCCCCTAAGTATCAAATACCACGCAATTTACCCCCTTGGCTGTTTTAGTAGCGGTTTTGGTCCACGGGGCAAGTGGTTTTAGCCGAGGTGCTCACCTCCTATGTCGTCAGTCATCTCTACCGGCGGCGCGTGGGCGCTGCTCCGGGGGCCGCACCTCGCCGTCTCCTTCCGGCTTCCGCGAACTCGATGAGAAGCTCACCGTTGTCCTCGACGTGTTCCCCACCGCCTCCCTCGGCCTCTCGCACAACGCGGCCGGACACCTCGAGCTCCTTCGTGCCCATTGCCGCCGACGCCTGGCATCGAGAGGAGGTTCCGCATCGGCGTGGCGCGGACGCGGATGACTTGCCCTTCAGGTTGCGGCTCCGCCCGGACGAGCCGCTGCCGTGCACGTGGTGGTGGCGGAGATTGATGTTGCCATGTTGGTCAGGTGCGCGTGGCCCCGGAGGTGCTCGCCGCTGCTACTGCACGCCGCCGCCTTAGGAGCCGCGTTCTCCGGCTGTGCCGGTGGTGGGCAGGGGTGTGCAGCTGCAGTTCTGCTGTTCCCATCCAAAAACTGCCATGAGGACACGGTGGAGGTCGCACTGAGGCCGCCGAGCGGCGCCCACGGCTGGGACTACTGCATCTACCGGCGACTCTACCCTGACCAGCGGTGTACTTGTATGTGTTCAGTTGTTCGTATGATTCTTGCACCCAGAGCTTGATGATGATCAGGATGCACACACAGGCCTTGCTGTTGAACCAACTTATTTGGCAGAGCAGCGGCGCGACGTCGCCGCGTCGGGACCAGGTTACGATGCTACGGCCGGCGGTGAGGGACGCGCCTCCTCGTCCCAGTTGCCGGCGGGATCGTCGAGCTCTTCGCCTCGAGATACGTATATGCGCGTGTGGTCAGTGATGGATACTATTATCAGCTCTTCGTGGTGCACCGCACGCAATAGCCTTTGCTAAACCCAATTGCCGCATCAAAACAACTACTAAAAAGTAGGCCATTTCCTTTTTTTTTTTCGTCCTGTCGCTTCCGCAAGCGCAGGGCGAAACCGTAGCCTCCCCCAACCTCCAGCCCCTCCTCCCCCGTTCCTCCCTCGCCGCCGCCAGAGGGCGTCGCCGCAAAGCCCCGGGGCGTCGGCGGCGGCGGGGCATCTCTCTCCCCCGCGTGGCTGTGGTGGCGCGGGCTGGCGCGGTCGGCGGGGGCGCCGTGCTCGAAGTCTGGCGCGGTGGCCTGACTACGGCGTGGTGAAGACGCAGCTCCAGCGGGGTGGCGGCCCGACTTCTGCTGGCCGGCGCGACCCTGCGACGGCGTGCCCGTGGCCAGGGGTGGCGGCGGCGGGCCTAGGTCTAGGCCTCATCTGGGCTGCCTCGGGTGGGCGGTCCCGATGCATCTGGTCGACGAGCGGCGAGGGCGCTGGTTCGTCTCCCCCGATGTCCTGCGGCGGGCATCGTGGTGGGTGCCTCGGTCCGGCGTCATCGACTCCTCGGGATGTGAGGCGGCGGCGAGCGGCGTCTGCGGCGTGGATCTACAGTTCACGTCGGTGTCAGAGGTAGTAGCTGATGTCCTTGGCTCCTGCTCACCTTTTCCCCACCTCCCGGACGAAAGTCCAAAATCTCGCTGATTGGGCGGCGGCGACGCTGCTGCGCCGTGACCTTCTTGGAGGCGCCGTCTGGGGAGGTTTGGGTAGGGTGGCGGAGCTGAAGGTTGCAGCTTTTGGGCAATGCCGGTCCGTGAGCAGCTGCGGTGATCTATGCCCGTATGCGTGTGTCGACGGTAGTCTGCCCCGTCCTCTGCTGGCGGATTTCTCATCGCTGGTGGGTGTCCAAGTGCTCGGCAGTGTGGCCGGTATGGTGTGATCTTCGTCAAGGTAGTCATACTCCAGGGCGGCGCCGGGTCCGGAGCCCAACACCTCTGCAGCTCTCGGGTGAGCTTCTTTCATGTCCGATGGTTCGACGCCTTCGAGCCTGGCGAGAGGGCAGGGGGCCTTTTCGGCATGAGAACAGGTTGGTACCTCTGGTGCTCGTAGTCCTGGTTGTTCTCCTCGGATTCAAGACTACAACTCTGCTGCGGGCAGTGCCTCGCCGTGGCTCCGGCTGGTGTCCTTGGTGCCAAACAGCGGCGGTCTGCACTTCTGCAACCTTGCTCTTAGTGCAGTGTTGTAATTCGTTCTGTGTGTACCCTTGTATCTTTCTTGCCGTGGTGTGTGATACGTCTCCAACGTATCGATAATTTCTTATGTTCCATGCTACTTTATTGATGATACCTACATGTTTTATACACATTATATGTCATATTTATGCGTTTTGAACTAACCTATTAACAAGATGCCGAAGTTCCTGTTTTCTGCTGTTTTTGGTTTCAGAAATCCTAGTAACGAAATATTCTCGGAATTGGACGAAATCAACGCCTGGTTCCTATTTTGCCCCATCCGAACACCCGAGAGCCGCGGAGGGGGGCCTTGTGGGCCCAGATGATAGGGTGGCGCGGCCAGGGCTGGGCCCGCGCCACCCTATGGTGTGGTCGCCCTTCGACCCTCCCGCGCCTCCGCCTATTTAAAGCCCCGCATCGAAAACCCTTACGGAGAAAGCCACGATACGAGAAAAGTTCCAGAGCCGCCGCCATCGCGAAGCCAAGATCCGGGGACAGAGTCTCTCCCGGCACCCGCCGGAGCGGGGAAGTGCCCCGAAGGCTTCTCCATCGACACCGCTGCCATCTCCACCGCCATCTTCATCAACGCTGCTGCTCCCATGAAGAGGGAGTAGTTCTCCATCGAGGCTCGGGGCTGTACCGGTAGCTATGTGGTTTCTCTCTCTCTCTCAATACAATGATCTCATGAGCTGCCTTACATGATTGAGATCCATATGATGAGCTTTGTATCGCTACTAGTTGTGTGCTACTCATGTGATGTTATTAAAGTAGTTCTATTCCTCCTACTTGGTGTAAAGGTGATTAGTGTGTGCACCCTGTGGTTCTTGTCGTAGGCTATGATCACGATCTCTTGTAGATTGTGGAGTTAATTATCATTATGATAGTATTGATGTGATCTATTCCTCCTTCATAGTATGCACTATGTTAGTTCTTGGTTTATTTTGCAATGATCTATTATGCTCTAAGGTTACTTAAATATGAACATGGAATTGTGGAGCTTGTTAACTCCGGCATTGAGGGTTCGTGTAATCCTACGCAATGATGTTCATTATCAAACAAGAGTGTATGTAGCACATTTGGGAAGAAGTATTTATTATGCGATCAATGTTGAGAGTGTCCACTAGTGAAAGTATGATCCCTAGGCCTTGTTTCCAATACTGAAAACACCGTTTACTTACTGTTGCATGTTTACTCGCTGCCATATTTTATTCAGATTGCTATTACCACTCATATACATCCATATTACTTGTATTTCACTATCTCTTCGCCGAACTAGTGCACCTATACACCGACAAGTGTATTTGGTGTGTTGGGGACACAAGAGACTTCTTGCTTTGTGATTGGGGTTTGAGAGGGATATCTTTGACCTCTTCCTCCCCGAGTTCGATAAACCTTGGGTAATCCACTTAAGGGAAACTTGCTGCTGTTCTACAAACCTCTGCTCTTGGAGGCCCAACACTGTCTACAAGAATAGAAGCACCCGTAGACATCAAGCACTTTTCTGGCGCCGTTGCCGGGGAGGAAAGGTAAAAGGCACTCATACTTCGGTTCCAGGTAACAGTACTTTTCTCGCGCCATTGTGTGTGTGCTCGAAGCTATTTCCTTTAGACTGCAATTGCGACATTTGGTTTCTTGTTTACACTAGTTAGGCATAATGGAAAACAACAAAAATATGAGAAATCTTTATGAACTTTATCTTGAATTAGGACATGATGTGTTTGAAGAAAGAATTAAGAAACCCATGGAACTTTATATGCATGCTAATGGGAATGTTGTTACTATGAATGCTTTGAACACCATTGTTGCTAATGCTATGGAAAATTCTAAGCTTGGGGAAGCTGGCTTTGATGAGCATGATATTTTTAGTCCCCCAAGCATTGAGGAGAAAATTTACTTTGATGATACTTTGCCTCCCATTTATGATGATTATAATGATAGTAGTTTTTTGTTACCACCTGTTATGGAGGATAAATTTGATTATGATTACAATATACCTCCTATATTTGATAGCTACTTTGTTGAATTTGCTCCCACTACAATTAATAAGAATGACTATGCTTATGTTGGGAGAAGTAATTATTTTATGCATGAGACTCATGATAAGAATGCTTTTAGTGATAGTTATATTGTTGAGTTTGCTCATGTTGCTACTGAAAGTTATTATGAGAGAGGAAAATATGGTTGTAAAAATTTTCATGTTATTAAAACACCTCTCTATGTGCTGAAATTTTTGAAGCTACACTTGTTTTATCTTCCTATGCTTGTTACTTTGCTCTTCATGAACTTGTTTATTTACAAGATTCCTATGCATAGGAAGCATGTTAGGCTTAAATGTGTTTTGAATTTGCCTCTTGATGCTCTCTTTTGCTTCAACTTCTATTTCTTGCGAGTGCATCATTAAAACTGCTGAGCCCATCTTAATGGCTATAAAGAAAGAACTTCTTGGGAGATAACCCATGTGTTATTTTGCTACAGTACTTTGTTTTATATTTGTGTCTTGGAAGTTGTTTACTACTGTAGCAACCTCTCCTTATCATGTTTTTGTGCCAAGTAAAGTTTCTATGTCAAAGTTGATGTTATATTTGGGATCGCTGCGCAGAAACAGCATTGCTGTCTGTCACGAATCTGGGCACAGTTCTCTGTAGAAAATTCGAAAAAATCTGCCAATTTACGAGCGTGATCCTCAGATATGTACGCAACTTTCATTAGTTTTGAGTTTTTTCATTTGAGCAAGTCTGGTGCCATCTTAAAATTCGTCTTTACGGACTGTTCTGTTTTTGACAGATTCTGCCTTTTATTTCGTATTGCCTCTTTTGCTATGTTGGATTCATTTCTTTGATCCATTAATGTCCAGTAGCTTTATGCAATGTCCAGAAGTATAAAGAATGTTTGTGTCACCTCTGAACATGTGAATTTTTAATTATGCACTAACCCTCTAATGAGTTTGCTTGAAGTTTGTGTGAAGGAAGTTTTCAAGGGTCAATAGAAGAGGGTGATATAATGTGATCGAGAAGAGTGAAAGGTCTAAGCTTGGGGATGCCCCCGTGGTTCATCCCTGCATATTTTAAGAAGACTCAAGCATCTAAGCTTGGGGATGCCCCCTTCTTCATCGACAACTTATCAGGTTTCTTCTAGTGAAACTATATTTTTATTCCGTCACATCCTATGTATTTTACTTGGAGCGTCTGTGTGCTTTTATTTTTGTTTTTGTTTTGTTATCTTAGTTCTCTGAATAAGTTCATCCTTGTGTGGGAGAGAGACACGCTCCGCTGGTTCGTATGAACACATGTGTTCTTAGCTCATAATATTCAAGGCGAAGTTTCTTCTTCGTTAAATTGTTATATGGTTGGAATTGGAAAATGCTACATGTAGTAATTCTAAAATGTCTTGGATAATGTGATACTTGGCAATTGTTGTGCTCATGTTTAAGCTCTTGCATCATATGCTTTGCACCCATTAATGAAGAAATACATAGAGCTTGCTAAAATTTGATTTGCATATTTGGTCTCTCTAAGGTCTAGATAATATCTAGTATTGAGTTTTGAACAACAAGGAAGACGGTGTAGAGTCTTATAATGTTTACAATATGTCTTTTATGTGAGTTTTGCTGCACTTGTTCATCCTTGAGTTTGCTTCAAATAACCTTGCTAGCCTAAACCTTGTATCGAGAGGGAATACTTCTCATGCATCCAAAATCCTTGAGCCAACTACTATGCCATTTGTGTCCACCATACCTACCTACTACATGGTATTTCTCCGCCATTCCAAAGTAAATTGCTTGAGTGCTACCTTTAAAATTCCATCATTTACCTTTGCAATATATAGCTCATGGGACAAAATAGCCTTAAAAACTATCGTAGTATTGAATATGTACTTATGCACTTTATATTTTATTAAGTTGCTTGTTGTGCGATAACCATGCTTCTGGGGAACGCCATCAACTATTGTTGAATATCATGTGAGTTGCTATGCATGTCCGTCTTGTCTGAAGGTCTATCATTTTAGTGGTTGGAGCATGCAAAATTGTTAGAGAAGAACATTGGGCCGCTAACTAAAGCCATGAACCATGGTGGAAGTTTCAGTTTTGGACATATATCCTCAATCTCATATGAGAATAATAACTTTGCTACATGCTTATGCATTTAAGAGGAGTCCATTATCTGTTGTCCATGTTGTCCCGGTATGGATGTCTAAGTTGAGAATAATCAAAAGCGAGAAATCCGAAATGCGAGCATTCTCCTTAGACCTTTGTACAGGCGGCATGGAGGTACCCCTTTGTGACACTTGGTTGAAACATGGCATGCAAAGACCCGGTAGTCCAAGCTAAGTAGGACGAGGTGCGGGCACTATTAGTATACTATGCATGAGGCTTGCAACTTGTAAGATATAATTTACATAACTCATATGCTTTATTACTACCGTTGACAAAATTGTTTCATGTTTTCAAAATAAGAGCTCTAGCACAAATACAGCAATCGATGCTTTCCTCTTTGAAGGACCTTTCTTTTACTTTTATTGTTGAGTCAGTTTACCTATCTCCTTCCACCTTAAGAAGCAAACACTTGTGTGAACTGTGCATTGATTCCTACATACTTGCATATTGCACTTGTTATATTACTTTATGTTGACAATATCCATGAGATATACATGTTATAAGTTGAAAGCAACCGCTGAAACTCAATCTTCCTTTGTGTTGCTTCAATACCTCTACTTTGAATTTATTGCTTTATGAGTTAACTCTTATGCAAGACTTATTGATGCTTGTCTTGAAGTACTATTCATGAAAAGTCTTTGCTTTATGATTCACTTGTTTACTCATGTCATTACCATTGTTTTGATCGCTGCATTCATTACATATGTTTACAAATAGTATGATCAAGGTTATGATGGCATGTCACTTAAGAAATTATCTTTGTTATCGTTTTACCTGCTCGGAGCAGAACTAAGCTTGGGGATGCTGATACGTCTCCAACGTATCGATAATTTCTTATGTTCCATGCTACTTTATTGATGATACCTACATGTTTTATACACATTATATGTCATATTTATGCGTTTTCGAACTAACCTATTAACAAGATGCGCCAGCCTGTTTTCTGCTGTTTTTGGTTAAATCCTAGTAACGAAATATTCTCGAATTGGACGAAATCAACGCCAGTTCCTATTTTGCCCGGAAGCATCCAGAACACCCGAGAGAGGGGGCCTTGTGGGCCCAGATGATAGGGTGGCGCCAGGGCTGGGCCCGCGCCACCCTATGGTGTGGTCGCCCCTTCGACCCTCTGCGCCGCCTCTTCGCCTATTTAAAGCCCCCGCATCGAAAACCCTTACGGAGAAAGCCACGATACGAGAAAAGTTCCGAGCCGCCGCCATCGCGAAGCCAAGATCCGGGGACAGGAGTCTCTGTTCCGGCACCCTGCCGGAGCGGGGAAGTGCCCCGGAAGGCTTCTCCATCGACACCGCTGCCATCTCCACCGCCATCTTCATCAACGCTGCTGCTCCCATGAAGAGGGAGTAGTTCTCCATCGAGGCTCGGGGCTGTACCGGTAGCTATGTGGTTAATCTCTCTCTGTACTCCAATACAATGATCTCATGAGCTGCCTTACATGATTGAGATCCATATGATGAGCTTTGTATCGCTACTAGTTGTGTGCTACTCATGTGATGTTATTAAAGTAGTTCTATTCCTCCTACTTGGTGTAAAGGTGATTAGTGTGTGCACCCTGTGGTTCTTGTCGTAGGCTATGATCACGATCTCTTGTAGATTGTGGAGTTAATTATCATTATGATAGTATTGATGTGATCTATTCCTCCTTCATAGTATGCACTATGTTAGTTCTTGGTTTATTTTGCAATGATCTATTATGCTCTAAGGTTACTTAAATATGAACATGGAATTGTGGAGCTTGTTAACTCCGGCATTGAGGGTTCGTGTAATCCTACGCAATGATGTTCATTATCAAACAAGAGTGTATGTAGCACATTTGGGAAGAAGTATTTATTATGCGATCAATGTTGAGAGTGTCCACTAGTGAAAGTATGATCCCTAGGCCTTGTTTCCAATACTGAAAACACCGTTTACTGTTCTGTTGCATGTTTACTCGCTGCCATATTTTATTCAGATTGCTATTACCACTCATATACATCCATATTACTTGTATTTCACTATCTCTTCGCCGAACTAGTGCACCTATACACGACAAGTGTATTTGGTGTGTTGGGGACACAAGAGACTTCTTGCTTTGTGATTACAGGGTTGCTTGAGAGGGATATCTTTGACCTCTTCCTCCCTGAGTTCGATAAACCTTGGGTAATCCACTTAAGGGAAACTTGCTGCTGTTCTACAAACCTCTGCTCTTGGAGGCCCAACACTGTCTACAAGAATAGAAGCACCCGTAGACATCAGTGTGCGTGGTGTGGTGTTCTGTTGTAACTCCTGACCGGTTGATGGCTTTGTTAATTCAAAGCTGGGTTTTCGAGCCTTATGTTTGAAAACAACTACTAAAACAGCCAAGGGGGTACGTTGCCTCGTATTTGATACTTAGGGCTCGTTTGGCTGTTCGGGCCAAACTGAGCAAACCTCTGGGATTATTTTCCCGACCTCCGGACCAGGGGCAAAATCTCCCCAGGAAAAGGCTGGGATCCTGCCGGGTTTCCTGTAACCAAACGAGCCCTTAGGGGTTAAATGCTCCAATCTAAACTTAGGGGGGTTAGCGTTCCAAACCTAATACTTACGAGGGGGGGGGGGGGGTATTTAGACTTCTTTCTTATATTAACCATGAAATTGGTCGTAATATCCATCCTTTTATGCCTGTCCCCTGATATTTTTATTACACGAAATTGGTCATAAAAGGACTATGATGCGTACGTGTGATTTTTTTCTTGGCCTTTTCCAAACCACATGTGCGGATTACAGTATTGTTATGTGATGAACTAGCAACAGAACTGTGTTGCATCTTTTCCATCTCACGGAAAATCCGTGGTCTGGGCGCCTGGTGCCAGGAAGGACGGGACGGGGACCAGGGGACCAGAACTTTCCTTGTTTGGTAAAGCACCGGGACGGACAACATTTTCCTTTACTTTTGGGAGGGGCACCGTGGAAGACTGTGTAGCCATGCCCACCAAAGACTAATCCTATATACCGACTAAGCCAGTGCTTACGTAGCACCGCACACCCCTGGTATTGGGCCTAGCCCATTTTCTCTTTTTCTACATTTATTGTTTTATGTCTTTTTTTCTTTCTTTTCTTTTCTTTCCCTTTGTTTTCTTTTCTGTTTCCTTTTCTTTCTTTTTAAAATTTCTAGAACGTTCAAATTTGAAAATTGTTTAAATTTGAAAAATGTTCAAAGTCGAAAAATATTCAAATTGAAAAGTTGATCATATTAAAAATTTCAAATTTGTAAAATGTTCATATATAAAAATAGTTTTTAAATTTAAGAAAATGTCCAAATTTAGAATATGTTCATATTCGAAAATATTTAATATTTTAAAAAGTGTAGAATTTGTAAATATTTAGTTTTTGGAAAAAAATGAGATTAAAATAATTTTTAAATTTACAAAACGCAAAAAGACAAAAAAAAAAACAAAAAAAGGCAACGATGGGCTGGCCCAACACCCGTTGACCAGATCGGTGTATCTATACCTAATAACTAGCAAAAGTGCCCATGCGTTGCATCGGGAGAAACAAAAACATAAATGCTTGGGGTGAATAATTCATGATGAAACTTCTCCTATGTGCCACTATCGGCGAAGGTGGTCACATTTTCTTCTATTCACGACAAATATAATTAAAAGATTGATCTTGTGATGCTCTCACTGCACTCATTTTAGAAAATAACAGACATGTACAATGGTTGTGGTGTCCTGTACCCTTCCCGACCTAACCCTCCCATCCTCCTCCCGAGCCGCCCCGCGTGGCGGCCGGGGGGAACTCTACCCCACCGTCGCTGCCTCCCCCCTCTCCCCCTCCCCTCCCTTTTCGCCGCCAGGGGGCGCGGTCTGGCAAAGGCCGACCGCCGGCGGCGGCGGGGATTCTTTGTCATCTCGCGCGAGGAGGTCGGGCGTGGGCCGTCTTCCTCGGGTCGGAGCGCGGCCCTTTCATCGGGGACCTCGATGACGGCGCTTGGCCTTGGCTCAGTGACACCATGACGGACGACGAGGTGGTGGAGTGCCCTGCCGGCGGCGGAGGGAGGGTGGGGGCGGGCTGCAAGGTATTCTGCTTGGAAATAGTCAATGGAAAAGAAGCATGCCCCACATGTCATTAAAATGTTTTATGTGTATTTATGGAAATACTTGGCAATAAATGAGAAAGAAAAAATGTCTAGCGTGATGGAACATGTAAAGCAGAAGAAGCAGGTCTGAAGGACAAGTGCTAGGGAAAATGAAAAAAAAAAATAACTCGTGTGGTGTTCCTAGCGTACAGACGCCACCTGTGGTGTAGAGGAAAGGATAAGGCTAAGGCAAAGGGGATCGATGCCCCCATTCTCTTCTCTGAATTTCTATCGCGCCGGCGGCTCTCGGTGGTCTGGGCGTGCGCCGTGCCGGCCTTTTGTGCGCTCACACCTTTTTCCTCCTTCCGGGTCAATTCCCTTCTCTGAATTTCAATCGGGGCTTACCGTGTTCTGGGCATGTTCTTCTCTGCTCCACCGTCCTTCCCCATCCGCGCCTGAGCTCACCTTTTTCCTCTGGTCCTCCTCCGGGCCAATTCCCACAGATATATTTTTCAATCCTTTCTTTTCCTCTCTTTAATTCATGTATAGGCAGCAAATTTCACACCAATCAATGATGTGGTACTTGATTAACCTTGCTGATATTCCAGGCAAATTCCAACGTATATAAATCGGTGGCACTCGTTGTTAGGGAGCGATGTGGGACTATTTAACTCTGAATATCGATGCTATGTTTTCTGGACGGATTCGTTCGGGTTGGTTGTGAATTTCTCTTATGGGCCTGATTTGAGAAAAGTCGTGCTCGCATGGCCGCGGTCCCGTGTGGGTCAGCCAGTTTGTTTGGTTCGTGCGGAACCAGGGACAATGGCGAGGCGCGCTGGTACTTTTTCGGCGAGTGGGCGGAGCGAGAGGGCGAGAAACTGGCGCGGCTCCATGGTCCAGGAGAGTGAGGGTGTGTTTGGTTTGGTTCCCCAAGTTGCCCTGCCAAAAAATTGGTTGCCCATTGAGTTGTGGTTCTTATTTGGTTTGTAGCCAAAATTTTGGCTACCAATACGGGCCCATCCCTCTCCCTCACAGATTTTTGCCAAAAAGTTGGCAAAACGTGGGCAAAGGATCCCTTGACCAAAAATTTGGCAGCCAACTCTTGCCAAATATTTGGTAAGGCTAGTGTGGGCACCAACCAAACACACCCCGAGTTCGCCGGCAGTGCGGGTGTGCGGGTCGTCAGGAAGCGATCCCGTGGAGCACCTGGGCAACAGCGTCTGCGCGGTTGTGAGAAGGAAAGAAGACGAACTTGTACGACGAACCGGTAGCACACGCGACTCTGCTTCCCTGCCGTCGGGCGTCGGGTCCCTGCAACACGCGGTTGACCCAGCTTCAGCCATCCCGCCGCCGCGGGCGTCCTCGACGACCTCCGCTTCGCCATGACCAGCGTCGGCACGCAGATGCCTGCCTCTTCCCGCCATGTCTTAACTGTCTCAGCGTGCTAGCTGGTCCTGCCCCTGATTTCTGGTCGCTGCACTGCCGTTTGGGTCCACGCGCCTCCATTAGAGTCGCTGGATCGTCTCATCCCGGGATGCACGGGATTTCAAGCGGAGGAGGCACATCCATGGTCGCTCTCTAGACGGGAGAAGGGGATTATCCGGTGAGAGGAGAAAAATAAAACCGGTATCATGGCATTTTGGTGTATTATGCGATTTGGTGGGAGGGCAGTCCTAAAAAGGGTTGGACGAAAATTTTGGCAGAAACCTTAGCTCCTTTATTATTAGGTATAGATGCGATTTGGTGGGAGGGTAGTCCTAAAAAGGGTTGGACGAAAATTTTGGTAGAAACCTTAGCTCCTTTATTATTAGGTATATAGATATAGATAAATGAGCTAAGTTTCTGTCAAAATTTTCGTCTAACTTTTTTTAAGACGATTTTGCCCTCCCACCAAATCACATAATACTGCACTTGCCATCCTTCATATTTTAAATCAAAAGAAAAACGGTTCGGAACCAAGCCACGCGTTTTTGGTGATCGCTTTCCTGCCTCGCGTGCTTTGGGCCGTAGCGCCCACACTGGGCCGTGACGCGCAGACTAGCCCTTTGTGCGTAGGAATACAAGCGGAAAAAAAAACATAACTTCAGGAAAGAAAACCGATCAAATCAGGTTGAATAGTCCCACATTGTTCCCTTGCAATAAATCCAACCTGTTTATATACATTCAATTTGGCTAGAATATCACCAAGGTGAATCAACAAGAAGGAATTAAAAGGATGGGGAAGCCTGGTGTCATCTAAACTAAACGAACTATGTGACAGACTCATAGCACAGATGGGGCAAAGAAATTGCGGCGGCAGGGTGCCGGAGGCGGCAGAGACAACAGGGCATTGACCCAGACGAAAGAGCCGAGGTCGGCCAGGAGCGGAGGAGCTGGCGCCTAGCGCCATGCCGGAGGTAGAGAAGAGGATGCCAGATTGCTGTGCGGGAGAGACAGCGTCGCTCGGCTAGGATGGGGGACGCGCGTATTCTAGCTCGGGCTGGTGGCGCTCTTGGGGAAAGAAGTGGAGAATGAAGGGGGGCTTCGTGCACGTAGGGCAAAGGGGATCTCAGGTGGTTGGCTGGGCCTGCTGGACCGAGCTAGGCCTAACACGCTGTGTCTTTTTGTTTTTTTATTTATTGCTCAGTTTATTTAGCTCTGTGTCTGATTAATGGTGTATGCTATCACGTTTCTTTGTTCGTCTGCAGCATAGTAGAATTAAAGCGCAGGAGCAAAATGATGGCATTAAAAAATTTAATAGCAAAATTTGTAATAGCAGAAAGGGTGGGAGACAGTTCAGTTCACTTGACATGAAGCCCCGACCAACGCCGCCGAAAGCACATTCTCTGTTGGCTCGTAGCACCTGTCATTGCTTGTGGTAGCACCATCTCCATTGGCTCGCAGCACCCGTCGTTGCCCGTGGTAGCATCGTCTCAGTTGGATCGCAGAACCATGTCGTCGCCCTTGGTAGAACCTTCTACGTTGGCTCACAACACTCCGTCGTCGTCCGTGGTAGCACTCGCCATCGCCAGTAGAAGCATCGATGTCAGTGGCTTGCAACACCCACCATTGCCCGTCGTAGCATCGGCGTTAATGGCTATGACTTGCAGCACTGCCGATGGGGGGCAGACGCGACGGAAACCGCTGATACATGTCGCAGGAGTGGAGGCGTTCAACGGTGATGGTATTGCAGCAGAGTGTGGTCTGGCAGTCGGATTTGTAACCACCGGGGCATTAGGTGTAGCAGGAGATGCATCAGCGACGACTGCCTGTTGTAGGGCCTCGAAGCTGAGACAACAATGATAAAGGTGTGGCGGCGAGCGATGGAGGTTCGTGTATGACGGCGACGAATGCATACTCGTGGTGGTGGAGGGCGTCGGCGGGGCGAGCTCAAGCATTTGAGGCGGTAGAAAACGGGGGCGCAGACGTCAAAGGGAATATGTGGGAAATTGATGCGCAGCGAGAGGTAAGGGACAAAGGAGAGCAGTGGCTTGTAGGTTCGACCAGGACACGTGTCGCTCGTAGCAACCGGATGACGCAGGATGTGTGCCTTCACCAAGACCGCACGATGGAACCCAACAGACGTTGCTCGACCCGGATGCTGGCAATTTTATATCCTCCGGAGAAAACAAATCCATTTTCTAATTTCTTTTCTCCCGTTGCAACACACGAGCATTTGTGCTAGTAGCACCTCTAACACCGATAGCACAAAACGTATTGATACCAGGGCGCATGTGTCTCCATGCGTCCCCATCAGTCCATGTGCATGAACCAATATATGGGCTTTCGCGGCTGTCGGCCCCACCGATGCCGGCTTGATCGGTAAACCTTCTTGCGACCCAAGCCTAGCGTTTGAATTCAACAATCATCTCGGTTGTACCTTCTGTACGGGCATTTTATTGTTTTTGAATTAGAAACGACATTCTATTGCTTGCTTTTCTCACTCTGCACCTTGCGGTGCGTTCTTCTATGATATGCATAGCGATTTATGTAGATGGAAGTCTTAGGTTCCAGTCGTCCAACACTCTCCATTCGCATAGCACGGTTCGTAGCCCCACGGGTAAGTACTCCCTCCCATCCACAATAAGTGTCTCAAATTTAGTTTAAATTTAAGTTAATTTTAACAAAAAAATCCCAACACTTATTGTGGATCGGAGGGAGTATATTGGTTGTAATAACGGACGGGAATTTTTGGCTCTGTGGTGCCATCGCACCTTATATGCACAAAAAAATAGTAATTTCAAATAAAGTTGAAAAAAATCTGATTTTTTAGGGAATCAAAGATGATCAAGTATTGTCCTTGTATAGAAATGTTTGGCCAGGAAATGATTTCCGTTGACCTCAGGAAAAAAAAAACAAATTTATGATAAATACAACATGAATCGTACTTTTATATAAACGTTTCATGTCTGTTTCTTTGACATAAGAAAAAAAGGAAAGTCATTTCATGGCCAATCTTCTTATATAAATACAATACTTGATTATCTTTGATTTCAGAAAAGGTTCAGAATTTTTTGAACTTTTTGAATGACTGATTTTTTGTTTGCATGTATAGAGTGCGCTGGTACCAGGTGAACACATGTATTTCCCACATCTTATATTATGATTATGGGAGGAAGAGAATAGAAGCAAACTTTATGAGTGTCCATTTTTTTTAACAGAAGGTGGTATTCCATTAAAGTGCCACGTGATTCCATTAAAGTGCCACGTGACGGGTACAAATTGCAGACAGGCCCTTTATAACACTCGCCCTAAAGAACCTAGTATTTGAGGATAAGGCCTGCAAATTTACAAAACACACCCCAGTTGAGAAAGCAATCAGGTCCTGGAGCTTCACCGCCACCGCTTACCGGCATCCTCGAAGCGTCGCCGCCAAGGAATGGAGAGAAGCTGCTCGAACTCTTCCTTCCGGCGAGAACCCACCCCCGCTGGCTACCTCCAAGCTGCCGAGAACGAATCACTTGGCATCGAGGAGGCGTCGAGCTCCAACAGGACAGGGAGAAGCCTCTGTCTCGGAGGCTGAGAAACAGCCGCCTTGCCGGCTGTAGATTGCAGCGGCCATGGTGCCGATTGCGTAGTTGCGCTTGACGAAGAACCACCAAAGATAGAGCTGGCGCCGCCTGGTCGAAAACACCACACATCGCCCCCTCTTCTCCCCTCGCCACCATGGCCGGACAGAGAAAGAGACAAGGCTATGCTGCCCTTCAGCAGATAGCACCAGCTAGCCCTACTAGCTCCATACTTTGCAGGGGCAGGCAAGGCAGTTCCCCCCTCACCACCATGGTCGGCTAGGGAACAAACCTTGCTGAGACCTTGAGCACCGCCATGCTTCTCCCCCCTGCCACCACGGCCAGCCAGGAGGAGCAGAGCAGTCACCAAACACCTGTAAAGAAGAAAACATCTACTAGGCCCTTTATTGAAGGAGATTCTGAAGCATAAGGCCCGCCACGGTTGCTCCCACCGTTGGAGCTCGCCGCCGCCAAACCACCACCAGAAGCACCAGATCCTGGCCGGAGATCCAGATGCCAAACTCCAAAAACCCGGCAAGAAGCCGAAAAACCTACTCCTACACCTAAGATCTGCTCCGGCGCCTTCTCCTCTCCATCTTCGGTCGGCTATTCCGGCGGAGAGGAGGAAGGAGCAGCCCGGTTTGGATAAGGAGGAGAGGAGGGACTGTAGCTAACCGAGAGCGGGGGAGGGGGGAAATGAGCGCTCTCTATGGGTGTCCATTTGAGCAACCTGTTAAAGTTGAGCACAATAAATTCTACATATTTTCTCTACTGTGCCCATAACTGATTTTTGAAACCAAAAATAGGAAAGCTGTTTTCTTTTACGTCGCAAGATTGGTTCACCACTTTTTACACGTTCACAAGCAATACGAAATTGAAAACGACCTACGTTATAAACTAACATGGATTTAATCTCTTTGAACATCACTCTAATTACAGCACGATCATACTCGCTACTGCACTAGAAGTTGGAGTCGGTCTCCATGGACGTAAGAGAGTGGTATGCTCCGTCCATTCGCCCGTCTGCAGCTCCATAGGACTTAATATCTAAACACAAAGCTTGCAGGAATACAATGTGCGGCCAGGACATCTCCCGTGGTTGATTGGTCAAGGACGCACATTGCATATCGGTGTCTCCACTGAAGAACGGTTTCCGTAGGACGCTTTCTCATTCTAGTGGGTCTACCAATCAGACTGAGCTGACCAAAAATAAACAAATCACATTGCATGCCAGAACAGTACTAGTAGAACTTAATGAGGATAATATTATATTATTACAAGATACTACTAAAAAACTAACCAAAACAAACCGAACGGAGTAATCAAATGTTTTGCATATATAGCAGCATCCAGATACTAGCAAACACCACTACATTAATACTAATAATAATTTAAAAAGAATGGTGTGCATGTCATTACTACTTCCGTTCAAAAACAAGTGTCGCACTTTGTCTAGATTTAGATGTATCTAGACACATAAGTGTGTGTAGATACATCCATAATAAGAAAAAGTTGCAACGCTTATTTTAGAACGGAGGGAGTATTCTTCAACAGGTTGCAAGCACACATGCATCCATCCAGGGGCATCATGACCAGCAGAAAGACCAGACTGGATCATCCAATATCTTTCCTCTTCCTGAAAATTACATTGTCAAATGTGGGTTCATCAACATCTAATACTGATACGTTTTCATAACAGTATAATTGGAACCATGCACATAAACTGGACAGTTGTCTTTGGAGCAAAATAAGATTATTTATTATTTGATAACATTTCATAATTTGATTCGGGAACAGTTCATAGAAAAAAACATTCAATCGAGATAAACAAACATGGAATCTTTTAACGTTTACCCAACCTTGTTATACAAAAATACTAGTTTCATATATAGAATGATTATTGTAATTTCTCACATTCAAAGGCTCAAATGATCTGTACAAGTTCCTGTTCTGCCTAAATTAGCAATAGAAACCTCCTTTTCTTTAAAGGAGCAATAGAAGTCTCCTTGATTAAATTAAAATGAGCAATGTGTATTTGGGTATGTCCTCAATAAAAATTGGTGCTCCCTCCCATCCCATCCACCATGCACGTCTTTAAGAATTTTTAACTTCAAAAAAATGCTGCAAATGCAGTTTTAATCTGGTTCTTATGTACTCATGAATTTTGTCAGAAACTGAGACCCGCAATGAATGAGTGGAAAGTTAGTGCTCCTAATGGAATTTAGTTCAATTTTGAGCTAGATATACCACAGCCAACACTAATTTTACATCCATTCCAAGCAGCCCCTAATTTTGGTATACAACACCTAATTCGCGTGCAACGTAGAAGTCCTTCTACACTCCTCAAATGCAGTTTTAATCTGGTTCTTATTTACTCGTGAATTTTGTCAATAACTGACACCCGCATGGACTGAGTGAAAAATTAGTGCACCTCACGGAATCTAGTTCAAGTTTGAGATAGATATCAAAGCCAACAATAACTATACATCCATCCCAAGCAGCCCCTAATTTTGGTACGCACCACCTAATTCGTGTGCAACCACCTTAATATTCAGCACATGATTTCAGAATCTACAAGCATCAGGATTAACTTCAATAAGGTTGCCTTAATAAATCATGTGAATACCTTGTGGTGCATATTATAAAGAGTATAGGAAAAGCTAGCAGCAACTACCCAGTACCGGATAAGAACAATAATCAAGTGGAAGGAATAGTGTGTGAGATAATAGTTACCTGGTTTTCGGCACATGTAGGTGCTTTGGGATTTCACAAGGAATAAATGCACGATTTGTGGCAATGTTTCTGCTGGCCATATTACCATCGCTTTCAAAACAGTTTTTAAATACTTCATCATATGGAACCACTGATAGCAGAGTCCTTTCTGACATATCAACCACAATGACCCATGTTTTGTTACGCTCATCGCAGCTGCGACTTTTGAGCACAAAGTAGATAACATTGGGCTCTTCCATGCTCACAAGAGGGAATGATGGCGTGGAACGAAGAAGATCACCATATCCAGGCAAAGACCATAACTCAGTACCCTGCATAGTAGTCTGTCTCTCCCATGTCATGCTGTCATTCCTGAGGATCCACTGGTTGATGGTAAATGAAGAATCATCATATGAGCTGCTGCCTAAAACAAAGGTGGCAGTGGTGACAACTTCAACAAATTTCATAGTACCACCTTTGGTGACGCAAACACTTCGTGAGACAGCCGGGCACCCTCTAAACCCAGTTTTGGGATCAATAGGATTACTACAGGGTGTCTTCACAGGCAGCTGAAGAAAACTGAGTTCAGGGCATTTACTGAACACGTCCACGAAGAATATACCTCGGAAATAGTCAATGTAACACAAGTAGTCGTCGAAGGGGATGACCACATCGGTCTGCCACCATATCAAGTCCTTGCCCTGACCTTTCTGATGCCGGATATGCGGAACTGTGGCCTCCCAGTTGTCCTTCCCTTCCCAGCTCCGGAACAAACAGAGCCCTGCTTGGACTGGTGGAATATCATCTTCAAAGTAGGCATTACCGTCCATGGGCAAAATCTTGAGATCAGCCACCACAAAATGATCTCCCTTGCACAAGAGCCCTATGTCTTCAAGCCTGAACATGTGATGCAACCCTCTTGAACGGAGGGTACCGACTGTAAATTTGTTATCGCACCTGGGGAGTCGCCAGAGCGATGGGGGCTGCTCATTGGAGTGGGCCGAGTAGGCGAAGAAATCAAAATGAGTGTTGTCCAAGGCGAGCTGCAGAAGGATCGAGTGGCCGTGGGCAGCCACAACCCTGGGTTCCCCGCCGTACGACCGATCCCAACGATCGGTGACTCGTCCGTCCGGATTGGAGCCTGACGCGGACGATTCAGTGCCGCTGCGCAGCGCATCCGGGACGCGCCCGGCCGGCCTGGAGCCTGACGCAAACGATCCAAGGCGGCTGCGCGGCGCATCGGAGACTCGTCCGGCCGTAGGGGAGTCTGCCGCGGACGATTCGGTGCGGCTCGGCCGCGCATCCCTGGATAGTCCGGCCGATCTGGAGTATGATGCAGCCGATTCAGCGCGGCTGCGCGGCGCCCAGCTGACGTAGAGCCGGGAGGCCCCTGGCGGTGGCACGGCGCGGAGGCAGACTGCGACGTCCTCGCCCCTGGAGGTCTTCTCAGTCGCGTAGGTCGCACGGAAGTGTTCCTCAGGGTAATCGATGGAGGCTCTGGGATAGTTGAGGCGTGTGTAGGGGTCGAGCATCACCCATGCCGGGTATCGGTGGGGGGACGAAGCCTTATCGGCCGGCGGCGCATCGGAGTCCATGAGGAGGAGGCCGGCGCGGCAGCTGCAGCGGCGGCGGCGGAGGTAACCGAGATAGGTTGTAATGCGGCGGAAGGGGGTTTCGTGAATTAGGGATTTGGGGGATGGGAGGAGCGGTACACGAGCGGTTCCTTCTTGAATACAACTAGCTATGTCTAGGCGCGGTTTGGGCCGTATTCGGGCCGCCCGTTTCGGCGAATACGGGCGGGCCCCGCCGCCCATACTTATACCGGGCGCAGGTGCGAGTGAGGGGTTAACCCTCACTGCAACTGCTCCGCCGTGCGCCGCCGCCTCCTCCATCATGCTCCGGCGAGCAATTCCTCGCTCCCCGCGCCGCATTCCACCCCATCTCGGCATGGACTCCCGCCACCGCACGCTCGCCCCGGCGGATCGAAGCGATCCCGCTCGCCGGACAACGTGGAGGATGCAGGCGGCTGCAATGCAAAAGATCGGCCGGGAGAGCGCCGCGCGGCTGCACGACGGCCCGTTCGTCCCGCCGGCGCGTGACTTCACGCGGGCGCGGCGTAACGAGGACCCGCCGCTCAAGCCGATGAGCGGCCCCAAGTTCGAGGCGTGGCGCGCCGAGTGGGAGCGCCGCCGCCGGGTGGACGAGGCATGGAGGGCGACCATCGGGAGCACCAGCGGCGGAGGTGCTCCGCTCGCCGGCGAGGAGGAGGAGGAAGACGAGGATCAGGACCCCGCCTTCTTGAAGGCGATTGAAGAGTCCCTCAAGGACGCCGACGAGAGGAAGAGGGCGGAGGAGGAAGATAGGGCGGCGGCCATCGCCGCCGTGAAGGAGGCGGAGGCGCGGCAGGCGGAGGCGGAGGCCGACGGCTACATCATCGACCTCTCCGAGTAGAAGTCGCGATCCTTGATCGCGCATTTTGTATGTAGGTACGTCGATTCCTATGTATGATCGACGAACTATGAATGAACAAGTTTCCCGGGGTTTTAATTTACAAATATACGGGGTCAAATACGGGTTCTGCTAGACGGAGCGGCGCATCCACGACCATATTTTTTATACGGGGCGAAAAAACGGCAAAATACGGGGCATAAAAGTAAGGGGCCTGCTAGACATGCTCTAAGAGCGCCCCGTATTCACTCGACTTGTATCGGGCGTGTGAAGGCCCTGATATTTGGGACTCTCGGTCCATAAAAGCAGGGATTTAGACAGATTTTTATACCATATATAATCATGAATACGATGTGATGCATAATTCATAGTTTTTACATCAAATTGTTGCGATCTTAGCAAAGTTCAGCCACGGTGGTACCAAAAAGTTACACTTCGTCGTCAAGTATCGTCATCGGCATCAAGCATCGGCACCGGCAGAGTGGTCGAGGACGCCATCACCACCACCACCACCACCACTCACCGGAGTACATGCTTGTCTCACAATAAGGGCTTGGTTCATCAGGCACATGTCTCGATAGCCCATCCCTCTTTTACCCTTTTCCTTTGTCAAATTGTCCCAGGCAAACCAGTGAACTTTCGTGTGGTTCTCATGATTGCCCCCAGAAGAAGTCACGAATCAGTTTTCATACTAATCACAGAGACCCATAGACATCTTGAACACTTCCATAATATGCCCAATTAGAGCTTGCGCCAGAGATCGTATTAGTGTATCTGCCGTGGGGATGGCCCCCCGGTAGTCTCAAGTCAAGGAGTCAACAATCTATTCGAGGTTAAACCAGGCAGAAGATAGCGAGGGGTGAAGGGACGCACGCCATCAACTCTTGCCTGCTAGGGGAAGGTGTTCCCTGGCTATGGGAAAAGATGTTGCAAAGAATGCTATGATGGATTGTCCGGAGGTCTAGAAAGATATTGCTGAAGGTTTTGCACATGTCATAGTGCAATCTATTCAGAGGTTGAAAATAATGTGTTTTGTTTGCTTGTTGATGAATCCAGGGATGTCTCTTGCAAAGAACAAATGGCAGTGGCCTTGCGATATGTTGACAGTTCAGGGGATTCTAATTTGTTGGCCTTGTTCATGTGAAAGAAACAACTTCTGCATACCTCAAGACTGCAATTGATTCTCTATTTGCAAAATATAAGCTAAGCTACAATCAAGTTAGAGGACAAGGATACGATGGTGCTAGTAATATGTCAGGTCAGTTCAATGGCCTCAAATCACTGATAATGAGAGAAAATAGCACAGCTTATTATGTTCATTGCTTTGCTCACCAGCTGCAGTTAGTTGTTGTGGTTGTGGTAAGAAAGCATAAAGAAGTTAGCAATTTCTTTAGTATGACTACTACCTTGTTAAATGTGGTGGGTGGATCTGTCAAGCGCAGGGACATGATTAGAGATATCAATCTTGAAGAAATGAGCAAAGCTTTAGGGTGTGGGCAGCTTACAACAGGCACTGGGTTGAATCAAGAGCAATGCCTTCAAAGACCCGGAGATACTCGTTGGGGTTCACATGGTAAAACACTTAAAAGCTTGGTTGACTTGTTTCATTCCGTTATTAAAGTTCTAGAATTTGTGGGAGAAGAAGACACTGACAGAACAAATAGAGATCAAGCAAATGGTCTTCTGGTGTACTTTCAATCTTTTGACTTTGTCTTCTATTTGCATCTCATGTTGACAATTCTTACAACTACGAACACATTATCATTATTATTGCAGCGGAAGGATCAAGATATAGTAAATGCCATGAAATGTGTGAAGTCAACAAGAGATGTTTTGAGTGAACTTAGAGAATATGGATGGGAATCTCTGCTAGCTGAAGTTCATAGTTTCTATGAGAAGCATGATATTGAAGAGTTGGACATGGAAGAAGCCTATATTAATCCAAAAAAGAGAAGCCAGGTAACTGGAATTGCTAATAAACATCACTATCAAGTTGATTGTTTCAATGATCTTTTTGATTGGTTAGTTCAAGAGCTTGATGGTCGGTTTAGTGAGATTTCCTCCAATCTTCTTGTTTGGTCAGCGGCTTTGAGTCTACGAGACTCATTTCGTGATTTTAATTTGGAGAGTTTGATAAGTTTGGCTAAACCATATCCTCATGATTTAAATTCTTGGGAACTGAGAGATCTTGATAAGGATCTACGCCTCTACATCGCTGATGTACGCACATATGATAGCTTTTCCAGCATAAAAAATCACTGAGCTTTCTAAAAAGATGGTGGAGACAAGGAGGCATGCTATGTATCCTTTGTTTTATCGGTTGTTGAAACTAGTAGTTGTGTTGCCTGTTGCCACTGCTACAGTTGAGAGGTGCTTTTCAGCCATGAAATTGGTGAAAACTTTCCTTCGCAATCGCCTCAATGATGACAGCTTGAGTCATGATGTTATTTGTTATGTGGAGAAAGAAGAAATGAAGAAAGTCACCAATGATCAAGTGGTTAAGTATTTCATGGGTTTGAGGAATCGGGTGTACTAAAGGAGTAAAAGGTAATGTGAGCATTTTAGTTAATTGAGTACTATAATTTGTGTCATTCCACTATGTTTCATTTGAAAATTAAATCTACTTCATTTCTTACAGGTTCTTGAGCCTTGCGCTTCGATCATCTACTTCAGAATTTGGAAATGCAAGGAATATTTTCCAAGTAATTTGTCTTTTATTTCATCAATATTGTACGCACTTTGAATACTAGTTTATTTTTTATACAATATGCCATATTATCTTTGTTATAAGCTATAAACCAGACGTATATATAGTAGATTGTTGCTCGACTTTTTTTTGCAATACTAAGTGGTGCATCAGGGTGACTCGAGCTCCAGCCCCGTCCCTGTGGCTGGCAGCCGCCAAACCGGCATCTAGAACTCCATGCTCCAGTCTCGTCATACAATGGTAGGTGTGTTGTGCCGACGGTCATCCATGACGGGTGAAACAGATCTCGACCAGACATGCACGCCGCTGACCACTCCCGGTATGCCGCTACAAGAGTTGGCAGGGTGGCACTGTGACAAACAGTGCTACCTACGACCTGGCGATGCTAGGCTACTGTGGCGACAAAGCAGCGGTGGGCCCGCCTGGGCCCTAGCTGGCCCGGACGGAGTGGCTTTAGTCTCTCTCTACCTTTTCAAGTGTACCTTGGGCACCACCCATATAAGGTGACCCAGGGAACCCTCTTCAGGGGACCGACCTTTCTTCCACCTCCTCGGGACACATAGCTCTAGGAGCATCATTGTACTCTGTTACATATATATATCCTTGCGCTAGTAGGGTTTAACCTACACGGCCCTGAAACTGCGTACGTCCCCGTGTGCATTGTGTCCAATCTTGCATTCGAAATCCGTCGTTAGTTCATTAGGCTGCACTCATCTCTCTTGCCATCCCATGGCTACTACTGTCACATTACGATGACAGTAGGCCTGGAATTAAAACTCGAAACTCACAAGTTAAATGAGTAACTCGCGACTCGGCTCGCCTCGACTCGAACTCGGTGTATAACGAGCCGAGTTTTAAATTTTATCGTTAAATGAGTTCAAGCTAAACGAGCCGAGTTCATCGCGAGTAGCTCATTTAGCTCGGTAAAAATGAATTAATAGTAGGCTATATAATCTAGCGAAACAAATTAATCCAGCCTAAAATGAGCAAGTAGTGTCGTATCGTTCGAAACCCACCATAATGGGCAAGTATATTTGTGCTATCTCGACGTGGTGATATTATGCTCATGATATATTGATTGTTGTACTTTATATTGTTATGATACCATAATCATACTGATTGTTGTGCATCATTCATGCCCAAATAATCAGGATCAATGCATTATATATTTTAAATATTTATTTGACAATTTTAAACGAGCTACTCGCGAGCTTTGCGAGTCAAGCTGATTTTCAAATTTGGACTCGATTGTTAAACGAGTCGAGTCGAGCTAACTCGATTGTTGACTGAGCTTTAACGAGTCGAGCCAAGCTGGCTCGGCTCGGCTCGAATTCCTGCCCTAGTTGGAGCCCACCATGGGGCCTTCAGCGGCGGCAACTGTGGTTTCCTTCTGGACAGGATCATCACCACTGGCGAGCGTGACGCCTCAGACCTTGTCCCGAGGTTCGGCTTGGTGGACTGCGTCATCCATAACGGCGCGTGCTTCGCGAACGCCTTACCTGAGGCCTGAGAGCATCTCCAGCCGCGTCCCCCAAACCGTCCCCCAAACCGCGCCGGATTGAGCGTTTGGGGGACGTGTTTTGTTCGTGCCGCGTTTGGGGGACGTCGCTCCCCAGCCGCGTCCCCAAACGCCGCCCCAAACATTTAAAATAATTTTTTTAACACATAAACCATTTATATCAAATGTAGCATATGAAAAAAAATGTTTTCGAGGATTGTTTTCAAATTAAATTACAACAAACAATAAAACAAGTAATCAAATATAAAAAAAGGGCTAGATGATACATCAAGGTGCCACGGTATTTCCTTTGATCCTCCACAAATGCTCAACGAGATCAGCTTGAAGTTGCTCATGCACATTGCTGTCACGGATCTCTGCGTGCATGGCGAGAAAATCAGCAAAATCTGCAGGCAACTCATGATCAACCTCCGCGAGAGGGCCTTGACACTCATAGGGACCAACATGTGACCATGGCTGTCCATCTCATCGTCCGCAGCAGGGCAACCATCTCATCGTCGCTGTCCATGGCTAAAGCAAAATCAATGGTTAAAATTGCGCCGAGGCAGACGACGCAACAAACAGCGACCAATCGCGCCTACCTGGCAAGTCGTCGAGCACCTTCGTGCGCGGAGGTGGGGCGGATTTGACGGCGCGTTCTGGGAGGCGCTGGCGACGCGGCGGCGGCGGCACGACCGGCGGGAGCCCCAGCCGCGACAACGGTGCCGACTCGCAGCACAGATCAGACGCCCAAACGGCCGGGAAATCCAGCGGCGGCGGTGGGGTGGGAGGCGCGGGAAGGAAGGAGCGACGAGAAAAGAGGCGCGAACCAACGGTTTATGCAAATAGTCGCCGACATGTGGGAGCCCGCCTCGCTTTCGTTGTGTCCGGCGTCCCGGTGCGTCCCCTGTGGGACAGGACGGGCTCGGCGCCGGACACCGTATCGGGCCGCGCTGGACAAAAATGGGCTTTGGGGGACGCGGAACGCTTTTTTGTCCGGCGCCCCAAATCGCTTTGGGTGACGGTTTGGGGGACGCGGCTGGAGATGCTCTGAGGGTGGCTCCGTTATCCACTTCGGCGACCACCACGTCTATTTGATGTCGTCTCCGAGCAGTACCCAACGTGGTGCTCACCTCCACAGACTCCCCGTGCCTTGCGGGCAGCGGCAGCAGGGGCAGCGCAGGTTTCTGCGCCCACGCAGAGGTCATGTTGACCGGTACCGGTCAGGACATTGATCGGCTGCGCCATCCCCCCTTGAGCAAACGGTTCCTCCCGCCGATGCGTCCACCCAGGTGCCCACGCCGATGGCACTAGTGGCAGAGGTCCAGCACATCCGCACGCCCATTAGCAAGTAGCTGTCCATCAACTACTTGTTTTACTTGAATGTCATGTTGTAAGAGCATCTCCACTCGTCCCCCGAACAGGCCCCCGGCGAGCGTTTTTTACATCCGGACGGCGTAAATCGGCCCAGTCGCGCCCCCGGTTCCTCGTTTTCGTCCGGATTTGGTCCTAATTTCATCCGGCGATCCCACGCCATCCCCGGCCCCGGGGCGCTCGGGACTCCGGACGAAACAGCGAAATACCGAGGAACCTTCCCGCGCGTCTGGTGGCCCCAACTTGTCGGCGAGAGAAACCGATCGTCGTCCTCATCGCATCGTCTTCCGCGCGCACTAAAGCCTGCCGCCGGTCTGCATCGCCGTCCACGCGGCGAGTTAATGTCGTCGTCTTCCGCGCACGCATCGTCTTCCGCGCGCACTAAAGGCTGCCGCCGGTCAGCTCGCCGCGGACGCGTCGCACTCCACGCGGCATTTTAATCCCCCGCGCCAGCCGCACATATATACGCCGCTCCGCTCGCCGCGAGGTGTACCCCGTGATCCACTCTCCCTCCACTCTCCCTCTACATCTCCGACGATGGCGTTCTCCGACGACGACGGCGCAGCCAACAACGGCTTCCCCCGCCGCTCGCTCCGCGTGGGAGGGGCACCTCCTCCACCAGGCGGGGTACCCCTGCCCGCCGGACACGAGGCCGCCCGGCGGCGGGTGGCGGCTGGCCGTGGCGGCGTGCCAATCCCGCCGCCGCCTCGGGGCGACCTCCTCGACATCGAGATCGGCGCGCGGATGAAAATGACGGACGAGGAACGCGCCGAGCCACGCCACCACCCCGACAACTACACGGCGTGGAACTCGTATTTCCTGCGCCGGTGGGAGCGGGAGCTCGCCGCGTACGACGGCCCGCCGCCTCCGCCTCCGCAACAACTCGGCGGGCCGCAAACGTTGGTGGAGCGCGCCGGGCCGGAGCCTCGAGGCCGTCATCGAGCACATCCAAGGCGGCAACTTCCCGGTGCTGACGATGCCCGCTCCATCGAGGGCGAGCCGCCGCCGGGGAAACGTCTGGCAGCCACGGCGCATGGCTGCCAGCTCGTCGTCTTCCGGATCGGCGCCGAGGTCATCCTTGGCGCCGGTGAAGAGGGAGGAGGCGACGTCGCCTTCGACGCCGGTGCGCGTCAAGAAGGAGCCGGCGTCTCCGCCGCCGACCAGAGGGCGCAGCAGCGGCGCCCTCGTCATCCGCGACCAGCCTTCCGCGCCGCAGAGCGGCCGGAAGAGGACGAAGAAAGAGGCCGCCGCACTCCAGCTCGCCGAGGAGGAGGCGAAGCGCGCGGAGGACGCCGCGATGGCGGAGGCGATCGCCAGGTCGCTGGGACCAGGAGGAGGAGAAGCGCGAGGAGGACGCGCTGGAATGGGCCAGGCGCGGGGAGCGGCAGGAGGAGGAGCAGCGGCGGCCGGACCTGGCCGCCGCACACCAACGCCGCCGCCCGCGCCGCGCCGCGGCGCCACAACCGCCAACGACGATGCCGCGCGCTTCCGCCGTCCCGCGACACCTCCTTCCGGCGTCGTTGTCCCCGTCGTCGACCTCGAGTCCTCCGACGACGACATGTACAAGCCATCCCCGGGGTGGTGGGGAGACGCCGGCCAGGGCAGCAGCAGCCAGGCCGCGCAGCCGAAGGACGACGGCTCCGACGACGACGACGGCGACTACACGGTGTTCTACCGCCATTTAGGCATGTAGATCGCCGTGTTTTAGAATTAGCATTTGAATTCCCCTAGCCGAATTCGAAATATAGTCGAATTCGGCCTCTATGTATGAACTCCGCCCGTTATATGATAAATATCATTAAATTTAGTCTATATTCACCCGTTTTTAGCCGTAGTTTGTCAAGTTTCCGTTTTTCAAATTCGCCTCGTCGACTTCGCCTGGGCACGCGGCTGGGAAACTACTACTCCCCACGCCAAATCTTCCTCCAATCCGGACGAAAAATTCGCCGGATTTGGGCGTGGGGAGCGCCAACGAGTGGGGATGCTCTAACAAATATAGGTATGTTGCCGAGTTGTTTATTTTTTCAAGTTGGTTTACTTTTTGATTTGGAAAACCAGATGCCCTCAAGTTGTTACTGAATTAATTGACAATGCATGTATCATGCTTAAGCAAAAAATATGTAGTACTCCCTCCTTCTAAAAAAGAATGTCTCAACTTAGTTTAAATTTAAATGTATTTATACACTAAATCACATCTAGATACATCCAAATTTAGACCAAATTAATTAAGACATCCCTTGTTAGACGGAGGAAGTACTTCTTTCTCTGATATGGTTTCAAATTTCCAGGATAATGCAACAAGAACAAGTGCACGCGGGGCATCGGCATGATCAAGAGAAACATTCTCTTATATCAGCATTGATGCTACGACACTATTCAAAGAAAACTATGTACAAAGGCAGATAAATAATGATGATTTTGAGTTACATAACTATTAGTAGCAATGCACCTACAAATTTAGTACCATGTCAAGCTTTTGTCGCACAAACCATATTGTTGAGTTTGTATCACAAACCTGGTATTTCTTTTTCATAGCTGCATCTCTGTACACATCTTTTTTTGAATAGCACAAGGGTCCCAAAGGACCCGGACACCACTTATATTAAGATAAATATGGTACATATTACATACATACTCAACGAAGTCAAGAAATAACAACTTGGTCCCTAACTTATGCAAAGAGGACCCCAACAACCTGATGGAAAACGCAACCAGGTCCTACAATTCTCCTACACAAGCGCAACATCACCGTCAGCGGGGAAGACACCACTTGGGATGACGAGACAAACACCATAGAACTCTCAGAGAAGAAGCACTGCCTCCCATCTGGCTCACCGCCCGAGATGAAAAGGAACGGTCGCCTTTCGACCAGAAGAAACAACAAGGAGAAGACCGCCAATCGACCAACGTAGTGGGCGGCCTAACATCCAGTGAAGGCCGCCCATCGATCACCGCAAAGGGCGGTGTCGCTTCTGAAGAACCGCTGATGTTGATAAGCTTCAAACCCGACATCGATCTCAAGAACACTAGCATGGAGATTCTCCTCGAGCAATGAAATTTCTGGACCAGGATCGCTGAACTCCGTCCGAACTACTTGTGATCTGACCCACAGCTGCTTAACCCCATCCCCGCATCCACCACCTCGGCGGCCACGAGTAGCAAAGTTGAGCGGCGGGTACCCTTGACCTGTAGGGTTCGTTGCATGGAAAACAAAAAATTCTACCGCAAAGATGAATAAATCCAAGATCTAATCTATGAGATCGGAGCAACGAGAAGAAGAGAGACTAACCCTCGAAGATCCAAAGCCTTAACGAGATCAGATCTCGTGGTTGATGTAGACGATCGTTCCGGTGCAGCAATCCGACAACATTTGAGTACTCGGTCACACGTACGGTGTCGATGACGTCCTTCCTCTCCCCGTTCCAGCGGGCAGCAGAGGTGGTAGATCTCCTCGGAATCCCAGCAGCACGACGGCGTGGTGGTGGTGGTGGAGAATTCCTGCAGGGCTTCGCCTAAACCTGAACAGGAGAAACTGGGAGGAAGGAGAGGTGGCAAACTTAGGGTTTCAGGTGGGTGCTTTCGCCGGCCACTCCTCCCCGGGAGCGCCTATTGTCCGCTTTAAGCGGAGCGACTATTGGCTCCGCATAACCCCGGCTAATATGGGCTCGGCCCATTTCGGCTGAGCGGATCTTTTCCCGTTTCTTCGTTCACGCGTGACGCGTGGGTACCTGCTTCATGGTAATTTCAGCGTACAGTATGACAGTAGAGTATAGTCGTACGCACATACGTTTAATGTTTTGCTCACGCTCGTTTTGTTTCATTGTTTCCTCGCGCACAGTAAAATAAAGCTTAAGAACTCATGTTCATAAAAAATTGGATGGAAAATATTCAAATTTAAAAATTGTTTGAATTAAAAAATGTTTAGATCTAAAATTTGTTCGAATCTAAAAAATGTTCGAATTTGAAAAATATCTGAAAAAAAATGTTTAAATTTTAAAAATGTTCAAATCTAAAAAATGTTTGAATCTGAAAATTGTTTGGACTTGAAAACTATCGTTATCTAAAAAATGTTTAAATTTTAAAAAATGTACAAATCTAAAAATTGTTCGATGTGAAAAATGTTCAAATTTTGAAAAGGTCCAAATCTGAAAAAGATTAAATTTAAAAATGTTCAATTCCAAAAATTGTTCAATCTAAAAAATGTTCGAACCAAAAAAATGTTGAAATTTCGAAACGTTTAAAATTCGTTCGGATTTTAAAAACTTCAGAAAAAACTTGAAAATTTCAAATTTAAAAAATTCAGTTTTGAAAAAAGTTCAAAAAAAACTGACAGACAAAAATCAGAAAATCGCCGAAAACCGCGAAAACCATGAATAAACTGAACAAAACAGAGAAACCCATGAATAAACTGAAGAAAAACCAGAAAACACACAGTGTCCTCGCTAGTGGGCCGGCCCAGAAATAATCCGCCCTGTGCGGAGCGCCGGATCGCTCCCGCTATGAGCGGAGAATAGGAATCGCCCCCTCCCCTCCTTATATAGGGGGGGAGGTCGGCTAGGGTTGCCACCCAAGCCAAAACCCATCTAGGGCTGGCGCAAGGGGGAGGGGGGAAACTTTCCTTTCCCCCAAGCCTTCCTGATTTAGGGTTTCCCCTAAACCCTAGGGGTATGGCCGGCCTGGGCCTTGAGGGCTTGTGCGCCTGGCCCATTAGGGCTAGGTAGCATCCCCTCGGCTCAGGTGGCCCCTCCCGGGGTCGTGGGCCCATGGGTGGGCCTTCCAGAACCTTCTAGAAGCTTCCCGATCTTCCACCGGAAAAATCCTAAACTTTTCCGAACCCCAAAAATAACTTGCCTTATATGAATCTTATTCTCCGTACCATTCCGGACCTCCTCGTGATGTCCTGGATCCCATCCGAGACTCCAAAAAAATATTCGGTCTCCAACTCATATTCCGTATCTACTAAACAACATCGAACCTTAAGTGTGTCACCCTACGGTTGTGAACTATGCAGACATGATCGAGACTCCTCTCTGATCAATAACCAATAGCGGGACCTGGAGATCCATAATGACTCCCACATATTCACCAATAACTTAGTGATCGAATGAAACATTAACATACGATATTGATTCCCTTTGTCACGCGATACTTTACTTATCCGAGGTTCGATCATCGGTATCTTACATACCTAGTTGATCCTCGTTATCGACAAGTACACTTTACTCGTACCGTGGTATGTCATCCCTTGTGACCTACTCTTGATCCATATGCATCAACTCATACTTTCCGAATACTTAATCCAATCTTTATAACCACCCATTTACGAAGTGGCATTTGATGTAATCAAAGTATCCATCCGGTGTAAGTGATTTACATGATCTCATGGTCAAAGGATTAGGTTACTATGTATCGAAAGCTTATAGCAAGATGAATTTAATGACTTGATCTTATGCTACGCTTATTATGGGTGTGTGTACATTATATCATTCTCCCAATGACATAACCTTGTTATTAAGAATATTCAATGTTCATGATCAGAAAACCATGATCATCTATTAATCAACAAGCTAGTTTTACAAGAGCCTTACTAGGGACTCTTTTATGTTTACATAACACACAAGTATTAATATTTTCGATTAATACAATTATAGCATGGGATGCAAACATTTATCATAAACACAAATATATAATAATAACCACTTTATTATTGCCTCTTGGGCATATCTCCAACATCACCCACATCTGAGATTGAAGAAGGGAAACCAGCGAGCTTATTTATCAGGAGGGGAACGAGCTTACTCCTCAGTCCTTGATGCGCGTAGATGTACACGTCCGTTGGGAACCCCAAGAGGAAGGTATGATGCGCACAGTGGCAAGTTTTCCCTCAGAAAGAAACCAAGGTTTAATCGAACCAGGAGGAGCCAAGAAGCACGTTGAAGGTTGATCACTACAAGAAAAGTTGCCATGGCCGACGAAGTTGAAGTCGCGCCGTGGTTGCTGGTGTACCATGGCCGACGATTTTTGGTCCCTCCGTGGTGCATGTCAAAACTTTTTTTTTCTCGTTTTTGAGGCCACCTAGACGAAAGCGGCCAAAACGTCGCGTATGGTGGCCCGGGACGTGGTGCATCTCGAAATCTCGGGTTCGCCGGCCGAGTCAACGCAAATCCGCACCGCCGAGGGATGTAGGGCCCAGATGGCAGCCTCTCTGGCATTGTTTTTTTCTAGATCGCGCCATCTCGTTCAACGTTCTACGATCGAGCCGTTTACGATGCAGGATCATGGGTCCCGCATGTCATCCTCTATGAACCAAAATTCTTTCTATTCTTGGATTTTTTGACCCCCTTGGCTACTTCCTTTTTCTTTTGATCCCTTGCCGCCTTGGAAACGTTGAGACCGTTGCTGCTGCTAAATGGGACCCGCATGTCATCCTCTATGTGCAATCAACTTTCTTTTCTTGGATTTTTTGGCACCTCAAATTTGGTCACTTGCCTTTTTCTTTCGATCCCCTGCCACCTCTCAAACGGTGATACCGCTGCTGCTAACGGGACCCGCATGTCATCCTCTATGTACTATAAAACTTTCTTTTCTTGAATTATTTTTGGCACCTCATATTTGGTCACTTACCTTTTTCTTTCGATCCCCTGCCGCCTCTCAAACGGTGATACCGCTGCTAAATGGGACCCGCATGTCATCCTCTATGTACATAAAACTTTCTTTTCTTGGATTTTTTTGGCACCTCATATTTGGTCACTTGACTTTTTCTTTCGATCCCCTGCCTCTCAAACGGTGATACCGCTGCTGCTAAATGGGACCCGCATGTCATCCTCTATGTACTATAAAACTTTCTTTTCTTGGATTTTTTTTTGGCACCTCATATTTGGTCACTTGACTTTTTCTTTCGATCCCCTGCCTCTCAAACGGTGATACCGCTGCTGCTAAATGGGACCCGCATGTCATCCTCTATGTAAATCATGTTTCTTTTCTTGAATTATTTTTGGCTCGATATTTGGTCACTTGACTTTTCTTTCGATCTCATGCCACGTTTGAAACGTTGAGGAACCTGCTGGCTCATGGGACCCGCATGTCATCCTCTATGTGCTATAAAAGTTTCCTTTGTTGGATTTTTTTCACCCTCTGATTTTTGGCTTGCCTTTTTCTTTTGATCCCTGCCCCCTTTGAATCGAGTAAGCTGCTGGCTCAAGGGACCCGCATGTCATCCTCTATGTCCATCAACTTTCTTTTCTTGGATTTTTTTGACCCCCTAATTACTAGCTACTTTCTTTTTCTTTTGATCTCAATCCGCATTTCAAACATTGAGACCGCTGCTGCAAAATGGGACCCACGTGTCATCCTCTATGTACAATAAATCTTGGATTATTTTTGGCTCCGATATTTGGTCACTTGCCTTTTTCTTTCGATCTCATGCCACGTTTGAAACGTTGAGGAACCTGCTGGCTCATGGGACCCGCATGTCATCCTCTATGTGCTATAAAAGTTTCCTTTGTTGGATTTTTTCACCCTCTGATTTTTGGCTTGCCTTTTTCTTTTGATCCCCTACCCCCTTTGAAACGTTGAGTAAGCTGCTGGCTCAAGGGACCCGCATGTCATCCTCTATGTCCATCAACTTTCTTTTCTTGGATTTTTTTGACCCCCTAATTACTAGCTACTTTCTTTTTCTTTTGATCTCAATCCGCATTTCAAACATTGAGACCGCTGCTGCAAAATGGGACCCACGTGTCATCCTCTATGTACAATAAATCTTGGATTATTTTTGGCTCCTGATATTTGGTCACTTGCCTTTTTCTTTCGATCTCATGCCACGTTTGAAACGTTGAGGAACCTGCTGGCTCATGGGACCCGCATGTCATCCTCTATGTGCTATAAAAGTTTCCTTTGTTGGATTTTTTTCACCCTCTGATTTTTGGCTTGCCTTTTTCTTTTGATCCCCTGCCCCCTTTGAAACGTTGAGTAAGCTGGCTCAAGGGACCCGCATGTCATCCTCTATGTCCATCAACTTTCTTTTCTTGGATTTTGTTTGACCCCCTAATTACTAGGTACTTTCTTTTTCTTTTGATCTCAAGCCGCATTTCAAACATTGAGACCGCTGCTGCAAAATGGGACCCACATGTCATCCTCTATGTACAATAAATCTTGGATTATTTTTGGCTCGATATTTGGTCACTTGCCTTTTTCTTTCGATCTCATGCCACGTTTGAAATGTTGAGGAACCTGCTGGCTCATGGGACCCGCATGTCATCCTCTATGTGCTATAAAACTTTCCTTTGTTGGATTTTTTTTCACCCTCTGATTTTTGGCTTGCCTTTTTCTTTTGATCCCCTGCCCTCTTTGAAACGTTGAGTAAGCTGCTGGCTCAAGGGACCCGCATGTCATCCTCTATGTCCATCAACTTTCTTTTCTTGGATTTTTTGACCCCCTAATTACTAGGTACTTTCTTTTTCTTTTGATCTCAAGCCGCATTTCAAACATTGAGACCGCTGCTGCAAAATGGGACCCACATGTCATCCTCTATGTCCATCAGCTTTCTTTTCTTGGATTTTTTTACCCCCTAATTACTAGCTACTTTCTTTTTCTTTCGATCTCAAGCCGCATTTCAAACATTGAGACCGCTGCTGCAAAATGGGACCCACATGACATCCTCTATGTACACTAAATCTTGGATTATTTTTGGCTCCTGATATTTTGTCACTTGCCTTTTTCTTTCGATCTCATGCCGCCTTTGAAACGTTGAGTAAGCTGTTGGCTCATGGGTCCCGCATGTCATCCTCTACGACCAATAAAAGTTTCCTTTCTTGGATTTATTTTTGACCCCTAATTTCTGGCTATTTGCCTTTTTCTTTTCATCCCCTGCCCCCTTTGAAATGATGAGGACGCTGTTGGCAGGTCGGTCCCACATGTCATCCTCTATGAACAATAAAAGTTTCCTTTGGTGGATTTATTTTTGACCCCTAATTAATTTCTGGCTATTTCCTTTTTTCTTTTGATCCCCTGGCGCCTTGGAATCGTTGAGGATGCTGCTGCCTCATGGGTCCCGCATGTCATCCTCTCAGAAAGGTTAATGTTTCTTTTCTTGGATTTTGTTTACCAACTGATTTTTGGCTTTTTTTTCTTCTTTCGATCTCCTGCCGCCTTTAAAACGTTGACGACGCTGCTGGCTCACGGGTCCCACATGTCAGCCTCTATAAACAATAAACATTGAGGATGCTGCTGCCTCATGGGTCCCGCAGGTCATCCTCTCAGAATGATAAATGTTTTCTTTTCTTGGATTTTTTTACCAACTTATTTTTGGTTTTTTTTTATTTTCGATCCCCTGCCGCCTTTGAAACGTTGACGACGCTGCTGGCTCATGGGTCCCCGATGTCAGCCTCCCCGTACAAGAAACATGTGATATCTTATTTTGCAGACAATAAACATTGTATTTCGCTCTGAGCTATTGCAAACTGATAAATTAAATCTTTATATTTACATAAACAAACTTATATGTTGAATCTCCTTGTTTTTTGTTTTTGCGAAGCATAGGACTTTCCTGTTTTTTTTAGAAAAATCCGAACTTTCCTGTTTTGGAGTGGGCTGAAATTGTACGAGTCAAAAGGCCAAGAAAGATAGTTCGAAGGCCAGATGTCCAGATGCAGCCCAATTGAAATCTTTCTTTTTTTGGATTTTTTTCAACCCCTGATTTCTGGCTACTTCATTTTTCTTTTGGTCTGTGCCGCCTTGGAAGCGTTGAGACCGCTGCTACAAAATGGGACCCGCATGTCATCCACTATGTACTATAAAACTTTCTTTTCTTGGATTTTTTTGGCACCTCATATTTGGTCACTTGCCTTTTTCTTTCGATCGCGCCGCCTCTCAAACGTTGATACAGCTGCTGCTAAATGGGACCCGCATGTCATCCTCTATGTACATTCAAGTTTCTTTTCTTGGATTATTTTTGGCTCTTGATATTTGGTCACTTGCCTTTTTCTTTCGATCTCATGCCACGTTTGAAACGTTGAGGAACCTGCTGCTAAATGGGACCCTCATGTCATCCTCTATGTCCATCAACTTTCTTTTCTTGGATTTTTTTGAGCCCCTAATTTCTAGCTACTTTCTTTTTATTTTGATCTCAAGACGCATTTGAAACATTGAGACCGCTGCTGCAAAATGGGACCCGCATGTCATCCTCTATGTACAATAAATCTTGGATTATTTTTGGCTCCTGATATTTGGTCACTTGCCTTTTTTTGATCACCGCCTTTGAAACGTTGAGGATTTGCTGGCTCATGGGTCCCGCATGTCATCCTCTACGAACAATAAAAGTTTCCTTTCTTGGAGTTATTTTTTACCCCTAATTTCTGGATATTTGCCTTTTTCTTTTGATCCCCTGCCCCCTTTGAAACGATGAGGACGCTGTTGGCAGGTCGGTCCCACATGTCATCCTCTATGAACAATAAAAGTTTCCTTTGGTGGATTTATTTTTGACCCCTAATTAATTTCTGGCTATTTCCTTTTTTTCTTTTGATCCCCTGCCGCTTCTCAAACGGTGATACCGCTGATGCTAAATGGGACCCGCATGTCATCCTCTATGTACTATAAAACTTTCTTTTCTTGGATTTTTTGGCACCTCATATTTGGTCACTTGCCTTTTTCTTTCGATCGCCTGCCGCCTCTCAAACGTTGATACAGCTGCTGCTAAATGGGACCCGCATGTCATCCTCTATGTACAATAAAGTTTCTTTTCTTGGATTATCTTTGGCTCCTGATATTTGGTCACTTGCCTTTTTCTTTCGATCTCATGCCGACTTTGAAACGTTGAGGCTGCTGGCTCATGGGTGCCGCATGTCATCCTCTATGAACAATAAAAGTTGGGGATGTCTATTTGTCAGCTGACTGATTTTCAATTCAGCGTAAGTCAGTTTTTCTTCAAATTATAAGACGGCACATGGCATAGGCAAAAATCAGTCAAGCCCATAAAAAAAGAATTTTACCAAGCCTTGTATGTGGGCTAAATCCCTATAATTAGCAACAGACAAACAAGTTGCAAACAGAAAAAAAAATCCATAATACATGATTTAAAGACCTTAAAACGTTGTTTGGCGAAAATTACATGTTTTGTATTATGTAAACATAGTTGTAATGGACTGTAAACTGTGAGATGGGGAAACTGAAAGAAAATCGTCTACATGATTTGAAAGTAAAATTACAGACTTGTTTGCCTAATTTTACATGTTCCAAATCATGTAAATACCAGTGTAATGGACTGTAATTCGTCATATACAAATTTACACAAAAAGTTCAGTAAATATCTATCCGCTGACTTAGTCATGCACGCGTTTTACATCCAAAACCTCCCCACACAAACGTGTGCAGCTATAGCAGATGGCTAAGTACGGTACACAGTGGCTCAGAGAAACACGTGCAAGTCCACAATCGCGATGCCTAATTGGTTGGACAGAAATTCGACTGATGGCCAAAAAAGAATAAGTCGACTGTTTCTTAGCAAATCTCTAAAAGTTTCCTTTGTTGGATTTATTTTTTACCCTCTGATTTTCGGCTATTTCCTTTTTCTTTTGATCCCCTGCCGCCTTAGAATAGTTGAGGATGCTGCTGCCTCATGGGTCCCGCATGTCATCCCCTCAGAAAGGTAATTGTTTCTTTTCTTGGTTTTGTTTACCAACTGATTTTTGGCTTATTTTTTCTTTCGATCTCCTGCCGCCTTGAAAACGTTGACGACGCTGCTGGCTCATGGGTCCCCAATGTCAGCCTCCCCGTACTGCAAATCCTCTTTATGCAAAGGTTGAGGATGCTGCTGCCTCAAGGGTCCCGCATGTCATCCTCTTAGAACGATAAATGTTTATTTTCTTGGATTTTTACCAACTGATTTTTGGTTTATTTTTTCTTTCGATCCCCTGCCGCCTTTAAAACGTTGACGACGCTGCTGGCTCATGGGTCCCCGATGTCAGCCTCCCCGTACAAGAAACATGTGATATCTTGATTATTTTGCAGACAATAAACAGTGTATTTCGCTCTGAGCTATTGCAAAGGGATAAATTAAATCTTTGTTTTTACATAAACAAACTTATATGTTGAATCTCCTTGTTTTTTGTTTTTGCCAAGCATAGGACTTTCCTGTTTTGGAGTGGGCTTAAATTGTACGAGTCAAAAGGCTTCCAGCACGATAGTTCGAAGGCCCAGATGTCCAGATGCAGCCCAATTGAAATCTTTCTTTTCATGGATTTTTTGACACCCTGATTTCTGGCTACTTCCTTTTTCTTTTGATCCTGTGCCGCCTGGAAACTATGAGACCGCTATTGCAAAATGGGACCCACATGTCATCCTCTATGTACAATAAAAGTTTCTTTTCGTGGATTATTTTTGGCTCCTGATATTTGGTCACTTGCCTTTTTTCTTTCGATCCCGTGCAAAATGGGACCCGCATGTCGTCCTCTATTTACAAAAGAAGTTTCCTTTCTTGGAGTTATTTTTTACCCTAATTTGTGGCTACTTCATTTTTTTTTGATTCCCTGCCGCCTTTGAAACGTTGAGGACTCTGCTGGCTCATGGGCCCCACATGTCAGCCTCTGTGAACAATAAACCTTTCCTCTGTGAACACTAGCATTGACGAACTGAATGTGAACATGCGTTACAGGCTTTTTTTAGTAAATTTTGTCAACCAATTGCTAGCTTCTGTAAATATCACTAGTAGTACATACATCGCGAAAGCATTAGAATATTAGACCATGTTCACAAGAATAACATCAAGTCTGAACTACATTAACAGAGTGATAAAATATATTGTTCAGACCAGTACAAAATATAGGGAGTTAAACTAACACTATGCAGAAATTGGCCCTTCTCTTGCATATATCCCTCTAGCAAAGGGATCAGCCACTGACAAGTCATGTACCAACCAGCTAAGAACACCGTCCGAGCTGAACTTATCTAAGGATGGTAAATATCCAAACTGAAAATCAACATCTCTATAAGCGGTGTTCTTCAGGTCTAGCTGCTTGAACTGGGTATCCCACCAGATCTCCTTGTGATGATATCTTACACCAAAATTCATTACTTTGAGCATTCTAGTGTTCTGTATAAAGAACCTGGAGACAATAACATCATTTCTCCTTCCTCGGTAGTCAGAAATCGAAATTTCTTTGAGGTGGAGATCAAGGCATTCAATGGGACAGGCTGGCTCATTATGCAGCACATGAACCTTATTGCCGGTTCTATAAAACTGCAAAGAAGTCAAATTAAGTAGTCAGTACAATAACAAAGTACTTCATAGCTATCAACTAATGAATATCTCAGGTGAGTTGAATCATGTGTTAATTGAGGACCGTGGAACAACATAATCCCCTGACACGTTCCAATTTGATAGATGCACTTTTTTACATCTGTTATTGTCATTGTAAAGTTGGGGAAAGGTTACCAACATGGGAAACTCCAATCCGCAACTAGTTGCGGGTGCACCCCATTTTTCTTTTGACACTTCCAAGTTTCCAAAAAAAATGTAAACTAAAAGTCTGGACATACATTGTGTTCTATCATGTGCTTCTGTGAAGTTTCATCCAAAAATATGATAATATGTGATCTACACAAAAAAAGAACAAATGATGTGTAAATAGTAAGTCACACTATTTACATATGTCTTCTCTTTTTTACACAGATCACATATTATCATGTGTTTATATGAAACTTCACAGATGCACAAGATACAACACATTGTATGACAAGAAGTTTAGTTTTGAACCAACATAATATAACTCCATTGTGGATGTTCTTCTAGTACAATTGTTCAACTGATCTAGGCTAATAAGTAATAACAGGTTAACTCCATGTAACTCTACAGTTTTTGCTCATAGTGGTAAACAGTTAACAACAACGAATTTACCTGGATATATAGCTTCTCCGTGCAGGGAAAGCATCTAAGAAATGCAAGTAGTTGATCCAGACGAGGGCCGTCAGATTTTAGAACCAAGTTCTTCACTGTGCACAGAGAATTTTCCAAGCTTATGGGCATCATCCTCTACAGGACAATGGTACATATGTCAAAAAAAATAACAAAAATGTGAGTTAATTCAACAAGAAGAAGGCTGTTCTACCAAAAAGTTTATGCGTCCAATAACAAGTTGGCAGCCAGGGTACGACGCAAAGCCCAACACCATCAACTTTGGTGCGTTGGCGACCTGGATTAGTAGTGGAACATCATCAACGCATATGACCAATCTCTCGAGGCAAGATGCATCCATAATTTGCACCGTGTCTAACTGAATAAGTTCGGTGGTGTTGCGTTTCCAATAGCTAGCCACACTAATTGTACGAAGATTTGGCATTTGAATGTTGAGTTGGGTGAACCCGTGGACCCCCTCAAGGTGAAGTGCCTCGAGCACAATACAGCGGGTGAACAGGCGGTCGATGTTCGTCGCCTTACAGATGTAGACGTCATAGAGCAAGAGCCTTTTGAGTTGGGGGAAAAGAAGCATGGAGTTGGCATGAATCTCGGGCAAATAGCAAGTAGAAATGCTGACAATGCGCAGCGTGGGCGCGCAGCGGAACGCGGACAGCGGGAAGGAGCGCATCACAGTTCCAGCATCGAATCTGAGGTTCTCGACGCAAGATAGGGTGCTGGACCGGAACCAGCTGTCGAGCGTGGTGTCGACCTTGCAAGTGGTTCTGAAGGGGTCGATTGACACGCTTCTGGCGGGGCCAGGGTGAGCGGCGAGGATACTGGAGACCGCGGCGATGCGTTTGTGGTTTTGCTTGGCGAGTTCGTCGTCGATCTCGAGGTTAAGTGGGACGGAGTGCCAGAGGTGGCGCCACCGTTTGGAGACCAAGGTTGTGCTTACAGCGGATACAGTGGGCAGGTGGGAGATGATGATGTGGAGAATCTGGTCCGGTAGGCGGCTGATGAGGTCGTTGTCGCCGACGAGGAGGTTAAGTGGGACGGAGCGCCAGAGGTGGCGCCACCGTTTGGAGAGCAATGTTGTCCTTACAGCGGATATCATGGGCAGGAGGGAGATGATGATGTGCAGCATCTCGTCGGGGAGGCGGCTGATGAGGTCGAGGCTCGACGGAGGCTCTTCCCGATCTGGCTCGACCCGCCTTCGGGAGTTGAGCGGCTCCGCCTCCATCTGACACGGCGGCGACACACGCAACGCCGCAGTCGTCTGCTGGACAGGGGAATAGGCGCAGCGGCGGTGGTGAGGACAGAAAGGTACTCGGCGGTGGATTTAGGTGGATGGCGGATGCAAGTGCGCTGGGGGTTTTTGGAGGAGACGGCAAGCGCTATGCAAGGAACTATTGCGGCGGGCGGCCAGCCGGGGTGCCTGAGGAGAGAAAGGTATACTACTGTACTACTAATGATGCGGTGCGGCGTTTGCGTCTCCCTTCCCCACGCGTGCAGCCTTCACATTTCACAAGACGTGCGAGTTTTTCAACAGAGATTATCAAGTGGAGAGACTTTCCCAATGCAATTGTCTCTCCACTTGATAATCACTCTTGAAAACACCGAGAAGATGGCGGTGAAGAAGACGGAGAGGCAAGGAAAAAAACAATATGAATTGAAATCAAATATAATACGGGCGTTCCTTCTCTCTCTGGTCTCTGCTGCACTTACTGCACCTGTGGTGCAGGCGTGTGACCCGAGAAGAAGCTAATGTACTGTATAGCCGTCCCTTGCACGCCGTGTAGCTGTATTTTGTCTCGTCAAATCAGCTCGGGACAGTTTCAGCAGAGAAAACATCATTTTTTCTTGCCATCATCATAATAGGCGAACATTACCACGGGCACACGGTAGTGCACATCCAACTTGTACTACTCAATCCTCCATATGCTGCACAAACCACCACTTTAACTTTTTCTTCGCAGTTTTCATGATTTTTAGCAGTTTCCACCATGTGGTGGTCTAATCTGTTGCAATTTTTACCACTTGGTCATCTGATCAGTTATTTTGTCATGTCGATAGCAAAATCAACAAGTGGATGCCAACTTTTTTGAAGGGCTACTCTCTAAAACACAGTTTGCATTATGGCATGTTTGGTATTTTCCCTAGGTAGTACTACATCCTAAAAAAATTGACTACATGCTTTTATTTGCCTATTTTAAGCACCTTTTACCATGATTTCAAATTTAGGTCAAACTCACGGGGGCCATAGGATGCACGGCATTTATTTGGCAATTGTTTCAGTATGGCCAACTAGTTAGGCCTCCTTTGGTTCATAGGAAATGGAAAGTATAGGAAAAGGAAAATCATAGAATTGGGATGTCATGTCTACTTGAATCCTATGGGAATCGTGCTCCTTTGATTCATATGATTGTCATAGGAATTATGTTGGATTTGGTTCTTATGGGAAAAATTCCTATACAAGTCATTTGATTCATAGGAACTATTCATATAGGAATCTTGTAGTGCAAATCTTATAGGAAAAAACCATTAGCTAATACCTCATGGAAAAGTTCCTTTGCCACAATCAAAGACACATCATGTTCCTATAGGATTCAACTTGGCATAACATTCCAATCATGCACCTTTCATATTCCTACGCCCTCCATATTCCTTTGAATAAAAGGAGCCCGAAGTTTATTTGATTGTAGCAAAGGAATTTTCCATGTATCGACAGTTTGACATGGTATTTTAATAACCAATCAAGAAGGCATGCAAACGTACTTAAAAACACACATGGTGCCAAAATCGGTGAAAGGGAATATTCTCAAGAACATAGGTAGGTCATGTTTGGCATTGTTCCTAGGTATTTCATCACAAATGATGAATCCATGATAAATTACTAACATTCGGAAGTTTGCCATGGTTCTAGCATTAACCAACTCACCTCTCACTTCGGAAGAGAGCCATGCGAACTCCAAGATGGATTCTGTCAAAAAAAAACTCCAACATGCATGGTGCCAAAATCTGGTAAGTTCTTCTAAAAAATATTTTGGTGTGCCATGTTTGGTATTTTGATATATATGTAGATTACTTACATCACAAACAACTACTCAATGCTTTCGTTTGCCATATGGGTGTTACGTACTTGGATGCAACGCATATGTTTGGTCATTTTTTGGGGGGTACCACACATTTAGTGCACATCACGTATATATAGTTTCCCCTTTTTTAATTGTACTTCGTGTACTTCGCGTTGAAATTTCAAATTATATGGAAATGAGCCCAGAACTAATTTAATATATGGTCACAAACCGAAATAATTCGTGAAATTTTGGAAATGTCCATCCTACCATATCAACCACATGAAAAAATTGCATTGGCGGCAATCTGCCACTACAAATTTTAACCATTTCACGCAAAACACTCATGTAGTAATTTGTTCCCTTCTAGCACTTCATAAATCTCCCCGGTCTTGTTTGAAAAGGAGCCCCCGTCCGAAGAGTCCCTGTTTATAACTAAAACTAATTATTTCAGTACCGCATAAATCGCAATTACCATTAGATAAACAAGATTAAGATAGAGCATGTACCACCTGTCAATTACCGGTTCGCAATCTCCATATGCTCGCAATGATCGGTTCCACATTATACTTGGTCGAATTCAATTAAACATACAAGTACATCATGCCGAAGTTTTGTTCTAGGACATGGACACGTTCAAACTAATCACGGTAATAGATGATACAACATCGCACACATAAATAGACGACATGTCTAAAATCATACATTTTTTGAACACAGAAATGTCCCGAAGGACCTCGCGACACTGCTTTTATATTATGATGACGGTGGGATTACAGACTGCAAGCTAGGAGGACCCTCCAAGTAAAAGGAAACTACAGACAAGACATCCAAAAGTACAAAAAGAACTCTAGTTCTAGAAAAGGAAACTCCATCCGGTCCTTCTCCACCGAGCTCAGATTAGCCTCAAAGCGCGATCATCTTCTCCATCGAGACCGGCAAGATCAACCACCTACCGTCTCGTTGGCGCATGCGGGCACGTCGCCTCATGTTGAAAGTATTCGAGCAAGTCGCCGCTCATGTCGCAACCATCGTTGCTGCAATCCACCTTAAACAAGGAGGCAAATCTACTTAAATCCTCATCCTCTTCGTAGATGCCGTCGCAGTTCGGGCACACGAGACTGGGCAGGTTTCTTAAGCAGCTTCCGCATGCAATGTGATGTCCCTCCCCCATGCGAATGCACTGCTTAATACAAGGAAATTTACATGACTGTTGGCCCAAAGAAAAATACAGTTGGGTGGAACCTAGTGAAGAAAGTACTAACCCGTTATAGTGGACGTCGTGCGATTTGAGAGCACAAACCGCAGATGAACGTTCTTCTCACCACATTCTTTTCCATAACACATTCACGGGAAAAGTACATGCTTTCAGATGGAGGACTTTCACCTTGGAAGACGCCCTGGCATCCCGGGCACGCGCCACCGGGCAGGTTCCTAGCGCAGCTGTCGCATGCAACCTTCTTGCACGAACAGCACTGCTTAATACAAGGAAATTAACACGACTGTTAGCCCAAATTAAAATACATCTTGATGAACCTAGTGAAGAAAGTACTAACCCGCCAAAATGGAGGTTGTGCGGATTGAGAGCACAAACCGTAGGTGAGCAGTCTTCTCAAATTAGCATCGTCGACAAAAGCTCTAAAGCTACCAGGGGGAACCTCCATGCCCAACGATTCTAAATGGGAATATGAATTTAGAGGATGTGAAGGAGATAGGGATAGAGGGTCGTAGTCTTCGACTTGTATAGTATATATAGGGGAGGGAATTGCAGATTCCACCAAGGAACGAGATCCAGTAACTTCACTGGCGACTTGTACGTGAGTCATTCGATCAAGATCCAACGCACATGGTTGATCCAAATTTTAAACTTAAAATTAAACTCAATTTTCAAATGAAGTAAAACTTTACCAGAATACTTAAGAAAGATATATATCTTACTGTAATGTTTTCGATTTTTTTCGAGCAACTTAAAATGTGACTACAAATTCTGGATCAACTGTGTCCGTTGGATCTTGATCCGATGGCTCATGTACGTAAAGTTGCATTTTGGAGTAAGTAAAGTCACTGGCCTCAAGTTCCACCACCTCATACTTCGTATGTTGCACAAAAACACCATTTGGAAGGATATTTTGCGGTTTCCACCATGTACTGCTCCAATCTGTTGTGATTTCACCACTTAATCTTCTAATCAACCAATTATACTGGTAAATATTCTCTTACTTTGCATCTCAAACATTTCCCTGACTTTGAGTCCCTGAGGCTGGCCATAGTGCTAGTATCATAGGTAGTATCATGCATCTTAGGCCCACAAAAATGCTGATGTGGCATCTAATTAATGAGGAGAGATAAGATTAGAGTAACATAGCTGGATACTGTATCATAATGCACGTTACGAGAAAAGCTAATGCTAAATAGATCTTGTACACATATTTTGTATTGAGATTCTACAAAACAATAAATTTAGAAGATTATGATACTACTCTATAATACCACCCACTATAGTAATAGTATCATAGACAAGTATCATATGCATGATATTACAATATGATACTATGCACTAGTACACTCAATAAAGACAGAGAGAGAGGAGAGACGCTGAGGAGGACTTTGAGTTCTAGTACCTCACCTGCCCGGAATAAGTACGCTGGCAGCCTGACCTGCCCTAAGTACGTCCGGTCAAATCGATGCCTTGCCTTGCACGCCGTCTGCGCGCATCCATGTCTTCCCGATGAAATTGTCAGTCCAAAAAAATCGGAAATTTAATTCGGCTATTGGGCGGATATGCTACCTCGACCCAAAAAAACATATTTTTAATTTTCAAAAAATTCTAACAAAAAAATCCGCATGTACTTCTCGATAATCTATGTGTGTTCGTGTAGTTTCGTGAAAAGCCGATATTTTTTGTGGTTGATGTAAGAAGACAAAAGCAAGTACTCCGTATTACAAACAGCTTTATTTTTAGCAATAAATTTTATCTTTTTTACATAGCCCAAACGACAATTTAGTTTTTTATGGAAAGACTTTATGCGCTCTTAGCATGTGAAGATGAAAAGATTAATTTTTTGTTTGGATTTTTTTTACATTTCAAAATATATAGATGTTGCAGTTCAAACTAAAGGGAGCATACGCAACCAGGAGCCAAAACATCCTCCCCCAAAAAATATGATTTGTTTTCTATTTGCGACGCTTCCGCGATGCCTATCACATGTCTGTATAGCCGCAGCTAGCACCATCGAGCACGCCCCAATGCTCTGTGTGTTGTCTTGTCAATTCAATGGTCAAGGTAATCTGACCAAAAGATACGTCTTGGAGTACGCGTGCGCCTTATTCCTTGAAATGGAGGTAGTACTTTATATTTGGCCCAAATGCGAAAAGTGTTACTCCTCCTATTCTAGTATACCATACTACGTATTACTCAAAACAAGTTCGAAGTTATGTCAAGTATGACTAGTGCAAATAAACCCTCTGGCATTAAGAGTATGAGAAGTTCGGATCATGATGAACAAGTTAATCTTCAAAACGTACAGCTATGTCAAGTATGACTAGTGCAAATAAACCCTCTGGCATTAAGAGAAACATCAAATAGTACAAAACACCTGAACAAAAACGAAATTACAACAAAATCCTTGAGATGCCCTTCGTCTTCAACCTCCAGACCGTGTCGACAGCACCATGGCCGACACTAATCCAACCCAGGAAGCCAGAATCCTAGGATAAGCAAGCTCGGAAGGTAGGTGGCCACGGAAGCTCTAGCACGTACCAATTCAGCACGCGCGAGGGCCCGCCCAGCATCTCAATCGGCACGGTGTGAAGCCAGTCCTCGTCTCGAGCTCTCTCGAAGCGTGAGAGCTCGCCGGATTCTCTGTCGAGAGCAAGAATGAAGTTTCCGAGCCCACCGAACACGTACCACTGGAAGAAACGGGCGTTGCACCCCACAAAGAGGATATCCGACCGGCCTGTGTGCGTGGCGTGGAGAGGCACGATGGCGCCGGAGGAGGTCCAAGCGTGGCCACCAGGGCCAGGCGAGAACACGCAGGTCTTGCAGATGCCGTCATGATAGATCAGGCACGTCACCCTGTAATTTGACAGACTGATGCGCGCCGCAGCGTCCTCGCCATGGAGGGCGGCGCCCAGGAACAAGCTTACGAATGTTGTGTGCGAAACAGCAGGGGGTGGAGGGACCGTCACGTACTGACCTGCCAGGGGATCGCAGACGACGAGACGTGAAGGCTGCTCGAAAGGCTTTCCGTGTTCGGTGTGGTCGAAGTCCGCAAGGAGTAGGAGGCCGCCCCGAGAGTCGGCGAGCTCCAAACTGAGGTCGCCGTTTGGCGCCCGTGGGAGGAAGTCGAGCGCGAGATTATTTGCGGCGACCCCGGCCCAACATGACGAGGAAGAGGGAACGAAGTGGGGCAGCAAGCCAGACGGCCGATAGTGACAATGGGAGAAGCTGATGTGGTAGTGGCCGGCGACTATGGAGGATGGCGCGCCGTGGCGAGCGGAGAGGACACGGAAGTCCTCCGCCGCGATGACCTTGCGCCAGCTCCTGCAGGCGAACGCGGCGCGGACGAGATCCAGAGGCGAGGTGAGGCGCAGGAACACCAGCCCGAGAAGTTCATCCGGGATGGCGTCACCCTTGTCCTCCTGCCCGGACTTCCTCTGAGCATTCTTCCAGCGGGGGCGGCTGTGCCCCATCTCCGGCTGGACCTAGCTCGCGTACGGGGGCGAGGTGTGCTGTAGGGAGGAAGCTAGGGAAGTAGCGAGGCGGCCGGCTTGGTAGAGACTAGAGGAGTTAAGGAGGAGACTTATGTACTGAAAAAGTTCCGTGGAATCAAATTCCTATATTGGTTAATTACATGCAAGGATGAGCAGAGTAGTTGGTTGTGTAATTGAAACGAGATTACGAGCTTGATCCCCACACACGAACCACATCGTAAAGCTTCATGAAAGAAAAATAGGAAAACAACAAAATTGTGTGGCACAACAGTTGCTTTCTCCAAGTTCCTATAGAGGGAGTACTATGTACATATTCAAACTAGACAAATCATGTATCTACCCCCTAACCCCTAAAACTCAGTCTTATGAAATCTAGCATAAAGAGATCGAAGTCGTTTTGGGTTTCAAACATGGAAATTTCAAGAACATCCCAAAAGCTTCATTTTAGAGTGACTAAGAAGGATCCATGCTTACCTTTTCATTTTCATGTTTTAAACTTGTTTAAATCATGGTCAAACCTAGGATTTGACCAAGATTCAAATGGGCCTAAAAAATCAGAAAAAATCAAAAGAATGAAAAACCAAAGCACATATATAGCATTCTTATGTCATATATATAGTAAGCATTCAAGTTGATAAACAAGGTCTAGACATATATATTCAAACCAGAAAAATCATGTATATATCTACCCCTAAAACCCTAAACTCTGTCTTATGAAGTCTAGCATGAAGGGAAGTGGTTTTGGGTTTCAAACATGGAAATTTCAAGAACATCCCAAAAGCTTCATTTTAGAGTGACTAAGAAGGATACAGACTTCCCTTTTCATTTTCATGTTTTAAACTTGTTTAAATCTTGGTCAAACCAAGGATTTGACCAAGATTCAAATGGCCCTAAAAATTCAGAAAAAATCAAAAGAATGAAAAACCAAAGCACATAGCATTCTTATGTCATATGTATAGTAAGCATTCAAGTTGATAAACAAGGTCTAGACATATATATTCAAACCAGAAAAATCATGTATATATCTACCCCTAAAACCCTAATTAAACTCAGTCAATCATGAAGAGAAGTGGTTTTGGGTTTCAAACATGGAAATTTCAAGAACCTCCCAAAAGCTTCATTTTAGAGTGACTAAGAAGGATCCAGGCTTACTTATTCGTTTTCACGTGTTAAACTTGTCTAAATCTTGGTCAAACCTAGGATTTGACCAAGATATGATTCAAATGCGCAGAAAATTAAAAAAATCAAAAAATGAAAAACCAAAGTACATAGTCTTCTTATGTCATATAGTAAGCATATTCAAGTTGATAAACAAGGTTTGGACATATTCAAACCATACAAATCATGTATCTATATATACCCCCTAACCCTAAACTTTGTCTTATGAAGTCAAGCATGAAGAGAAGTGGTTTTGGGTTTCAAACATGGAAATTTCAAAAACCTCCCAAAAACTTCATTTTAGAGTGACTGAGAAGGTTACATGCTTCCCTTTTCATTTTCATGTTTTAAACTTGTTTAAATTAGCTTGGTCAAACCTAGGATTTCATGAAGATACAAATGGGTGGGCACAATATTAAAAAAAATCAGAAAAATGAAAAACCAAATCACATAGTCTTCTTATGTCATATCGTAAGCAATCAAGTTGATAAACAAGGTCTAGATATATCCAAACCAGACAAATCATGTATCTACCCCCTTTCGATCTTATGAAGTCTAGCATGAAGGGAAGTCGTTTTGGGTTTCAAACATTGAAATTTCAAGAACATCCCAAAAGCTTCATTTTAGAGTGACTAAGAAGGATACAGACTTCCCTTTTCATTTTCATGTTTTAAACTTGTTTAAATCTTGGTCAAACCAAGGATTTGACCAAGATTCAAATGGCCCTAAAAATTCAGAAAAAAATCAAAAGAATGAAAAACCAAAGCACATAGCATTCTTATGTCATATGTATAGTAAGCATTCAAGTTGATAAACAAGGTCTAGACATATATATTCAAACCAGAAAAATCATGTATATATCTACCCCTAAAACCCTAATTAAACTCAGTCAATCATGAAGAGAAGTGGTTTTGGGTTTCAAACATGGAAATTTCAAGAACCTCCCAAAAGCTTCATTTTAGAGTGACTAAGAAGGATCCATGCTTACTTATTCGTTTTCACGTGTTAAACTTGTCTAAATCTTGGTCAAACCTAGGATTTGACCAAGATATGATTCAAATGCGCAGAAAATTAAAAAAATCAGAAAAATGAAAAACCAAAGTACATAGTCTTCTTATGTCATATAGTAAGCATATTCAAGTTGATAAACAAGGTTTGGACATATTCAAACCATACAAATCATGTATCTATACCCCTAACCCTAAACTTTGTCTTATGAAGTCAAGCATGAAGAGAAGTGGTTTTGGGTTTCAAACATGGAAATTTCAAAAACCTCCCAAAAACTTCATTTTAGAGTGACTGAGAAGGTTACATGTTTCCCTTTTCGTTTTCATGTTTTAAACTTGTTTAAATTATCTTGGTAAAACCTAGGATTTCATGAAGATACAAATGGGTGGGCACAATATTCAAAAAAATCAGAAAATTGAAAAACCAAATCACATTGTCTTCTTATGTCATATCGTAAGCATTCAAGTTGATAAACAAGGTCTAGATATATCCAAACCAGACAAATCATGTATCTACCCCCTGTCGATCTTATGAAGTCTAGCATGAAGGGAAGTCGTTTTCGGTTTCAAACATGGAAATTTCAAGAACATCCCAAAAGCTTCCATTTTAGAGTTACTAAGAAGGATATACAGACTTCCCTTTTTCATTTTCATGTTTTAAACTTGTTTAAATCCTTGTCAAACCAAAGATTTTGACCAAGATTCAAATGGGCCTAAAAATTTAGAAAAAAAATCAAAAGAGAATGAAAAACCAAAGCACATAGCATTCTTATATATGTCATATGTATAGTAAGCATTCAAGTTGATAAACCAGGTCTAGACATATTCAAACCAGAAAAATCATGTATATATCTACCCCTAAAACCCTAAACTCTGTCTTATGAAGTCAATCATGAAGAGAAGTGGTTTTGGGTTTCAAACATGGAAATTTCAAGAACCTCCCAAAAGATTTATTTTAGAGTGACTAATAAGGATCCATGCTTACCTTTTCATTTTCACAATTTAAACTTGTTTAAATCTTTGTCAAACCTATGATTTGACCAAGATTCAAATATATGGGCATAAAATTCAAAAAAAATCAGAAAAATGAAAAACAAAAGCATATAGTCTTCTTATGTCATATAGTAAGCATTCAAGTTGATAAATTAACAAGGTTTGGACATATTCAAACCATACAAATCATGTATCTACCCCTAACCCTAAACTCGGTCGATCTTATGAAGTGTAGCATGAAGAGAGGTCGTTTTGGGTTTCAAACATGGAAATTTCAAGAACATCCCAAAATGCTTCATTTTAGAGTGACTAAGAAGGATCCAGGCTTACTTATTCGTTTTCACGTGTTAAACTTGTCTAATCTTGGTCAAACCTAGGATTTGACCAAGATTCAAATGCGCAGAAAATTTAAAAAATCAGAAAAATGAAAACCAAAGTACATAGTCTTCTTATGTCATATAGTAAGCATATTCAAGTTGATAAACAAGGTTTGAACCTTGATCTGTAGTACTGGGCAAAACCCTAGTTTAACCTATTTAATTATAGATTCGTAGGTTGATTTTTCTACCTTTTTATTATTACTAACCTATTTAATTATAGATTTGTAGGTTGATTTTTCTATACCTTTTTATTATTACTATGCAGCACAAGTGTGTTTGCCCGTCGAGTGAAACTCGGAGGAAGAGGGATCACTCGGAAGGAGAGAAGAAGGGAGAGAATTATGGTGTCTCCCCTTTTTCGGGTGATGATGTTGACTTTTGTGCAGGGTTTGTCAGTGAGCAGGAGGTGCGAGCGAGCGAGTCGAGGCCGAGAATGAGAGAGATTTGTTTTTTTTTGTGAGAGGGACAACCGAAGGATCCAGAAGGACCCACAGACTTCCAATACGCATCCTGATGCGTCTTCTCTTGACAAAGAAGATGGCTGGGAGTTTGCGTACCTATTGCACGTGACTTGTGCTCACTGAAGTGTGGGACCTCACGCGTGGGCACCACACGTAAGTGACAGACCTGTTGGTGTAAAAACTCGGTTGATTATTATAGTGCATTAGAACAAAGTTTCCTATGGATTCAAGGGTAGGAAATCCAAGTTAACTCATTTACATGACATTATTTTTCTTATGTCATATAGTAAGCATTAAAGTTGATAAACAATGTCTAGACATATTCAAACCAGACAAATCATGTATCTATACCCCTAACCCCTAAACTCTGTCTTATGAAGTCAAGCATGTGAAGAGATGTGGTTTTGGGTTTCAAACATGGAAATTTCAAAAAACTCCCAAAAGCTTCATTTTAGAGTGCCTAAGAAGGATACATGCTTCCCTTTTCATTTTCATGTTTTATAAAACTTGTTTTAATTATCTTGGTCAAACCTAGGATTTGACGAAGATACAAATGGGTGGGAAAAAAATTAAAAAAATCAGAAAAATGGAAAACCAAATCACATAGTCTTCTTATGTCATATCGTAAGCAATCAAGTTGATAAACAAGGTCTAGATATATCCAAACCAGACAAATCGTGTATCTACCCCCTTTCGATCTTATGAAGTCTAGCATGAAGGGAAGTCGTTTTGGGTTTCAAACATTGAAATTTCAAGAACATCCCAAAAGCTTCATTTTAGAGTGACTAAGAAGGATACAGACTTCCATTTTCATTTTCATGTTTTAAACTTGTTTAAATCTTGGTCAAACCAAGGATTTGACCAAGATTCAAATGGCCCTAAAAATTCAGAAAAAAATCAAAAGAATGAAAAACCAAAGCACATAGCATTCTTATGTCATATGTATAGTAAGCATTCAAGTTGATAAACAAGGTCTAGACATATATATTCAAACCAGAAAAATCATGTATATATCTACCCCTAAAACCCTAATTAAACTCAGTCAATCATGAAGAGAAGTGGTTTTGGGTTTCAAACATGGAAATTTCAAGAACCTCCCAAAAGCTTCATTTTAGAGTGACTAAGAAGGATCCAGGCTTACTTATTCGTTTTCACGTGTTAAACTTGTCTAAATCTTGGTCAAACCTAGGATTTGACCAAGATATGATTCAAATGCGCAGAAAATTAAAAAAATCAAAAAAATGAAAAACCAAAGTACATAGTCTTCTTATGTCATATAGTAAGCATATTCAAGTTGATAAACAAGGTTTGGACATATTCAAACCATACAAATCATGTATCTATATATACCCCTAACCCTAAACTTTGTCTTATGAAGTCAAGCATGAAGAGAAGTGGTTTTGGGTTTCAAACATGGAAATTTCAAAAACCTCCCAAAAACTTCATTTTAGAGTGACTGAGAAGGTTACATGCTTCCCTTTTCATTTTCATGTTTTAAACTTGTTTAAATTAGCTTGGTCAAACCTAGGATTTCATGAAGATACAAATGGGTGGGCACAATATTCAAAAAAATCAGAAAAATGAAAAACCAAATCACATAGTCTTCTTATGTCATATCGTAAGCAATCAAGTTGATAAACAAGGTCTAGATATATCCAAACCAGACAAATCATGTATCTACCCCCTTTCGATCTTATGAAGTCTAGCATGAAGGGAAGTCGTTTTGGGTTTCAAACATTGAAATTTCAAGAACATCCCAAAAGCTTCATTTTAGAGTGACTAAGAAGGATACAGACTTCCCTTTTCATTTTGATGTTTTAAACTTGTTTAAATCTTGGTCAAACCAAGGATTTGACCAAGATTCAAATGGCCCTAAAAATTCAGAAAAAAATCAAAAGAATGGAAAACCAAAGCACATAGCATTCTTATGTAATATGTATAGTAAGCATTCAAGTTGATAAACAAGGTCTAGACATATATATTCAAACCAGAAAAATCATGTATATATCTACCCCTAAAACCCTAATTAAACTCAGTCAATCATGAAGAGAAGTGGTTTTGGGTTTCAAACATGGAAATTTCAAGAACCTCCCAAAAGCTTCATTTTAGAGTGACTAAGAAGGATCCAGGCTTACTTATTCGTTTTCACGTGTTAAACTTGTCTAAATCTTGGTCAAACCTAGGATTTGACCAAGATATGATTCAAATGCGCAGAAAATTAAAAAAAATCAGAAAAATGAAAAACCAAAGTACATAGTCTTCTTATGTCATATAGTAAGCATATTCAAGTTGATAAACAAGGTTTGGACATATTCAAACCATACAAATCATGTATCTATACCCCTAACCCTAAACTTTGTCTTATGAAGTCAAGCATGAAGAGAAGTGGTTTTGGGTTTCAAACATGGAAATTTCAAAAACCTCCCAAAAACTTCATTTTAGAGTGACTGAGAAGGTTACATGTTTCCCTTTTCGTTTTCATGTTTTAAACTTGTTTAAATTATCTTGGTAAAACCTAGGATTTCATGAAGATACAAATGGGTGGGCACAATATTCAAAAAAATCAGAAAATTGAAAAACCAAATCACATTGTCTTCTTATGTCATATCGTAAGCATTCAAGTTGATAAACAAGGTCTAGATATATCCAAACCAGACAAATCATGTATCTACCCCCTGTCGATCTTATGAAGTCTAGCATGAAGGGAAGTCGTTTTCGGTTTCAAACATGGAAATTTCAAGAACATCCCAAAAGCTTCCATTTTAGAGTTACTAAGAAGGATATACAGACTTCCCTTTTTCATTTTCATGTTTTAAACTTGTTTAAATCCTTGTCAAACCAAAGATTTTGACCAAGATTCAAATGGGCCTAAAAATTTAGAAAAAAATCAAAAGAGAATGAAAAACCAAAGCACATAGCATTCTTATATATGTCATATGTATAGTAAGCATTCAAGTTGATAAACCAGGTCTAGACATATTCAAACCAGAAAAATCATGTATATATCTACCCCTAAAACCCTAAACTCTGTCTTATGAAGTCAATCATGAAGAGAAGTGGTTTTGGGTTTCAAACATGGAAATTTCAAGAACCTCCCAAAAGATTTATTTTAGAGTGACTAATAAGGATCCATGCTTACCTTTTCATTTTCACAATTTAAACTTGTTTAAATCTTTGTCAAACCTATGATTTGACCAAGATTCAAATATATGGGCATAAAATTCAAAAAAAATCAGAAAAATGAAAAACAAAAGCATATAGTCTTCTTATGTCATATAGTAAGCATTCAAGTTGATAAATTAACAAGGTTTGGACATATTCAAACCATACAAATCATGTATCTACCCCTAACCCTAAACTCGGTCGATCTTATGAAGTGTAGCATGAAGAGAGGTCGTTTTGGGTTTCAAACATGGAAATTTCAAGAACATCCCAAAATGCTTCATTTTAGAGTGACTAAGAAGGATCCAGGCTTACTTATTCGTTTTCACGTGTTAAACTTGTCTAATCTTGGTCAAACCTAGGATTTGACCAAGATTCAAATGCGCAGAAAATTTAAAAAATCAGAAAAATGAAAACCAAAGTACATAGTCTTCTTATGTCATATAGTAAGCATATTCAAGTTGATAAACAAGGTTTGAACCTTGATCTGTAGTACTGGGCAAAACCCTAGTTTAACCTATTTAATTATAGATTCGTAGGTTGATTTTTCTACCTTTTTATTATTACTAACCTATTTAATTATAGATTCGTAGGTTGATTTTTCTATACCTTTTTATTATTACTATGCAGCACAAGTGTGTTTGCCCGTCGAGTGAAACTCGGAGGAAGAGGGATCACTCGGAAGGAGAGAAGAAGGGAGAGAATTATGGTGTCTCCCCTTTTCGGGTGATGATGTTTACTTTTGTGCAGGGTTTGTCAGTGAGCGGGAGGTGCGCGAGCGAGCGAGTCGAGCGAGGCCGAGAATGAGAGAGATTTGTTTTTTTGTGAGAGGGACAACCGAAGGATCCAGAAGGACCCACAGACTTCCAATACGCATCGATGCGTCTTCTCTTCACAAAGAAGATGGCTGGGAGTTTGCGTACCTATTGCACGTGACTTGTGCTCACTGAAGTGTGGGACCTCACGCGTGGGCACCACACGTAAGTGACAGACCTGTTGGTGTAAAAACTCGGTTGATTATTATAGTGCATTAGAACAAAGTTTCCTATGGATTCAAGGGTAGGAAATCCAAGTTAACTCATTTACATGACATTATTTTTCTTATGTCATATAGTAAGCATTAAAGTTGATAAACAATGTCTAGACATATTCAAACCAGACAAATCATGTATCTATACCCCTAACCCCTAAACTCTGTCTTATGAAGTCAAGCATGTGAAGAGATGTGGTTTTGGGTTTCAAACATGGAAATTTCAAAAAACTCCCAAAAGCTTCATTTTAGAGTGCCTAAGAAGGATACATGCTTCCCTTTTCATTTTCATGTTTTATAAAACTTGTTTTAATTATCTTGGTCAAACCTAGGATTTGACGAAGATACAAATGGGTGGGCAAAAAATTAAAAAAATCAGAAAAATGGAAAACCAAATCACATAGTCTTCTTATGTCATATCGTAAGCAATCAAGTTGATAAACAAGGTCTAGATATATCCAAACCAGACAAATCGTGTATCTACCCCCTTTCGATCTTATGAAGTCTAGCATGAAGGGAAGTCGTTTTGGGTTTCAAACATTGAAATTTCAAGAACATCCCAAAAGCTTCATTTTAGAGTGACTAAGAAGGATACAGACTTCCCTTTTCATTTTCATGTTTTAAACTTGTTTAAATCTTGGTCAAACCAAGGATTTGACCAAGATTCAAATGGCCCTAAAAATTCAGAAAAAATCAAAAGAATGAAAAACCAAAGCACATAGCATTCTTATGTCATATGTATAGTAAGCATTCAAGTTGATAAACAAGGTCTAGACATATATATTCAAACCAGAAAAATCATGTATATATCTACCCCTAAAACCCTAATTAAACTCAGTCAATCATGAAGAGAAGTGGTTTTGGGTTTCAAACATGGAAATTTCAAGAACCTCCCAAAAGCTTCATTTTAGAGTGACTAAGAAGGATCCAGGCTTACTTATTCGTTTTCACGTGTTAAACTTGTCTAAATCTTGGTCAAACCTAGGATTTGACCAAGATATGATTCAAATGCGCAGAAAATTAAAAAAATCAAAAAAATGAAAAACCAAAGTACATAGTCTTCTTATGTCATATAGTAAGCATATTCAAGTTGATAAACAAGGTTTGGACATATTCAAACCATACAAATCATGTATCTATATATACCCCCTAACCCTAAACTTTGTCTTATGAAGTCAAGCATGAAGAGAAGTGGTTTTGGGTTTCAAACATGGAAATTTCAAAAACCTCCCAAAAACTTCATTTTAGAGTGACTGAGAAGGTTACATGCTTCCCTTTTCATTTTCATGTTTTAAACTTGTTTAAATTAGCTTGGTCAAACCTAGGATTTCATGAAGATACAAATGGGTGGGCACAATATTCAAAAAAATCAGAAAAATGAAAAACCAAATCACATAGTCTTCTTATGTCATATCGTAAGCAATCAAGTTGATAAACAAGGTCTAGATATATCCAAACCAGACAAATCATGTATCTACCCCCTTTCGATCTTATGAAGTCTAGCATGAAGGGAAGTCGTTTTGGGTTTCAAACATTGAAATTTCAAGAACATCCCAAAAGCTTCATTTTAGAGTGACTAAGAAGGATACAGACTTCCCTTTTCATTTTCATGTTTTAAACTTGTTTAAATCTTGGTCAAACCAAGGATTTGACCAAGATTCAAATGGCCCTAAAAATTCAGAAAAAAATCAAAAGAATGGAAAACCAAAGCACATAGCATTCTTATGTAATATGTATAGTAAGCATTCAAGTTGATAAACAAGGTCTAGACATATATATTCAAACCAGAAAAATCATGTATATATCTACCCCTAAAACCCTAATTAAACTCAGTCAATCATGAAGAGAAGTGGTTTTGGGTTTCAAACATGGAAATTTCAAGAACCTCCCAAAAGCTTCATTTTAGAGTGACTAAGAAGGATCCAGGCTTACTTATTCGTTTTCACGTGTTAAACTTGTCTAAATCTTGGTCAAACCTAGGATTTGACCAAGATATGATTCAAATGCGCAGAAAATTAAAAAAATCAGAAAAATGAAAAACCAAAGTACATAGTCTTCTTATGTCATATAGTAAGCATATTCAAGTTGATAAACAAGGTTTGGACATATTCAAACCATACAAATCATGTATCTATACCCCTAACCCTAAACTTTGTCTTATGAAGTCAAGCATGAAGAGAAGTGGTTTTGGGTTTCAAACATGGAAATTTCAAAAACCTCCCAAAAACTTCATTTTAGAGTGACTGAGAAGGTTACATGTTTCCCTTTTCGTTTTCATGTTTTAAACTTGTTTAAATTATCTTGGTAAAACCTAGGATTTCATGAAGATACAAATGGGTGGGCACAATATTCAAAAAAATCAGAAAATTGAAAAACCAAATCACATTGTCTTCTTATGTCATATCGTAAGCATTCAAGTTGATAAACAAGGTCTAGATATATCCAAACCAGACAAATCATGTATCTACCCCCTGTCGATCTTATGAAGTCTAGCATGAAGGGAAGTCGTTTTCGGTTTCAAACATGGAAATTTCAAGAACATCCCAAAAGCTTCCATTTTAGAGTTACTAAGAAGGATATACAGACTTCCCTTTTTCATTTTCATGTTTTAAACTTGTTTAAATCCTTGTCAAACCAAAGATTTTGACCAAGATTCAAATGGGCCTAAAAATTTAGAAAAAAAATCAAAAGAGAATGAAAAACCAAAGCACATAGCATTCTTATATATGTCATATGTATAGTAAGCATTCAAGTTGATAAACCAGGTCTAGACATATTCAAACCAGAAAAATCATGTATATATCTACCCCTAAAACCCTAAACTCTGTCTTATGAAGTCAATCATGAAGAGAAGTGGTTTTGGGTTTCAAACATGGAAATTTCAAGAACCTCCCAAAAGATTTATTTTAGAGTGACTAATAAGGATCCATGCTTACCTTTTCATTTTCACAATTTAAACTTGTTTAAATCTTTGTCAAACCTATGATTTGACCAAGATTCAAATATATGGGCATAAAATTCAAAAAAAATCAGAAAAATGAAAAACAAAAGCATATAGTCTTCTTATGTCATATAGTAAGCATTCAAGTTGATAAATTAACAAGGTTTGGACATATTCAAACCATACAAATCATGTATCTACCCCTAACCCTAAACTCGGTCGATCTTATGAAGTGTAGCATGAAGAGAGGTCGTTTTGGGTTTCAAACATGGAAATTTCAAGAACATCCCAAAATGCTTCATTTTAGAGTGACTAAGAAGGATCCAGGCTTACTTATTCGTTTTCACGTGTTAAACTTGTCTAATCTTGGTCAAACCTAGGATTTGACCAAGATTCAAATGCGCAGAAAATTTAAAAAATCAGAAAAATGAAAACCAAAGTACATAGTCTTCTTATGTCATATAGTAAGCATATTCAAGTTGATAAACAAGGTTTGGACATATTCAAACCATACAAATCATGTATCTATACCCCTAACCCTAAACTTTGTCTTATGAAGTCAAGCATGAAGAGAAGTGGTTTTGGGTTTCAAACATGGAAATTTCAAAAACCTCCCAAAAACTACATTTTAGAGTGACTGAGAAGGTTACATGTTTCCCTTTTCGTTTTCATGTTTTAAACTTGTTTAAATTATCTTGGTAAAACCTAGGATTTCATGAAGATACAAATGGGTGGGCACAATATTCAAAAAAATCAGAAAATTGAAAAACCAAATCACATTGTCTTCTTATGTCATATCGTAAGCATTCAAGTTGATAAACAAGGTCTAGATATATCCAAACCAGACAAATCATGTATCTACCCCCTGTCGATCTTATGAAGTCTAGCATGAAGGGAAGTCGTTTTCGGTTTCAAACATGGAAATTTCAAGAACATCCCAAAAGCTTCCATTTTAGAGTTACTAAGAAGGATATACAGACTTCCCTTTTTCATTTTCATGTTTTAAACTTGTTTAAATCCTTGTCAAACCAAAGATTTTGACCAAGATTCAAATGGGCCTAAAAATTTAGAAAAAAATCAAAAGAGAATGAAAAACCAAAGCACATAGCATTCTTATATATGTCATATGTATAGTAAGCATTCAAGTTGATAAACCAGGTCTAGACATATTCAAACCAGAAAAATCATGTATATATCTACCCCTAAAACCCTAAACTCTGTCTTATGAAGTCAATCATGAAGAGAAGTGGTTTTGGGTTTCAAACATGGAAATTTCAAGAACCTCCCAAAAGATTTATTTTAGAGTGACTAATAAGGATCCATGCTTACCTTTTCATTTTCACAATTTAAACTTGTTTAAATCTTTGTCAAACCTATGATTTGACCAAGATTCAAATATATGGGCATAAAATTCAAAAAAAATCAGAAAAATGAAAAACAAAAGCATATAGTCTTCTTATGTCATATAGTAAGCATTCAAGTTGATAAATTAACAAGGTTTGGACATATTCAAACCATACAAATCATGTATCTACCCCTAACCCTAAACTCGGTCGATCTTATGAAGTGTAGCATGAAGAGAGGTCGTTTTGGGTTTCAAACATGGAAATTTCAAGAACATCCCAAAATGCTTCATTTTAGAGTGACTAAGAAGGATCCAGGCTTACTTATTCGTTTTCACGTGTTAAACTTGTCTAATCTTGGTCAAACCTAGGATTTGACCAAGATTCAAATGCGCAGAAAATTTAAAAAATCAGAAAAATGAAAACCAAAGTACATAGTCTTCTTATGTCATATAGTAAGCATATTCAAGTTGATAAACAAGGTTTGAACCTTGATCTGTAGTACTGGGCAAAACCCTAGTTTAACCTATTTAATTATAGATTCGTAGGTTGATTTTTCTACCTTTTTATTATTACTAACCTATTTAATTATAGATTCGTAGGTTGATTTTTCTATACCTTTTTATTATTACTATGCAGCACAAGTGTGTTTGCCCGTCGAGTGAAACTCGGAGGAAGAGGGATCACTCGGAAGGAGAGAAGAAGGGAGAGAATTATGGTGTCTCCCCTTTTTCGGGTGATGATGTTCACTTTTGTGCAGGGTTTGTCAGTGAGCAGGAGGTGCGAGCGAGCGAGCGAGCGAGTCGAGCGAGGCCGAGAATGAGAGAGATTTGTTTTTTTTGTGAGAGGGACAACCGAAGGATCCAGAAGGACCCACAGACTTCCAATACGCATCCTGATGCGTCTTCTCTTCACAAAGAAGATGGCTGGGAGTTTGCGTACCTATTGCACGTGACTTGTGCTCACTGAAGTGTGGGACCTCACGCGTGGGCACCACACGTAAGTGACAGACCTGTTGGTGTAAAAACTCGGTTGATTATTATAGTGCATTAGAACAAAGTTTCCTATGGATTCAAGGGTAGGAAATCCAAGTTAACTCATTTACATGACATTATTTTTCTTATGTCATATAGTAAGCATTAAAGTTGATAAACAATGTCTAGACATATTCAAACCAGACAAATCATGTATCTATACCCCTAACCCCTAAACTCTGTCTTATGAAGTCAAGCATGTGAAGAGATGTGGTTTTGGGTTTCAAACATGGAAATTTCAAAAAACTCCCAAAAGCTTCATTTTAGAGTGCCTAAGAAGGATACATGCTTCCCTTTTCATTTTCATGTTTTATAAAACTTGTTTTAATTATCTTGGTCAAACCTAGGATTTGACGAAGATACAAATGGGTGGGCAAAAAATTAAAAAAATCAGAAAAATGGAAAACCAAATCACATAGTCTTCTTATGTCATATCGTAAGCAATCAAGTTGATAAACAAGGTCTAGATATATCCAAACCAGACAAATCGTGTATCTACCCCCTTTCGATCTTATGAAGTCTAGCATGAAGGGAAGTCGTTTTGGGTTTCAAACATTGAAATTTCAAGAACATCCCAAAAGCTTCATTTTAGAGTGACTAAGAAGGATACAGACTTCCCTTTTCATTTTCATGTTTTAAACTTGTTTAAATCTTGGTCAAACCAAGGATTTGACCAAGATTCAAATGGCCCTAAAAATTCAGAAAAAAATCAAAAGAATGAAAAACCAAAGCACATAGCATTCTTATGTCATATGTATAGTAAGCATTCAAGTTGATAAACAAGGTCTAGACATATATATTCAAACCAGAAAAATCATGTATATATCTACCCCTAAAACCCTAATTAAACTCAGTCAATCATGAAGAGAAGTGGTTTTGGGTTTCAAACATGGAAATTTCAAGAACCTCCCAAAAGCTTCATTTTAGAGTGACTAAGAAGGATCCAGGCTTACTTATTCGTTTTCACGTGTTAAACTTGTCTAAATCTTGGTCAAACCTAGGATTTGACCAAGATATGATTCAAATGCGCAGAAAATTAAAAAAATCAGAAAAATGAAAAACCAAAGTACATAGTCTTCTTATGTCATATAGTAAGCATATTCAAGTTGATAAACAAGGTTTGGACATATTCAAACCATACAAATCATGTATCTATATATACCCCCTAACCCTAAACTTTGTCTTATGAAGTCAAGCATGAAGAGAAGTGGTTTTGGGTTTCAAACATGGAAATTTCAAAAACCTCCCAAAAACTTCATTTTAGAGTGACTGAGAAGGTTACATGCTTCCCTTTTCATTTTCATGTTTTAAACTTGTTTAAATTAGCTTGGTCAAACCTAGGATTTCATGAAGATACAAATGGGTGGGCACAATATTCAAAAAAATCAGAAAAATGAAAAACCAAATCACATAGTCTTCTTATGTCATATCGTAAGCAATCAAGTTGATAAACAAGGTCTAGATATATCCAAACCAGACAAATCATGTATCTACCCCCTTTCGATCTTATGAAGTCTAGCATGAAGGGAAGTCGTTTTGGGTTTCAAACATTGAAATTTCAAGAACATCCCAAAAGCTTCATTTTAGAGTGACTAAGAAGGATACAGACTTCCCTTTTCATTTTCATGTTTTAAACTTGTTTAAATCTTGGTCAAACCAAGGATTTGACCAAGATTCAAATGGCCCTAAAAATTCAGAAAAAAATCAAAAGAATGAAAAACCAAAGCACATAGCATTCTTATGTCATATGTATAGTAAGCATTCAAGTTGATAAACAAGGTCTAGACATATATATTCAAACCAGAAAAATCATGTATATATCTACCCCTAAAACCCTAATTAAACTCAGTCAATCATGAAGAGAAGTGGTTTTGGGTTTCAAACATGGAAATTTCAAGAACCTCCCAAAAGCTTCATTTTAGAGTGACTAAGAAGGATCCAGGCTTACTTATTCGTTTTCACGTGTTAAACTTGTCTAAATCTTGGTCAAACCTAGGATTTGACCAAGATATGATTCAAATGCGCAGAAAATTAAAAAAAATCAGAAAAATGAAAAACCAAAGTACATAGTCTTCTTATGTCATATAGTAAGCATATTCAAGTTGATAAACAAGGTTTGGACATATTCAAACCATACAAATCATGTATCTATACCCCTAACCCTAAACTTTGTCTTATGAAGTCAAGCATGAAGAGAAGTGGTTTTGGGTTTCAAACATGGAAATTTCAAAAACCTCCCAAAAACTTCATTTTAGAGTGACTGAGAAGGTTACATGTTTCCCTTTTCGTTTTCATGTTTTAAACTTGTTTAAATTATCTTGGTAAAACCTAGGATTTCATGAAGATACAAATGGGTGGGCACAATATTCAAAAAAATCAGAAAATTGAAAAACCAAATCACATTGTCTTCTTATGTCATATCGTAAGCATTCAAGTTGATAAACAAGGTCTAGATATATCCAAACCAGACAAATCATGTATCTACCCCCTGTCGATCTTATGAAGTCTAGCATGAAGGGAAGTCGTTTTCGGTTTCAAACATGGAAATTTCAAGAACATCCCAAAAGCTTCCATTTTAGAGTTACTAAGAAGGATATACAGACTTCCCTTTTTCATTTTCATGTTTTAAACTTGTTTAAATCCTTGTCAAACCAAAGATTTTGACCAAGATTCAAATGGGCCTAAAAATTTAGAAAAAAATCAAAAGAGAATGAAAAACCAAAGCACATAGCATTCTTATATATGTCATATGTATAGTAAGCATTCAAGTTGATAAACCAGGTCTAGACATATTCAAACCAGAAAAATCATGTATATATCTACCCCTAAAACCCTAAACTCTGTCTTATGAAGTCAATCATGAAGAGAAGTGGTTTTGGGTTTCAAACATGGAAATTTCAAGAACCTCCCAAAAGATTTATTTTAGAGTGACTAATAAGGATCCATGCTTACCTTTTCATTTTCACAATTTAAACTTGTTTAAATCTTTGTCAAACCTATGATTTGACCAAGATTCAAATATATGGGCATAAAATTCAAAAAAAATCAGAAAAATGAAAAACAAAAGCATATAGTCTTCTTATGTCATATAGTAAGCATTCAAGTTGATAAATTAACAAGGTTTGGACATATTCAAACCATACAAATCATGTATCTACCCCTAACCCTAAACTCGGTCGATCTTATGAAGTGTAGCATGAAGAGAGGTCGTTTTGGGTTTCAAACATGGAAATTTCAAGAACATCCCAAAATGCTTCATTTTAGAGTGACTAAGAAGGATCCAGGCTTACTTATTCATTTTCACGTGTTAAACTTGTCTAATCTTGGTCAAACCTAGGATTTGACCAAGATTCAAATGCGCAGAAAATTTAAAAAATCAGAAAAATGAAAACCAAAGTAGATAATCTTCTTATGTCATATAGTAAGCATATTTATCTATTATATAATTAAAACAACAACTAAAGAACGGCTCAGATTAGGCAACATAAAAGGAATGGTTCAGATTTATAGTCCGATCAAATAAGTCGGTATATTATCGCCAAGTCAGTTTTTTTTAAACCGCAAATCCGTTTGTTGCCGTGTTGGGTGAGGTCGTATATATAGCAACGCCATGTCGGTTGGTTGCCGTGTTAGGTCAGGCCTGGAACATATACAACTCCCAAGGAGATCGATCACGGATCGAATCCGCCGTCTCCACATCGATATGGACTACGATCGCCACCGACACGGCATGGTCCCGCCTTCCCACATCCTGACGAGCAATGGATGATCAAGAACATACAGCGGCAGCTGACGTACATCGAGAGCGCGCCGGCAGGAGCGGTTCATCGACCTGCAATCCACACAGCCATCCGGCGGCGTCGTCTTAAGTGGGAATCGCGCCGGCCGGCCGGCCTGGTGGTTCTCGAGCGAGCCACGATCCAGTGATCTAGGTTTCCTATTCAAGGACAATCAATTAGTGCATCGAGGCTAGCGCTTCCATCTCAATTTTCCCGCAATCCATGAGAGCAGCTGCAGGCATCCATCGGCCATCGTGTTTAGTCGGCATCGTGGCCGGCCGGGTAGTTCCGGAGAGACTCCACGTGCATGTATCTAATTAATCTCGGATCTCCGGTCTCTCTTGTCTCATCGCTCGGTCACGGTATAGCTGAAGTATCGAGAATAGATTGAACTCCGATTTCCACCGGCTTATTGCAAACTATTCAAGGCTTTGGCATCACGATCTGGTCCTCCGTCATGATGCCGAAAGATGTTGGTCAAGCTTGATGTGACGCACCAACGGCCACTGGGCAAGCTGTTGTCGGAGGCACTGATGACCCACAAGTATAGGGGATCGCAACAGTCTTCGAGGGAAGTATTACCCAATTTATTGATTCGACACAAGGGGAGACAAAGAATACTTGTAAGCCTTGACAGCGGAGTTGTCAATTCAGCTGCACTGGATACAGACTTGCTCGCAAGAGTTTATCAGTAATAACAGTTTTATGCGTGAAATAGTGAAATAACGGTGAAATAAAGACAGCAGTAGTGATTATAGTAAACAGCAGGATTAAAATACTGTAGGCACAGGGACGGATTTAACGGGCGTTGCATGGATGAGAGAAACTCATGTAACAATCAAAGCAGGGCATTTGCAGATAATAATAAAACGGTATCCAAGTACTAATCAATCAATAGGCATGTGTTCCATATATAGTCGTACGTGCTCGCAATGAGAAACTTGCACAACATCTTTTGTCCTACCAGCCGGTGGCAGCCGGGCCTCTAGGGAAACTACTGGAAATTAAGGTACTCCTTTTAATAGAGTACCGGAGCAAAGCATTAACACTCCGTGAACACATGTGATCCTCACATCGCTACCATCCCCTCCGGTTGTCCCGATTTCTGTCACTTCGGGGCCATTGGTTCCGGACAGCGACATGTGTATACAACTTGCAGGTAAGATCATAAACAACGAATATCTTCATGAATCAATAACATGTTCAGATCTGAGATCATGGCACTCGGGCCCTAGTGACAAGCATTAAGCATAACAAGTTGCAACAATATCATAAAAGTGACATCTACGGATACTAGGCACTATGCCCTAACAATCTTATGACTATTACATGACCAATCTCATCCAATCCCTACCATCCCCTTCAGCCTACAGCGGGGGAATTACTCACACATGGATGGGGGAAACATTGCTGGTTGATGGAGAGGCGTTGGCGGTGATGGCGGTGAAGATCTCCTCCAATTCCCCGTCCCGGCGGAGTGCCAGAACGGAGACTTCTGACTCCCGAGACGGAGTTTCGCGATGTGGCGGCGCCCCAGTAGTCTTTCTGGAGTTTCGTCAATTGGTACGGTGTTTTTAGGTCGAAAGGGGTTAAATAGGCGAAGAGGCGGCGCAGGAGGGACAGGGTGGCCTCCTCATAGGGGCGCGGCCGGGCTAGCCCGCGCCCACCCTCCTGGTGGCCCCCGGCTCTCCTCCGACTCCCTGTTCTGAGCCTCCGGGAAAAATAAGATCTTTGGCGTTGATTTCGTCCAATTCCGAGAATATTGCCCGAACAGCCTTTCTGGAACCAAAAACAGAGGAACTGTGGCATCTTGTTAATAGGTTAGTTCCGCGCATAAAAACATCATAAAGTGCAAGCAAAACATGTAAGTATTGTCATAAAACAAGCATGGAACGACAGAAATTATGGATACGTTGGAGACGTATCAGCATCCCCAAGCTTAGTTCTGCTCGTCCCGAGCAGGTAAAACGATAACAAAGATAATTTCTGAAGTGACATGCTACTTACATAACCTTGATCATACTATTACAAAGCATATGAAATGAATGAAGTGACTCAAGGCAATGATCTATAGTTGCTAACAAGTAGATAACATATAGCAAAACTTTTCATGGAGAGTACTTTCAAGACAAGCATCAAAAGTCTTGCACAAGAGTTAACTCATAAAGCAATAAGTTCATAGTAAAGGCATCGAAGCAACACAAAGGAGGATATAAGTTTCAGCGGTTGCTTTCAACTTTCAACATGTATATCTCATGGATATTGTCAACATAGAGTAATATGATGAATGCAAATAAGCAAGTATGTAAGAATCAATGCACAGTTGACACAAGTGTTTGCTTCTAAGGTGGAAGGAATTAGGTAACTGACTCAACATAAAAGTAAAAGAATGGCCCTTCAAAAGGAAAGCATCGATTGCTATATTTGTGCTAGAGCTTTGGTTTTGAAAACATATAGAGAGCATAAAAGTAAAATTTTGAGAGGTGTTTGTTGTTGTCAACGAATGGTAGTGGGTACACTAACTACCTCATCAACCGGACTCACAAGAGCGGCTCCCATTTTATTTATTTTTGGGTGGCACTCCTTCCAACCTTTCTTTCACAAACCATGGCTAACCGAATCCTCGGGTGCCTGCCAACAATCACATACCATGAAGGAGTGCCTTTTTATTTAAGTTTTATTATGATGATGACACTCCCCCAACCTTTGCTTACACAAGCCATGGCTAACCGAATCCTTCGGGTGCCGTCCAACAATCACAAACCATGGAGGAGTGTCTATTTAAGTTAATTAATTTGGGACTGGGAATCCCATTGCCAGCTCTTTTTGCAAAATTATTAGATAAGCGGATGTGCCACTAGTCCATATGAGAGTCCGTCAAAAGTAAATGACAAGGTTGAAAGCTAAACACCACATACTTCCTCATGAGCTATGAAACATTAACACAAATTGAGAAGCATTTTGAATTATTTAAAGGTAGCACTCAAGCAATTTACTTTGGAATGGCAGGAAATACCACATAGTAGGTAGGTATGGTGGACACAAATGGCATAGGTTTTGGCTCAAGGTTTTTGGATGCATGAGAAGTATTCCCTCTCGATACAAGGCTTAGGCTAGCAAGGTTATTTGAAGCAAACACAAGTATGAACCGGTACAGCAAAACTTACATAAGAACATATCGCAAGCATTATAATACTCTACACTGTCTTCCTTGTTGCTCAAACACTTTTACCAGAAAATATCTAGACCTTAAGAGAGATCAATTATGCAAACCAATTTTAACAAGCTCTACGGTAGTTCTCCACTAATAGGTTTAAACTACATGCAAAAACTTATGATCTACTTGAGAGCTCAAAACAATTGCCAAGTATCAAATTATCCAAGACATATGAGGCATTTTCTTTTCCCAACCAAATAAAGATAAATATTGTAGCTTCCAACTTTTATTCATTGAACATTAAAAGTAAAACGAAGAACAAGTGTTCATATGAAAAAGCGGAGCGTGTCTCTCTCCCAAACAAGGATTGCTAGGATCCGAATTTATTCAAACACAAACAAAAATAAAAACACACAGACGCTCCAAGTAAAGCACATAAGATGTGACCGAATAAAAATATAGTTTCAATAGAAGAAACCTGATAAGTTGATGAAGAAGGGGATGCCTTGGGCATCCCCAAGCTTAGACGCTTGAGTCTTCTTGAAATATGCAGGGATGAACCACGGGGGCATCCCCAAGCTTTGACTTTTCACTCTTCTTGATCATATATCATCCTCCTCTCTTGACCCTTGAAAACTTCCTTCACACCAAACTTCTCATAAACTTCATTAGAGGGGTTAGTACTCAAAAAATTTGAATCCACCTTGGTCCTGTAGTGGCACATTGCAAGAACTCAATAAAACATTAGCTACAGCTCTCCACGTCTAGAAAGCCTCACATAAAGTCCACAAGAGACAATGCAAAAAACAGAGACAGAATCTGCCAAAACAGAACAGCCAGTAAAGACGAATTTTAATAAAATACTTCCGTTGCTCAAATCAGAAAACTCAAAACTAATGAAAGTTGCGTACATATCTGAGGAACACGCACGTAAATTGGCATATTTTTCTGATTTTTCTACAGAGAAAACAGCCCAGATTCGTGACAGATAGAAATCTGTTTCTGCGCAGAAATCCAAATCTAGCATCAACCTTCGATTAGAGGCTTCACTTGGTACAACAAAACACAAAACTAAGATAAGGAGAGGTTGCTACAGTAGTAAACAACTTCCAAGACACAAATATAAAACAAAGTACTGTAGCAAAATAACACATGGGTTATCTCCCAAGAAGTTCTTTCTTTATAGCCATTAAGATGGGCTCAGCAGTTTTAAATGATGCACTCGCAAGAAATAGTATTTGAAGCAAAAGAGAGCATCAAAAAGCAAATTCAAAACACATTTAAGTCTCACATGCTTCCTATGGAAAGGAATCTTGTACACGAATAAGTTCATGAAAAGCAAAGTAACAAGCATAGGAAGATAAAACAAGTGTAGCTTCAAAAATTTCAGCACATAGAGAGGTGTTTTAGTAACATGAAAATTTTTACAACCATATTTTCCTCTCTCATAATAATTTTCAGTAGCTTCATGAACAAACTCAACAATATAACTATCACATGCAGCATACTTTTCATGATTTCCAAACACATAATTTTTATCAAGTTCAAGAATAGTGGAATTAAAACTTTCAAACTTACTTTTATTAATAATATAACAAGATGATTGATCAATCTCAAAAGATATGGGACTCATAGATAAAGTCAAGAACTCTCCAATCCCATTTTCATTAGTAGTACAATTAATATTATCAAGTAACATAGGACCATCATCTAGAGCTTTATCATAAACATTTGCCAAGCAAAATTCTTTAGTACCATGCATTTCGACATCAGGCACAAACAAAGCATTATCATAAGATTTATCAAAGTAGCATGGATTATCATATATAACAGTAGCATAATCATTCTCACAAGTATTACTCATAGGTACTATTTCAAGAGAATCCACAGGAACATAACATTCAACCTCTTTCGGTAAGCATGGAGGACAATCAAATAGTGTAAGAGATAAAGAGTTACTCTCATTAGAAGGTTGACATGGGTAGCTAATCCATTCTTCCTCCTTTCGTTCGTCGCTCTCTTCTTCTTTTTCATCCAATGAGCTTTCAGGTTCATCAATTTCTTCTTCCACAGGTTCCTGCAAATTGTGAGTGCATTCTTGTGCATTAATGTGTCTCTCTTTATAATCAAGGATATAAGGATTCCTACTGTAGCATTCTATGCAAGAATTAAGGATAGTAGAGACATAATCTTTAAGGTCCTTACAAATAGCACAAGTTTCATAATTCTCAACCATGAAGGATTCTATCTCGGAGGCTCCCATAAATAAGACAAATTGTTCTACCTCTTCGAACCCATAATGAATATAGCAATTCCGATTATAGTTCTTAATTAAAAATTCCTCACTAAAGCCACATTGAAATTTAAGATGTTTAGTATCCTGTTGAGAGCAACAGTTTATATCATGGCGTCTAAGCAAGATTCTAGCCATTGTATTCAATTTTTCTATCATAGCACTCATTATTTTACCAGCTCTTGATTCTCTATAATTATTATAACATTCTATAAGCTCCAAGTAGGTTATTGGTTCTCCCATAACAGCAGTTTTTAATTTTTAGGTTTTTCAAATTTTTATGGATTTTTGGGTATATGAGGAAAATAAAACAAGACAAAAAGAAACTAAGCAAAAGTAAACTACGCAAAATAATACTAGACAGAAATAAACTAAGCACAAATAAACTAGACAAAAGTAAACTAGCAAGACAAAATAAAATAAAAGCAGAGAGAGAGGTAGAGTGTACTCCCCAGGTGAACTTATGAGTAGAGCTATGCCTCCCCGGCAACGGCGCCAGAAAATAGTCTTGATGACCCACAAGTATAGGGGATCGCAACAGTCTTCGAGGGAAGTATTACCCAATTTATTGATTCGACACAAGGGGAGACAAAGAATACTTGTAAGCCTGAGTTGTCAATTCAGCTGCACCTGGAAACAGACTTGCTCGCAAGAGTTTATCAGTAGTAACAGTTTTATGGCAGTAGAAATAGTGAAATAACAGCAGCGGTGAAATAAAGACAGCAGTAGTGATTATAGTAAACAGCAGGATTAAAATACTGTAGGCACAGGGACGGATTTAACGGGCGTTGCATGGATGAGAGAAACTCATGTAACAATCAAAGCAGGGGCATTTGCAGATAATAATAAAACGGTATCCAAGTACTAATCAATCAATAGGCATGTGTTCCATATATAGTCGTACGTGCTCGCAATGAGAAACTTGCACAACATCTTTTGTCCTACCAGCCGGTGGCAGCCGGGCCTCTAGGGAAACTACTGGAAATTAAGGTACTCCTTTTAATAGAGTACCGGAGCAAAGCATTAACACTCCGTGAACACATGTGATCCTCACATCGCTACCATCCCCTCCGGTTGTCCCGATTTCTGTCACTTCGGGGCCATTGGTTCCGGACAGCGACATGTGTATACAACTTGCAGGTAAGATCATAAACAACGAATATCTTCATGAATCAATAACATGTTCAGATCTGAGATCATGGCACTCGGGCCCTAGTGACAAGCATTAAGCATAACAAGTTGCAACAATATCATAAAAGTGACATCTACGGATACTAGGCACTATGCCCTAACAATCTTATGACTATTACATGACCAATCTCATCCAATCCCTACCATCCCCTTCAGCCTACAGCGGGGGAATTACTCACACATAGATGGGGGAAACATTGCTGGTTGATGGAGAGGCGTTGGCGGTGATGGCGGTGAAGATCTCCTCCAATTCCCCGTCCCGGCGGAGTGCCAGAACGGAGACTTCTGACTCCCGAGACGGAGTTTCGCGATGTGGCGGCGCCCCAGTAGTCTTTCTGGAGTTTCGTCAATTGGTACGGTGTTTTTAGGTCGAAAGGGGTTAAATAGGCGAAGAGGCGGCGCAGGAGGGCTGACAGGGTGGCCTCCTCATAGGGGGGCGCGGCCTGGGGCTAGCCCGCGCGGCCCACCCTCCTGGTGGCCCCCTGGCTCTCCTCCGACTCCCCTTCGGTGTTCTGGAGCCTCCCGGGAAAAATAAGATCTTTGGCGTTGATTTCGTCCAATTCCGAGAATATTGCCCGAACAGCCTTTCTGGAACCAAAAACGAAAACAGGAACTGGCACTGTGGCATCTTGTTAATAGGTTAGTTCCGAAAACGCATAAAAACATCATAAAGTGCAAGCAAAACATGTAAGTATTGTCATAAAACAAGCATGGAACGACAGAAATTATGGATACGTTGGAGACGTATCAGGCACGTGCATACACATGAACTAAAAGAAAGATGACCTGAGGCATAGGCATCAGCAACCAAAACCACCAACGTTCGTCACTCGAGCTGTTGTCGCGAGCACCTGCTGTGCATCGGTGCATCAACGTGAATTGGAAGAAGAGCCACCTAACCGCATCAACAGCTAGATGTAGTATGCAATTACTGCGTTGATCGTCTTCTAAAAAATGAATGGTGTGGATGAATCCTCTCCCAGCGCTGGCGTGCAGAGGAGATATGGTGGACCGAAGAAACTAATAATCAGGAACTGTTGAAGAAAGACTTCGCGATGGTGCTATGCCTCCGCGAAGCACAATGCTAATATTTGAGCTAATATGTAGCCACATTATACCGGCAAGAAGAGCTGGGTGGCGAGAAAAGGAGAGACCAATGGTATATGCTTTCAATTTACTTCCATCTCCCATATCCCATAGTAGCTAAGGCAAGTGAAAATCATTATTAAGTTTTCATGTCGTGCATTCCAGGTATATTAGTATAAGCTAAAATACAAGTACGTGATGCCCTCCTCCAACAAAATGAGCTAGGCACAGTTCCTAAAATAGAATACTTATAATGTACTAGAACGAAAAGAACGTGTGTATGATGCATAATCGTTAGCAGTGAGAAAATCTTACCTCATAGCTGCCTGTCATACCCGATGCAAATTTAGGTTCATAATATATCTGTACCATCCAATTTATTAACAGTTTCAAAACTATTTTAATATTCTATTGTGGATAGACTTTTAAGGCAGATAAAGGAAATCATTTCTTCTATTTATACCTAAAATTCTATTTGTTAATTGAAAAATATTGCAATTGGTTTATCAAAAGACTCCATATGAAATCGGTAAATAGTCCAAATTAAGAATACAATATAATATACTACAAGGTATTTATTTCATTTATATAAGAAGTTCAATTTTAGAAACAAAACATGAAACTGAACGATTGTCTTCCAACTGTTGATTAAGATATAACATGGTCTCGACAAAATGAGGAAAGACGTGCATAAGTTGACAATCACTAACGACATTCATGGTGGTACGACATATTCTGGATGCATCATGTAGGATGAATGAACAATAGGATGTTCATGTACTTTACATGCACAAGTAAATATAGTATGCATTTTAAAGAAGAAAATCAGTTCGGTAGTTACAACACTAAAGCTTGGAACCTAAAAACTAAGGCATTTGTACACATAGGTTGATACGACAGGTACAATAAAAAGCCCATGATATAATGACACTGAGTAGAGGATAGTGTTTTAGATATTAGAAAATATGAACTAATAATTAACCACTAGAAGAGCAAGTGACCAAGGAAATATTATGAATTAAGATGACAATATGTGCAAACATATAAAATCATGATATTGCAAAAATAAAAACCATAATTACTTTATAAACCATTAATACTAGAGAAAGTGAGAATACACTGTTTAAGTATGAGCCATTTGTTCATTTATAATTACTCATATATCATCATATAAAAAATTAATGGAAAGATAGGTTACGTAGAGGAAAGTTTTAGATTGGAATGACATACAATTATTCACCAAAGAAAAAGGGCCTTAGCCACAGCCCAATACACTAAACTATGAAACTATGGTGTGTTAAACTTAAATACTCGAGTGAACAATAGTATTAAATATCACGATATGCATAATCTAGCCGCGCAAATACGCGGGTCATCCAGCTAGTTCAAGTTGATAAACAAGGTTTGCACCTTGATCTGTAGTACTGGGCAAAACCCTAGTTTAACCTATTTAATTATAGATTCGTAGGTTGATTTTTCTACCTTTTTATTATTACTAACCTATTTAATTATAGATTCGTAGGTTGATTTTTCTATACCTTTTTATTATTACTATGCAGCACAAGTGTGTTTGCCCGTCGAGTGAAACTCGGAGGAAGAGGGATCACTCGGAAGGAGAGAAGAAGGGAGAGAATTATGGTGTCTCCCCTTTTCGGGTGATGATGTTGACTTTTGTGCAGGGTTTGTCAGTGAGCAGGAGGTGCGAGCGAGCGAGCGAGCGGCCGAGAATGAGAGAGATTTGTTTTTTTTGAGAGGGACAACCGAAGGATCCAGAAGGACCCACAGACTTCCAATACGCATCCTGATGCGTCTTCTCTTCACAAAGAAGATGGCTGGGAGTTTGCGTACCTATTGCACGTGACTTGTGCTCACTGAAGTGTGGGACCTCACGCGTGGGCACCACACGTAAGTGACAGACCTGTTGGTGTAAAAACTCGGTTGATTATTATAGTGCATTAGAACAAAGTTTCCTATGGATTCAAGGGTAGGAAATCCAAGTTAACTCATTTACATGACATTATTTTTCTTATGTCATATAGTAAGCATTAAAGTTGATAAACAATGTCTAGACATATTCAAACCAGACAAATCATGTATCTATACCCCTAACCCCTAAACTCTGTCTTATGAAGTCAAGCATGTGAAGAGATGTGGTTTTGGGTTTCAAACATGGAAATTTCAAAAAACTCCCAAAAGCTTCATTTTAGAGTGCCTAAGAAGGATACATGCTTCCCTTTTCATTTTCATGTTTTATAAAACTTGTTTTAATTATCTTGGTCAAACCTAGGATTTGACGAAGATACAAATGGGTGGGCAAAAAATTAAAAAAATCAGAAAAATGGAAAACCAAATCACATAGTCTTCTTATGTCATATCGTAAGCAATCAAGTTGATAAACAAGGTCTAGATATATCCAAACCAGACAAATCGTGTATCTACCCCCTGTCGATCTTATGAAGTCTAGCATGAAGGGAAGTCGTTTTGGGTTTCAAACATTGAAATTTCAAGAACATCCTAAAACTTCATTTTAGAGTGACTAAGAAGGATACAGACTTCCCTTTTCATTTTCATGTTTTAAACTTGTTTAAATCTTGGTCAAACCAAGGATTTGACCAAGATTCAAATGGCCCTAAAAATTCAGAAAAAAATCAAAAGAATGAAAAACCAAAGCACATAGCATTCTTATGTCATATGTATAGTAAGCATTCAAGTTGATAAACAAGGTCTAGACATATATATTCAAACCAGAAAAATCATGTATATATCTACCCCTAAAACCCTAATTAAACTCAGTCAATCATGAAGAGAAGTGGTTTTGGGTTTCAAACATGGAAATTTCAAGAACCTCCCAAAAGCTTCATTTTAGAGTGACTAAGAAGGATCCAGGCTTACTTATTCGTTTTCACGTGTTAAACTTGTCTAAATCTTGGTCAAACCTAGGATTTGACCAAGATATGATTCAAATGCAGAAAATTAAAAAAATCAAAAAAATGAAAAACCAAAGTACATAGTCTTCTTATGTCATATAGTAAGCATATTCAAGTTGATAAACAAGGTTTGGACATATTCAAACCATACAAATCATGTATCTATACCCCCTAACCCTAAACTTTGTCTTATGAAGTCAAGCATGAAGAGAAGTGGTTTTGGGTTTCAAACATGGAAATTTCAAAAACCTCCCAAAAACTTCATTTTAGAGTGACTGAGAAGGTTACATGCTTCCCTTTTCATTTTCATGTTTTAAACTTGTTTAAATTAGCTTGGTCAAACCTAGGATTTCATGAAGATACAAATGGGTGGGCACAATATTCAAAAAAATCAGAAAAATGAAAAACCAAATCACATTGTCTTCTTATGTCATATCGTAAGCATTCAAGTTGATAAACAAGGTCTAGATATATCCAAACCAGACAAATCATGTATCTACCCCTGTCGATCTTATGAAGTCTAGCATGAAGGGAAGTCGTTTTGGGTTTCAAACATGGAAATTTCAAGAACATCCCAAAAGCTTCATTTTAGAGTGACTAAGAAGGATCCAGGCTTACTTATTCGTTTTTACGTGTTAAACTTGTCTAAATCTTGGTCAAACCTAGGATTTGACCAAGATATGATTCAAATGCGCAGAAAATTTAAAAAATCAGAAAAATGAAAACCAAAGTACATAGTCTTCTTATGTCATATAGTAAGCATATTCAAGTTGATAAACAAGGTTTGAACCTTGATCTGTAGTACTGGGCAAAACCCTAGTTTAACCTATTTAATTATAGATTCGTAGGTTGATTTTTCTACCTTTTTATTATTACTAACCTATTTAATTATAGATTCGTAGGTCGATTTTTCTACCTTTTTATTATTACTATGCAACACATGTGTGTTTGCCCGTCGAGTGAAACTCGGAGGAAGAGGGATTACTCGGAAGGAGAGAAGAAGGGAGAGCATTATGGTGTCTCCCCTTTTTCGGGTGATGATGTTGACTTTTGTGCAGGGTTTGTCAGTGAGCAAACCTAGGATTTGACAAGATTCAAATGGGCATCAAAATTCAAAAAAATCAGAAAAAACCAAGCAATGGTTTTCTTATGTCATATAGTAAGCATTAAAGTTGATAAACAAGGTCTAGACATATTCAAACCAGACAAATCATGTATATATCTACCCCTAAAACCCTAAACTCTGTCTTATGAAGTCAAGCATGAAGAGAAGTGGTTTTGGGTTTCAAACATGGAAATTTCAAGAACCTCCCAAAAGCTTCATTTTAGAGTGACTAATAAGGATCCAGGCTTCCCTTTTCATTTTCATGTTTTAAACTTGTTTAAATTATCTTGGTCAAACCTAGGATTTCATGAAGATACAAATGGGTGGGCACAATATTCAAAAAAATCAGAAAAATGAAAAACCAAAGCACATAGTCTTCTTATGTCATATAGTTAGCATTAAAGTTGTTAAACAAGGTCTAGACATATTCAAACTAGACAAACCAAATGTATCTACACCCCCTGACCCCTAAACTCTATCTTATGAAGTCAGGCATGAAGAGAAGTGGTTTTGGGTTTCAAACATGGAATTTTCAAAAACCTCCCAAAAACTTCATTTTAGAGTGACTAAGAAGTATACATGCTTCCCTTTTCATATTCATGTTTTAAACTTGTTTAAATTATCTTGGTCAAACGACCTAGGATTTGACAAGATTCAAATGGGCATCAAAATTCAAAAAAAATCAGAAAAATGAAAACAAAAGCAAATAGTTTTCTTATGTCATATAGTAAGCATTCAAGTTGATAAACAAGGTCTAGACATATTCAAACCAGAAAAATCATGTATATATATATCTACCCCTAACCCTAAACTAATCTGTCGATCTTATGAAGTCAATCATGAAGAGAAGTGGTTTTGGGTTTCAAACATGGAAATTTCAAGAACCTCCCAAAAGCTTCATTTTAGAGTGACTAAGAAGGATCCAGGCTTACTTATTCGTTTTCACGTGTTAAACTTGTCTAAATCTTGGTCAAATTTAGGATTTGACCAAGATTCAAATGCGCAGAAAATTAAAAAAATCAGAAAAATGAAAAACCAAAGTACATAGTCTTCTTATGTCATATAGTAAGCATATTCAAGTTGATAAACAAGGTCTAGACATATTCAAAGTTTCAAACTAGACAAACCATGTATCTACCCCCTAACCCCTAAACTCTGTCTTATGAAGTCAAGCATGAAGAGAAGTGGTTTTGGGTTTCTGTTATCACCAGAATTTGACCAAGCCAGAGGACCAAGCCAGAGGTGGGCCGCGATCAAGATGGATGTGAAGATTATACATGGGAGAAATACGTGAATCGGCCTTTTATACCAAATTGGGCTAAACTGCCCACGTATCTGTAATATATTAGATCGCATGTTAGTTTAGAAGTTAGAATCTATCTCGTGCACGATTTAGTGCACGCCCACATTAGAAAGTCCCCTGGACTATAAATATGTATCTAGGGTTTATGGAATAAACAACAACCAACGTTCAACACAAACCAATCTCGGCGCATCGCCAACTCCTTCGTCTCGAGGGTTCCTCCGGTAAGCACCATGCTGCCTAGATCGCATCTCGCGATCTAGGCAGCACGAGCCTGCCTAGTTGTTCATGCGTTGCTCGTACTGAAGCCTTTTTGATGGCGAGCAACGTAGTTATCATAGATGTGTTAGGGTTAGCATTGTTCTTAGTATCATATGTTGTCGTAGTGCAACCCTTGCGCATCTAGCCGTCCTGTACCTCATCATGGGTGCAGGGGCGGCACCCCGCTTGATCGTTATTTAGTAGATCTGATCCGTTACGGTCGCTCCTTGATTCATCAAGGATTAGTTTAATATCTGCAATAGTTAGGCCTTACAAAGGGTTGGAGGATCCAGCGGCATGCAGGGTGTAGTTTGCTGCCCCTAGACAGGACGTTCCGAGGATCAACCTAGTGTTGGTTTTTAGGCCTTGTCTAGGGCTGGCTTACGTTTACCGTGCGTGAGCGCGAGGCCCAATCGTGAGTAGGATGATCCGATTATGCGGTGAAAACCCCAGATCGTCGTGGATCTCATATGCTTTATCATGATCAAGCAGGACCACCATATATTCGGCCACCTCGGACGAATCATGGGTGGATCGGCTCCACGAGCCGATTCACAGGACAACCTGAGAGCCGATCGAGGCTCGTATTTAACGTGTACGTGTGTGCCCTGCAGGAAACTAAGTGAGGCATCATCCACACCTTCCTGACCAGGTATAGGTCAGGTGGCACGCCCTTGCAATTTGCATCGGCGCGCGACCAGGAGGCTTTGCGGGCCGTCGCTCTGAGGGGGGGCCAGCCGCAGCCCTAGTTGTTCCCGGCTCTACGGTGTTGACCAGTCACTGCCCGCCGGTGGGTTTCTGACGTCAACACATTCTGGCACGCCCGGTGGGACACATCTTCAACATCGAACACCATGCCATCTTCATCAGAAGTGGCAGAAGAAACTCCGGTCACGTACGAGGAGCTCTCTGGCGAGCTCAAGAAGAAGTATGACGAGGTCAAGTCTGCCCTCGAAGCCGACCTAATCGGCTCTTTCCACAGGACCCGCTCCCATGGCATCAGATGGAAGGGGTTCTCACCTGACGGCGCACTTGATGGAGTGGACCTATCCACCCCGTCAGAAGAACGCACCAGGTCGCTGCGTCAGGAGATCAACTTCATGGTGGCTCATTCGCTGCACCGCCATTCTGAGAGCCTGGTGAATACGTTGGAGCGCGTCGCGCTGCGCGTGATCCAGGAGATCATGAGCCATCAGTACTCTCCGTCAGGACCAGCCCTAGGGACTCACCAAGGGGAATTGCTACTCCAGTCCCGTCCACCGCTGCCGTTCGCGTTGGCAGCGCCCGAAGCGCCGAACTCATCGGCCTATGTCGTCTACAAGATTGGTGGTGACCCCAGTGACTACCAATTCCTACAGGACGCGCCCAAGGAGATCCCGCACGGGTACGCATGCGCATACGTGCCAGACTGCAGCACCTGGGCACCCTCGAACCAGGTCGCTATAGCAGGGACTTCTGGGGCAACAGGAGGAACGTCGGAGGCAGACCCTGAGAAGCAAACGTGGCTAGCTAAATACGCCACCCCGACAAAACTCCCGAGCCCAGCTCCTGCAGTTGGCTCAGAACCAGAGAAACAGGCATGGCTGGTTAAGTACGCCACTCCGACGAATCTTCAGGGTTCGGCACCTGCAGCCATCACCGCGGATCAAATTTGTACGATCCTGAAAGATCAGTTCGGCATGATGCCGAAAAGAAAGGCGATCGGCTATACCAAGCCGTACCCCAACGAGTACGAATTGATCCCGCTACCACCCAAATATCGGCTCCCGGACTTCACAAAGTTCAGCGGATCAGATGGCTCCAGCTCCATCGAGCATGTGAGCCGATATTTGGCACAGCTGGGCATGATCTCAGCGTCAGACGAGCTGCGCGTGAGGTACTTCTCACAGTCCCTCACAGGATCGGCTTTCGGCTGGTACACGTCGCTGCCACCGAACTCAATCCAGACTTGGAAGCAGCTGGAAGAACGGTTCCATGAGCAATATCACTCAGAGGCTTCCGAGGCTGGCATTGCCGATCTAGCACAAGTACGACAGAAGCGCGGAGAAACAGTGTCAGAATACATCCAGCGCTTCAGGACCGTTAGGAACCGATGCTATTCGGTTCACGTAAGCGAAAAGGAAGCAGTCGAGTTGGCGGTGGTGGGTCTGTCATCATCGATCAAGGACGTGGCCTCCCAAGCGGACTACCCGTCACTAGCGCACATGGTTCAGAAGCTGTCAGCATATGAACAGCGTCACCCAGATGTCTACCAGGACAAGTTCAAGCGGGTGGTTACCATGGTCGACGCAGGCGAAGATGAGGTCGCTACGGGAGAACAAGAGGTCGCGGTGGCTGAGTGGACTCGAGCTGCAGGACCAGTAACCTGCAAATGGGTGAAGCCACCAGGACCTCCAAGAGGATTCGACTTCGACGTGACGAAAACCGAGCAGATTTTCGATCTCTTACTCGCGGAGAAGCATATAAAGATTCCCGAAGGCCACAAAGTTCCCACGGTGCAAGAGCTGAACGGAAAGCCATACTGCAAGTGGCATAACACGTTCACCCACACCACTAACGACTGCAGGGTGTGGCGTCAGCAGATCCAGATGGCAATAGAAAATGGGCGATTAATTTTTAACCAGTACGCCATGAAGGTCGACACACACCCCTTCCCCGCCGTCAACATGGTGGAGTTCGCCCACCTCAGAGGGTGCCAGCCTGATTTCTCAGCCAACATCAGCATGGTAGAGCTTGGACACCGCTCTGAGAAGGACGGGGATGAGGACAGCTGCTCTCAGAGCAAGGACACTGAGGGGGCCGCTCCATGCGATCGGCTCCGTCAAGATGGCAAGCGCTACGTCACAGAGGGGGAAGTGAAGAACATAAGATATCAACGACCCCTCTCTGATCACCTCCTCAATAAGTACGTGAGTCGGTATGATCAACGCCGGCAACACGGCGACGATGATGAAAGAGGCCGTATGGCTAGAAACGACAGAAGACATCGTCGGCATAATCACGATGAGGAGCGGCAGGAGCGCCACGCCAGGGAGCAGGACGATACGGACAGGCATTGGGACTGCCCTTTCTTCAGACACTGCTGGGATTCAGGAATGAGCCGATTACCAACAATCGGCAACTGCCCAGAATGCAACCAGAAAAAGAAGGAGGCAGCCAACGTGTCTGTATTCGAGCGCCTAGGGCCTCTCCCACCACAAAACAGACGTGCTGAGACCCCTCTGTTGGAAGATCTCGAGGATTCGGAAGACGAGGGGGAAGATGAAGAAGATAGGTGCCACCGTCCAAGGTGGTGCCCTGATGGTCTCAGCCATTCACAAAAGCGCAGGGTTCAGCGATTGCGCGGTCTGGAGGAAGCCGAAAGGTTATACTTGCATACGCTGAGGAAGGCACGACCTGATTTGGCTGCGAAAGTCCAGAGGACCCTGGATGAGGAGGGACTGCCGCAAAGAAAAGAGTGGCGCCCCAAGCAAAGGAAAGCCGATGATGAAACATCGGCTGGCACAAACATGGTGCTCGTTCGTCCGGCGAAGTGTAGAGCTCCACGATCACACGATGCACCTGAGGTGGACAACAGCAAGCGCACCAACGTAATTAGATCGGAGATCGGGCTGGTTTTGTCTACCGGCCTGGGCGAGTAGCAAGACTACGTCAATAAGCAACGTGGCGAGGCTGATCCTTGCGATCGGCCCTCCGAAACTGTTGAAGGGATATTACAAAACCTTCACCGAGCAAGCAACGTGGAGGCCGATTCCAGCGATCGGCCAAAATTATCCTCACCATCCATTCTGCCTGGGATCAACGTTTGACCCAACAAGGACTATCTGAAGAGCCGATACCATCAATTCTCTTGACAGAATCGGCTCGGGGGGCACCTAGATGGATAAAACACGAGGATATGAGATAATACTATCAAATATGGGGGCCGACACACAAATCGGCCTAAAAAATTCAAAAAAATTTGAGCGCAGCCGATGCAGCAGACATCGACTTAAGGATACAAGAAGCCGGTACATGGACATCGACTCTAGCGGCGTTATGCGATGTTTATCGAGTCTTCACCAAATTCAGGCCAACGGTGGTGCCTTCCGTTGCTTCGAGCCGATTTGGATTCCTGAATCAAGTTCCGGCTGTCTGAGGAAGAAAGGGGATCGGCTTTGGCACATTCTCTTTGACAGTCTCGCCTCGAGTAAGGCTCGGGGGGCAGCAGGCCTGGTGGATGCTCTGTTTTGCTCTGTTTAAAAGCCGATTGGGATACCATCGGCTGGTCCTTCATTGCAACCTTCTTCACAAATGATGATTATTGAAGAACATTATTGGGTTTGGTTGGGAAAGTTCAAAGGTTTTCCTGAAGATACTGCATTTTCTGCCAAATTTAGAAAATCATCGGTTGAAGAAGGGAAGGGCGAATTTTGAAGGACCGATGCGGTGCTATCGGCTCATCACGCATTGGCAAAAGGAACGAGTCGGCAAGGTCAGTGGAAGAAGGGATCGGCTCAATTGGGCTCAGAAGAAATCGGCAAATCAAATTGGGGAAAGTTCTTCATTAATAGGCGAGATTTCTTACATAGTAGAGCTGATTGCCCTCAAAAGGGGATACATTACCCCGCCTACTTCTACGGATCCTATGCTAGGGGCCCTATCTACGGGCCGTTGCTGCCCTCGTCATCGCCGTCATCGCCGCTGTCGGCGCTGCTCCCGGCCGGCTCGTCATCGCTGCTCCAGCGGCCGCCGGCAGGACCTTCATTGTCCTCGTCTTCCTCGTCGTCGTCGTCGTCGTCGCTGTCGAAGTCACTCAGGTTCCCCGGCCAGGGGCAATGGCGCTTGGCCGGCGGCTCGTCGGGGGAGCTGTCGTCGTCGTCATCCTCCTCTTCGTCCTCCTTCACCTCCTCGGAGGTGGCCCCATCCCAGGGGAAGCGATCATCATCGCTTTCTTCCACCGCTTCCTTGTCGGCGAGGAAGCGGAGATCGCTCTCCCCATCAGTCAGGGACTTGTCGTCCTCTGACCAGATGGAGAAGTCATGATCTGACTCCTCCCCGGCCGCAATGGCACGGCGGATGTTGGCCGCATGGACCTCCGCCGGGTTGTGCTCCGGCGTCGGCTCGCGAGATGAAGAGGACTGGGTGGAAAGATCCGATGAGGCAGAGGAGGAAGAGGACATGGTGGCGCAGGAGGGTTTTTGGGTGCTAATGCGAAGGAGATGCAGAGGGGAACTGTTTGGGGCGGTTAAATAAAAGAGGGCATGATAGAAATTCAATGCCACAGCAGTTTCCGAGGAAGTGGTGCCGAAACTGTCAAATCGTGCAGAGAAGTTGAGGAGGCAAGTTATCATGATGAAGAACTCTGCGACGGTTCTGCTCTGCCACGACATGACCCTACGAGAGAAAAGCATAATGATTTTGGAAATGTCATTTCCAAAACCAGGGGGGCATGTGTTATCACCAGAATTTGACCAAGCCAGAGGACCAAGCCAGAGGTGGGCCGCGATCAAGATGGATGTGAAGATTATACATGGGAGAAATACGTGAATCGGCCTTTTATACCAAATTGGGCTAAACTGCCCACGTATCTGTAATATATTAGATCGCATGTTAGTTTAGAAGTTAGAATCTATCTCGTGCACGATTTAGTGCACGCCCACATTAGAAAGTCCCCTGGACTATAAATATGTATCTAGGGTTTATGGAATAAACAACAACCAACGTTCAACACAAACCAATCTCGGCGCATCGCCAACTCCTTCGTCTCGAGGGTTCCTCCGGTAAGCACCATGCTGCCTAGATCGCATCTCGCGATCTAGGCAGCACGAGCCTGCCTAGTTGTTCATGCGTTGCTCGTACTGAAGCCTTTTTGATGGCGAGCAACGTAGTTATCATAGATGTGTTAGGGTTAGCATTGTTCTTAGTATCATATGCTGTCGTAGTGCAACCCTTGCGCATCTAGCCGTCCCTGTACCTCATCATGGGTGCAGGGGCGGCACCCCGCTTGATCGTTATTTAGTAGATCTGATCCGTTACGGTCGCTCCTTGATTCATCAAGGATTAGTTTAATATCTGCAATAGTTAGGCCTTACAAAGGGTTGGAGGATCCAGCGGCATGCAGGGTGTAGTTTGCTGCCCCTAGACAGGACGTTCCGAGGATCAACCTAGTGTTGGTTTTTAGGCCTTGTCTAGGGCTGGCTTACGTTTACCGTGCGTGAGCGCGAGGCCCAATCGTGAGTAGGATGATCCGATTATGCGGTGAAAACCCCAGATCGTCGTGGATCTCATATGCTTTATCATGATCAAGCAGGACCACCATATATTCGGCCACCTCGGACGAATCATGGGTGGATCGGCTCCACGAGCCGATTCACAGGACAACCTGAGAGCCGATCGAGGCTCGTATTTAACGTGTACGTGTGTGCCCTGCAGGAAACTAAGCGAGGCATCATCCACACCTTCCTGACCAGGTATAGGTCAGGTGGCACGCCCTTGCAATTTGCATCGGCGCGCGACCAGGAGGCTTTGCGGGCCGTCGCTCTGAGGGACTGGGGCCAGCCGCAGCCCTAGTTGTTCCCGGCTCTACGGTGTTGACCAGTCACTGCCCGCCGGTGGGTTTCTGACGTCAACAGTTTCAGACTTGGAAATTTCAAAAACCTCCCAAAAACTTCATTTTAGAGCGACTAAGAAGGATACATGCTTCCCTTTTCATTTCCATGTTTTAAACTTGTTTAAATTATCTTGGTCAAACCTAGGATTTGACAAGATTCAAATGGGCATCAAAATTCAAAAAAATCAGAAAAATGAAAAACCAAAGCAAATAGTTTTCTTATGTCATATAGTAAGAATTAAAGTTGATAAACAAGGTCTAGACATATTCAAACCAAACAAATCATGTATATATCTACCCCTAACCCTAAACTCTGTCTTATGAAGTCAAGCATGGAAATTTCAAGAACATCCCAAAAGCTTCATTTTAGAGTGACTAAGAAGGATCCATGCTTACCTTTTCATATATTTTAAACTTGTTTAAATCTTTGTCAAACCTAGGATTTGACCAAAAGATTCAAATGGGCATAAAATTCAAAAAAATCAGAAAAATGAAAAACACTACGAACAGTGAACAATACTGTTTCGCGTCCCTACAGTACACCATGTACAGTGTTGCGAGTGACCTGTGTCCTTCACGGATAGAGATCAGGTGACATGCACCTTTCGCATGTCACCTGGTGACATGCGGCTTAAATCTAAATTTAAATATTGCGTAAAAATCATGTCCCAACCTATAGCCCTCTCGATTTATAGGCCCCTGCCGCCTCTCCCCATTCACTTCACTTCTCGCTACCTCACTCCTCTCGATTTATAGGCCCCTGCCGCCTCTCCCCATTCATCTTCAAAATCCTATAGCCCCAACCTGTACAGTGCTCGTCGGCGGCTGTACCATCCACAACCTCTGTATTAGCGCCTCCCTGCACCCCCATCTTCCGGCGATGAATCCCACGAGTGGACAAGGGGGCCTGTTAGGTGTGCGGCTGATGACCCACAAGTATAGGGGATCGCAACAGTCTTCGAGGGAAGTATTACCCAATTTATTGATTCGACACAAGGGGAGACAAAGAATACTTGTAAGCCTTAACAGCGGAGTTGTCAATTCAGCTGCACCTGGAAACAGACTTGCTCGCAAGAGTTTATCAGTAGCAATAGTTTTATAGCAGTGGAAATAGTGAAATAATAGCAGCAGCGAAATAAAGACAGCAGTAGTGATTATAGTAAACAGCAGGATTAAAATACTGTAGGCACAGGGACGGATTTAACGGGCGTTGCATGGATAAGAGAAACTCATGTAACAATCAAAGCATGGGCATTTGCAGATAATAATAAAACGGTATCCAAGTACTAATCAATCAATAGGCATGTGTTCCATATATAGTCGTACGTGCTCGCAATGAGAAACTTGCACAACATCTTTTGTCCTACCAGCCGGTGGCAGCCGGGCCTCTAGGGAAACTACTGGATATTAAGGTACTCCTTTTAATAGAGTACCGGAGCAAAGCATTAACACTCCGTGAACACATGTGATCCTCACATCACTACCATCCCCTCCGGTTGTCCCGATTCTTGTCACTTCGGGGCCATTGGTTCCGGACAGCGACATGTGTATACAACTTATAGGTAAGATCATAAACAACGAATATCTTCATGAATCAATAACATGTTCAGATCTGAGATCATGGCACTCGGGCCCTAGTGACAAGCATTAAGCATAACAAGTTGCAACAATATCATAAAAGTGACATCTACGGATACTAGGCACTATGCCCTAACAATCTTATGACTATTACATGACCAATCTCATCCAATCCCTACCATCCCCTTCAGCCTACAGCGGGGGAATTACTCACACATGGATGGGGGAAACATTGCTGGTTGATGGAGAGGCGTTGGCGGTGATGGCGGTGAAGATCTCCTCCAATTCCCCGTCCCGGCGGAGTGCCAGAACGGAGACTTCTGGCTCCCGCGATGGAGTTTCGCGATGTGGCGGCTCTCTGGAGGGTTTCTGGCGACTTCGACTTCTCTCCGTGCGTTTTTAGGTCGAACCCGATAAGTAGTCCAAAGGGGGGCGTCGGAGGCCAGCCGAGGGGGCCACACCATAGGGCCGCGCGGGCCCCCCCTGGGCCGCGCCGCCTTATGGTGTGGGGCCCTCGGGCCTCCACCTCTTTTGCCCTTCTGGCTCCGTCAATATTCTGGTAAAATAGGGCCATCTGAAGAAATTCCGAGGATTTTCCCGAAAGTTGGATTTCTGCACAAAAACGAGACACCAGAGCAATTCTGCTGAAAACAGCGTTAGTCCGTGTTAGTTGTATCCAAAATACACAAATTAGAGGCCAAACAATAGCAAAAGTGTTCGGGAAAGTAGATACGTTTTGGACGTATCAACTCCCCCAAGCTTAGCTTATTGCTTGTCCTCAAGCAATTCAGTTAACAACTGAGCGATAAAAGAACTTTCACGAACACATTTGCTCATATGATGTATATATTCTCATGCTATGGCTAATACTTAAGCAGTTCATAATGAGATACATGCAAATAAGATCATCCAACAGCTATGTCAATCATGGAGAAGTACCAACAATTAATAATAAGCATCATGAATCATGTATGTAAGCAGGATTGCAATGTTCATAAGAGAATATGATAAAGTGGTATCTCGCTTGCCTGTATTTGATCGGCAAAACATAAATGCCGAGGCACCTCTTGAGTTCATAGAAAGACTAGAAGTAGTGATTGTCAAAGATAAAAGCATCAAAGTTATACCACAATCAATCATATTTTGAGACAAGCATATTATACTAAGAATGACAGTTGTGCTCTCAAGATAGTGCTCAAAGAAAGAATGGAGACACAACATAAAAGTAAAAGATTGACCCTTCGCAGAGGGAAGCAGGGATTAACATGCGCTAGAGCTTTTTATTTGTAAAGCAGGAGTAAAATTATTTTGAGAGGTGTTTGTTGTTGTCAACGAATGGTAATGGGTACACTAACTACCTCATCAACCGGACTCACAAGAGCGGCTCCCATTTTATTTATTTTTGGGTGGCACTCCTTCCAACCTTTCTTTCACAAACCATGGCTAACCGAATCCTCGGGTGCCTGCCAACAATCACATACCATGAAGGAGTGCCTTTTTATTTAAGTTTTATTATGATGATGACACTCCCCCAACCTTTGCTTACACAAGCCATGGCTAACCGAATCCTTCGGGTGCCGTCCAACAATCACAAACCATGGAGGAGTGTCTATTTAAGTTAATTAATTCGGGACTGGGAATCCCATTGCCAGCTCTTTTTGCAAAATTATTGGATAAGCGGATGTGCCACTAGTCCATATGAGAGTCCGTCAAAAGTAAATGACAAGGTTGAAAGTTAAACACCACATACTTCCTCATGAGCTATGAAACATTAACACAAATTGAGAAGCATTTTGAAGGTTTTAAAGGTAGCGCATGAGAATTTACTTGGAATGGTTTGAAATGCCATGCATAGGTATTTATGGTGGACACTTTTGGAACAACTTGGTTTTCAGGTGTTTGGAAGCACGAGCGGCGTCACCGCTCAGTACAAGTGAAGGCTAGCAAAAGACTAGGGAGCGACAAATCAAGAGAGCAGTAACTGTCATAATCATGCTTGCGGCAAAATAAATTAACGGAGGCATAAAAGTGATACAAGAACTCTGAAGCAATATAAATCATCGAGGCTTAATTGACTTTTTGTTCAGTCATATGCATGCGTGAGCATGTGCCAAATCGATATAAATGAATTATTCAGAGGAGGATACCACAATGCCATACTTACTTATGAATAAAACAATGCAAGCAAACATCCATGACATGCTACTCATATTAATAAATTGGAACTAAACATGAGAGATCATGAGCTACTAGACTTTCTCAAATAACATATACCTCACATGAACCAACTAAGCATGCTCATATGGATGAGTATATGTACAAAAATGAAAACAAATAGAGTTCATACCAGCCTCTCACCACAATCAGATTGTCGTAGATCGTCATTATTGCTTTTTCACTTGTGTAGCTTGGATAATATGAAATGAAAACCACGCTCCAGCCACCGAAGACCATTGAACTCATGATGAACTTTACAAACCAAAGAAGAACAGCAAATATTTTTGGTGTTTTCGAATTAGAAACAAGAACAAAAGAAAACAAGCAAACAAAGCAAAATCTTTTTGGGTTTTCTTATAGCAAACTAACGATAGCAAATAAAGCAAACTAAGAGCAAGGAACCAAATAAACAAATGGTGAAGAGAAACAACAGAAATATTTTTGGTCTTTTTGTGTTTTAGGAAAGAAACAAAGCGAAAACAAAAGAATGCAAACTAACAGAAACACAGAAAAGCAGGATGACAGAAATCTGCCAAATCCTGACAGCAGTACAGAAATCGAATTTAACAAAAATCTTCCATTGCTCAGACCAAAAAGTGTTCAACTAATGAAAGTTAGATAACAACCTGGGGAACATGCTCAAAAATTGGCAACTCAAAATAACGTTCTGGCTGTGCGTACGAATTTTTTTGGTAACAGCCCAGAATCTGTTTTTGGACAGCACTTCCCCAAATATCATCTCCCTCTCATTAGAAAACCACTCTAGAGACTAAACAAATATGTACAAGTATCCAGCAACCATAATATGCAAAGAATGAGTGATGCCGGTATACCTCCCCCCAAGCTTAGGCTTTTGGCCTAAGTGGAGTTCATTCCCAACGAGGGTCGGAGTTCCACGCCGGTGGATCATACATGGAGTGGTAATAGGGCCCCTGTGCAGAAGAATATCGTGGAGGCTCCACGTGACCATGATGTTGATATGAGGAGCTTGCTGCATCGGATGAAGAGTCGGGATGCTCCTCGGTCTCCTCCACATCTTCCCTTGCACGACGGCTTTCCCTTTCTATGTATGCGTTTAGCTCATTTTCTGTGATCGACCACCCGTCCCTGGCATCAAGGTTAAACAAAGCAGGTGCAGGCAAGCGTACTAATTTTTCAATTTTCTTAGTTATACTCCAACTTTTCTTATACAAAGTTATCCTATAATGCAGGTTGTTCAAATTAGATGCATCTGAAATAAACTCATGCCTGATCATGGAGAAAACATCAAGTTTCTCTATAGAAAGCGGAATATCTAAATGGTGAGGACCTACACCATGCATAGCTAATAAGCGAGAGGCGATAAGACCTCCACAAATTCCTCCTTTCTCACGGTTAGTAGCAAGTCTACAAGCTATTAAAGCACCCAAATTATAAGTCCTATCCTGTTGCAAAGCAGCAGCTAAGAAAGCCAAGTCTGGGACAGATAATTTACCTCCAGTTCTTCTCGCAAGAACGCACTTTGTAATGAAATAGGCAAAATAGCGGATGGCTGGATGTTGAATGCTACTAATCTTACCACCATCATTGGAGAAGCTCCTCCCATTACAAATCATTGTATAAAGATTCGAGAGCTCCCGCGGCGTTCCCCTGATCTTCTCGCAAGATCCCCATCGCGGCACTCTAATTGCTGTACAAAAATCACTGAAAGGCAAGTCGATAGTTTTGTTATAAATCTTATACCGGACCATGGGGTCAGTTTGAGACCGGTGAAACTCGAAATCCTGCACAACCGACACCGTTAGTTTAGCATATTGGTGAGGTTCACCAACAGCAAAATCTCCCAATCCTGCATTGGAAATTAGTGTTTGCACATCTTGCAGGATTCCTGCATTCCGCATAAAGTCCGTGCATGGGTAATAAGAGGGGTATACTCCCTCTTCACGATGGACTCTCATAACGTGCTGTACCTCCAACTCTTCTTGGTTCAATTGGGGCACACCTTTCCATTTTCTGAAATTTTCAACAATCATTATAAAATTTGATTTCAAGGTATGTAATTGAAGGGAACTACTATAGGAACTTGCTAGAGTACTACACATGCATCAAAACTAATTTCTACCACTTAGAACAAGCATGCAAGCTCACTAAACATGTTATCTACAGCAGCAAAATATTCAAGATATACTCAACCAAATGAAATTCTAATTGGACAATCAAAGGAGTCACATACCAAGGAGTAAATGTGCCAAATTTCAAACAGAAATCTGGGCTGAGCAAGGAGATCGAAAAATCGCGAGTTCTTGAGCAGAAACACGAGTGAGAGAAACTTGGTACGAGCTTTTTCGGGAGAGAGAAGATGCTGGGAGGAAGAGATGATGTAGTGGGGCAAGGGGTGGCCCACACCACAAGGTGGCGCGGCCCCCTTGCTGGCCGCGCCGGCCTATGGTGTGGCACCCCCTGGTGCCCCACAGGTCATCCTCTGGTGCTCCCAGGTGCCTCGTCGAAAAATAGGACCAACGGTGTAATTTTTGTAATTTTTAGAGAACTTCGAAAAATGCACATTTCTGGGTATTAAATTAATGATTACTGCGCAGGAAAATGATTTCTAAAATCTTAAATGACTAAAGCATATTGCAAAACAAAAATGCTACAGCAAGTAAAATAAGTGGAGGTAGAAAGAGAGAAAGAAGTGTTGTTTAGCTCTCTTATGCAATAAAATATACTTGTTAACAAGGTTGATCAAGTCTTGCTACCAAATAAATTTTATATGACATAAGAAGAAATAAACCTCAAATCAATCATGTTACCTTATATTGAATTGATATGGATCCAATCACAAGAGTTTGATATTCTTCTTTAGGCTCATATATAGGACAATCAATGGATCCCACTTTGATAGTTTTCACATTAAAAATTGTATTAACTCCACATACTTTATCAATCCTCTTGGGAAAATAGACAGTGTGTTCCTTATCATCAACATTGAAAGTAACCATGCCTTTATTGCAATCAATAACAGCCCCTGCAGTATTAAGAAAGGGTCTTCCAAGAATAATGGACATATTATCATCTTCAGGCATTTCCAACACAACAAAATCAGTTAATATCAAGCAATGCTGAGTAACTTGAACAGGAACATTTTCACATAAACCAACAGGAATAGCAGTAGATTTATCAGCCATTTGCAAAGATATATCAGTTGGTATCAATTTATCTAAATCAAGTCTCTTATAAAGAGAAAAAGGCATCACACTCACACCTGCTCCCAAATCACATAGAGCAGTTCTAACATAATTATTCTTGATGGAACAAGGAATAGTAGGTATACCTGGGTCTCCAAGCTTCTTTGGAATCTTACCATTGAAGGAGTAATTAGCGAGCATAGTAGAAATTTCCTCATTGGGGACTTTCCTTTTGTTAGTAACAATATCTTTCATATACTTTGAATAAGGAGGCAATTTAATAGCATCAGTCAACGGGATTTGCAAAAATAAAGGTTTCATCCAATCACAAAATTTATTATAATGTTCCTCCTCCTTTGATTTTAGTTTCTTAGCAGGAAAAGGCATTTGCTTTTGAACCCAAGGTTCTCTTTCATTACCATGCTTCTCAGTAATAAAATCTTCTTTAGTGTACTTTTTATTTTTAGCAGGCTTTTCAGGTTCCTTTTCAATTTCTTCTTTATCAGGAGTATCATTCTTATCATTATCTTTATCATGTTCATTACCACTTTCAGTTTCAGCATCAGAAATAGAAATACTATTAGGATCATTAACAGGTTCAGAGGATTCTACAACATTCTTATGTTTCTTTTTCTTTTTCTTAGATGGAGCACTAGTTTTAATTAGTTGAGAATCTTGTTCAACTCTTTTGGGATGCCCTTCAGGATATAGAGGATCCTGGGTAGAAACACCACCTCTAGTTGTTACTTCATAAGCATGTTTTTCTTTAGAATTATTTCCTAACAAGTCATTTTGCACTTTAGTAAGTTGATCAATTTGAGTTTGAACCATTTGAAAATGTTTAACAAGTATCTTAACATCATTGGAGGTTCTCTCCACAATACCATGCAATTCACTAATAGCTCGGGAATTTTCCATTAAATGATTCTCTACTCTCATATTAAAGTTTTCTTGCTTAACAATGTAATTATCAAATTCATCTAAGCATTGAGCAGGAGATTTTGAATACGGAATATCTTCCCTAGTAAAGTGTTGAAGCGAGTGTACCTCAATCATGGATGAAGGGGGAATTGTCTCACATATATCTTCTATAGGAGGTAAATTCTTCACATCTTCAGGTTTAATACCCTTCTCTTTAAGAGACTTCTTGGCTTCCCTCATATCTTCATCATTTAATTTAATCATACCCCTCTTCTTCACTATCGGTGTCGGGGTTGGTTCAGGTGTAGACCAATCATCATGATTCCGGCCTATTTTAGCCAATAATTCTTCAGCGTCGTCTGGAGTTCTTTTCCTGAAAACACAACCAGCACAACTATCCAGGTATGCCCTAGACTCAATAGTTAGTCCACTATAAAATATATCAAGTAAATCATGCTTTTCCAAATCATGGTCAGGCTGAGCTCTAATAAGAGAACAAAATCTAGCCCAAGCCTCAGGCAATTTCTCTCCATCTTCCTGGTCAAAATTATAAATTCTCTGCAAAGCATTATGTTGAGCACTAGCAGGAAAGTATTTTCGAAAGAAAACATCACGCAAGTCAATTGGACTTTTAATAGAACCAGGAGGCAAATTATTATACCAAGTTTTAGCATCATCCTTTAATGAGAAAGGAAAAATTTTAGCGACAAAATAAGTACGCATCTTGACATCATCAGAAAACACACCACTAAGAGTAGATAACTCAGTCAAGTGTTCAACAGCACTTTCTTTTTCAGTACCACAAAAGGGTGTTTTCTCAACAATAGCTATATGAGATAGATCAAGAGAAAAATCATAATCTTTATCCCTAATGTTTATAGGAGATGTGGCAAATTTAGGATCAGGAGATAATTTATATCTAACAGCATGTTCTGCAAGCAACTTTTTAATTTTTCTTGCATCAGTAGTAGCATTGCATTTTTCAATAAAATCATCATTAAGCTCCACATAATCTTCATCAAGATCATCACTAGAATAATCAACAGACTCAGGTGAATTAACAGGTGTAGCAGCATTTTCATTAGGAGTTTCAGTATTTTCAATTTGTCTAGACTTAGCAATTGTAGCATCTAGAAAAGATCCCAATGAACCACTATCATCAAGCACAGCAGAAACATTATCAATATTATGAGAATTTTCAGATTCAGCAGAAGTACCAGCACGTGAAGCATGTGGTGGTGAAACAAGTTTATCAATCACAGATGGTGAATCAAGAGCAGCAGAGGTACTCAGAGTTGTACCTTTTCTTGTAGTGGATGGTAATATGGCGATCTTAGTATCGCGAGGTTTACCCATAATGGAGAATTTGCAGCGAACAATATCAATCCAAGTGAACTTCCAAATAAAGCTATGCTCCCCGGCAACGGCGCCAGAAAATAGTCTTGATGACCCACAAGTATAGGGGATCGCAACAGTCTTCGAGGGAAGTATTACCCAATTTATTGATTCGACACAAGGGGAGACAAAGAATACTTGTAAGCCTTAACAGCGGAGTTTTCAATTCAGCTGCACCTGGAAACAGACTTGCTCGCAAGAGTTTATCAGTAGCAACAGTTTTATAGCAGTGGAAATAGTGAAATAACAGCAGCGGTGAAATAAAGACAGCAGTAGTGATTATAGTAAACAGCAGGATTAAAATACTGTAGGCACAGGGACGGATTTAACGGGCGTTGCATGGATAAGAGAAACTCATGTAACAATCAAAGCATGGGCATTTGCAGATAATAATAAAACGGTATCCAAGTACTAATCAATCAATAGGCATGTGTTCCATATATAGTCGTACGTGCTCGCAATGAGAAACTTGCACAACATCTTTTGTCCTACCAGCCGGTGGCAGCCGGGCCTCTAGGGAAACTACTGGATATTAAGGTACTCCTTTTAATAGAGTACCGGAGCAAAGCATTAACACTCCGTGAACACATGTGATCCTCACATCACTACCATCCCCTCCGGTTGTCCCGATTCTTGTCACTTCGGGGCCATTGGTTCCGGACAGCGACATGTGTATACAACTTATAGGTAAGATCATAAACAACGAATATCTTCATGAATCAATAACATGTTCAGATCTGAGATCATGGCACTCGGGCCCTAGTGACAAGCATTAAGCATAACAAGTTGCAACAATATCATAAAAGTGACATCTACGGATACTAGGCACTATGCCCTAACAATCTTATGACTATTACATGACCAATCTCATCCAATCCCTACCATCCCCTTCAGCCTACAGCGGGGGAATTACTCACACATGGATGGGGGAAACATTGCTGGTTGATGGAGAGGCGTTGGCGGTGATGGCGGTGAAGATCTCCTCCAATTCCCGTCCCGGCGGAGTGCCAGAACGGAGACTTCTGGCTCCCGCGACGGAGTTTCGCGATGTGGCGGCTCTCTGGAGGGTTTCTGGCGACTTCGACTTCTCTCCGTGCGTTTTTAGGTCGAACCCGATAAGTAGTCCAAAGGGGGGCGTCGGAGGCCAGCCGAGGGGGCCACACCATAGGGCCGCGCGGGCCCCCCAGGCCGCGCCGCCTTATGGTGTGGGGCCCTCGGGCCTCCACCTCTTTTGCCCTTCTGGCTCCGTCAATATTCTGGTAAAATAGGGCCATCTGAAGAAATTCCGAGGATTTTCCCGAAAGTTGGATTTCTGCACAAAAACGAGACACCAGAGCAATTCTGCTGAAAACAGCGTTAGTCCGTGTTAGTTGTATCCAAAATACACAAATTAGAGGCCAAACAATAGCAAAAGTGTTCGGGAAAGTAGATACGTTTTGGACGTATCAGCGGCCCACCGTCGTAATCCCCCAGCAGCAACTACAGGACCTCGCCGCCAACTCGCACGCCCCCCTACAGCTGCTGCAGCAGGCGCATGGCGGCCTCGCCGTTGAGTCTGATGTGCCCACCAAGCGGCAGCGGATCAACGACCTCTCCGTGGGCTCAGACGTGACAGTCCTGCTGCAGCTGCAAGACAACCTCGCCGTCGCCGGGGAGTCGGTCCTCTCCAAGGAGGAGAGCTTCGAGGTCAGTGGTTAATGTAGTTTAATCATTGGTTTAAAACTAGTTAGCCCCCTACTGAGTATTATTCGGAGGGGATTTGATGCAAAATACTTCATTCACCATGTTTTGGCGTGAGTATTTGCGGCAGATCAGGACAACCTGAGAGATAGCCTGTCCTGGGGCATTATTAGTTTTTTTTTGAGGGGTTCCTCGGGCCTTATTAGTGAAGCGTCCAATTTCTATTCACGTAATCCATGCCAGCAGGCCTCAGGACTTGTAATTTTGCATTGGAATCAATCCCTCAGCCTGATCCATGCTGGAACGGGGTGGATGCCTGGAAGGAGAAGCAGCAATCGGAGCACGTATGTGGAACGACCAGAAACGCGAGAGCATAGAGGTGTTGCGGTTCCACGTCCACCCGACGTGCGCGGAAGTGTTTCCTGAGGATCCCCGCGACTCTGATCCTGTCCAATACTCTTCTGCCAAACAGATAAAATGTGTTCTTATTAAGAAAGACCCAGATATTACTCACTGAACCATGTGAAAACACGTCAACCAAACAAGGCACAAGGGATTTCTACTGCACTAATACTAGCTGCATTACCACTTTCGAACTTCAATGCAAACTTGAAACTTCACTGCAGTCTTTTTCCCCCTTTCGAACTTGAGATCCAGCCTCTCCATCGATTGATGCATAGGGCAAACTTTATTAGTTCATGTTTCGTTCTTAGTTTGAAACTTTATTACTCCAAGCTCCGGAGTACTCATATTACTACAGTATTGCAATTGAAATTTATACATATTACAATTACTATTGAAGTTAGTCTTGTACATATTACTATGAGTATTGAAGTTTAAGTCCTGCAAACTTTCGGAGTACTATATTTTTACTATTGAAGTTACACTCTTGCACTTTATTAGTATAATATCATGTGTCACACAGGGTCGCTCTGTGAATCTACCATCTAATGAAGGACGACAACATGAAGCGTCTCTGCAAGTAATCCGGCGGTCGCTCCTGGATGAGTCGCGCGAGTTGATTGACCATGCGTCCAAGCTCCGAGATGTGAACGCACATCTGGTAAACCGTGCTATGAAGCTATGGAATGAGTATGCCGTACTCTTGAATGAGCACTCATCTCTATCAAAGGAGAACTCATCTCTATCGAAGGAGAACCTCTCCATGGTAAATCAGAACGGGTCTCTAACGAAGGAGAACATCTCCATCCTAAAAGAGAACTCATCTCTGAAAAAGGAGAACATCTCCATCCTAAAAGAGAATTCATCTCTGAAAAAGGAGCACACCTACTACAAGTGGCGGAGCATGACAGGAAACAAGTAATCTTCTTCGGGTGTGAAGAAGTTGTACCCATATGTGCATGTAGAGAGGTGGAGACGGTTGCCGATGAGACAAGTGAGTAGATTGAGGAGGGCAGCCACAACCCACAACGTTTGTAGTTACAAATCTTCTATCGTAAAAGTAGTAGTATCGAAATTAATATGTATCCCTTAATATATGTGGTGTTTGGCAATATATAGTTTAACATGCAAGGACTCTGCAATGTAATTTGTATCAGTTTGATTGGCTTTCTACCCAAGTGAGCATGTGTCATATTTGTCCAAGGTTTGATTTTTGCATCTTATCATATTTTGTTGAATACCATACTAAAAAATTCCATGTGCATCATTTTGATGCAGAGGCTGGGGGTCTCAACTTCCATTACGAAAAGGATTTGTCAAGACATGAAACATTGGATAAAATCCTTGACTGTACCCTGCAAGTGTGGCACCTAGAAACAATGATTAAAATTCAAAGCTGCATCTCCTACCAATACAAATGGTATATCAGACAATTTTGAAACAAATTGAATCCAACCCGAAATAAATTAAATTATATTTGGAAGAAGATATGTAGAAATACCCCTGTACAGTAGGACGCTATGTGCAATGCACGACATATTGGCAAAAAATTACCCGCATGTACCAAAGGCATGGGCACCAAGATCTGATGCAAATTTGAATTCGGCCAAAGGAGGGTACTAGCAAAGATTTCGATCGTGTCAGCGATCCAGACATTCTTATGAAGTAAAGGGAATTTGATCATCTTGGTCTTGCAAGTAATGAAATGTGGGGACTCCTAAGATCGACGCCTTCAACACTGATGTTTCTTTTTCATCAGAAGCTAGTGGCTGACAACTTTGATTCCTATTCGGCTGATGCAGATATCCATGAGATCATCAAGAGGATCTTGGAACATGTTGAAGCACGTGTCGACATTCTGCTCTCGTGCTTGAAGGCAGATGATTTTGATAGGGTGATGCAAAAGCCGCCATATGGTCAATAGATTGTTATTATATACAAGGATGTTTCTTGGGTCATCATCTAGATCTTTTGTTTTCTTATGTGTTAGCAGTACTTTATGGAAACTATGTTAGTATTGTCTTATACTGAATTGTTGCTATATCTGGACACCGGATGCTTATGTTCTATGACATTATGGAATGTATGGAAAAAAGATGACACCTTTTTAGCTATTCAGAAAAGGCAAAAAAACAACAACAATTTGTTTCCCACAATAAAATGAAATCTTATTGCACCTTTCCCCAAAATGTTAATGCACATTTTACCTTGGGCATTTTCGTTAAGACCCATGGTTTTTTATATAAAATGGTAGGCCATATTTTGAAGCTAGTTTTTTTTAAAAAATATCAAAATTCAAGCTTATCATTTTATAGCCACAAGTTCACTTTTTTTTCTTCATTTTTTCTGAAACAGGGTGGGAATCGACTGCATGCCATTCCTTGCAAACATTGGCGAATGTCGGAAATAATCTTAGATAGGGCGAACTCTAAAAGAAGAGGTAAATACCGAAATAGTCCCGAGACATTGTGATGCATGTAATTCTAACGCAATCCCAATAAACCAAAACATATTTTATTATAAGTAGAACCTATATACATACCAATTATGTGATCAATGGCAAAACTTTAGTTCTTTTGAAAATCATTTTGTAATTGGATCGATCAAGAATTTTTTCAATATCTTTTGCTCGATGCACAACTCGGAATTTATGATCTTTGTTGTCGAGCCATTTCAGGAGTCCTTTAAGTCATAGGATAGGAAAAACGTATGTACATCTTGTCTATTTGAATCCTATGGGAATATGAGTTTCTTTGATTGTACCAAAGGGATTTTTCCATGAGGGATGACCTAATGTTTTGTTCATATAGGATTTGTAGTACAAGATTCATATGGGATATGTTCCCTTTGAATATAACCAATAGTGTAGAATAATTCCCGTAGGATCTAAATCCTATAAATCAAAGGAGCCTCAGTTGTTTTCGTCACCACATATAAAATCAGCGCCAACTCAATGAGATGATAAATGTTGTCGGATGAAACATGGCGTTTCTTTCAAATATAAAGAAATATCTGAAGTCTTCAATTCTACGCGTATGATAATGAATAGCTCAAGGTTATTTTACATATACTAAGATCCATGATACATCAATCTTTTTAATGCGGAGAACGAGTCTATATATGTTTTTTGGTACCTAGTCCATGTTTTGTTTTCGAAATCGGCTCCACGCAGTGTTCACTAAAATAGGCGCAACTTTGTCATATGAAGTCCGTTTTAAGTACTCAAATGTTCAGAAAAAAACACATATATATGAATGGATATTCACTAAAAATCAAGGTAGGATGGCTGCCGTACCGCCCATGCTTACAAATGAGACCTTGATGGGGTCGGACCGCGTCCATTTTTTTTCGCGCATCCACCAAACCATTTCAACGAAGCGCCAAAACAGCGGCGAAAATAGCTCGGGTTGCCGCCTCCAATTTTCAAATGTTCGAATTTCCGATCTTATCCTTTCATCAAAAACGTCCCCAGCGGTTCTTCTCTTGGCCAAGGCCAATCTCACCCCAGCCATTAAAACATACCACCGGCACAGGCGCCGAATCCCACATCTCTCACGCGTCACACACCGAATCGGAGCATCTCGCCCGACGACGGCAGTGCACCACCGTCCCACCTCGCCACCACAGCCTCCTGACCAGACGCTGTAGTGTCCGAGAAGACGTTGTCAAGCAAGCCGGAGCCGCTTCCCCTACGAAGGCGCACACCGCACCATTTGTGCTCCACCGTAGCCGACGCCCACCGCGCCGGATCCTGCTCAGGGACGCCGTCCACCTCCGCCGCTGCGTCGGATCTGCTTCCCGACTCCCTGGTCTACCGCACGGTGAAATGGGTAGACCCCGCGCCCAACCGGTCCACCGCGCGAAACCAAAGCGTAAAGCCGTCCACTCCCCATGCGAAGGTTGGTGTTTAGCCGCTTCCGTTATGCATTTCATTTCCGAACATCAGTTTCGTGCGATCTGTTTTAGGGCTTGTTTGGTACTAGAGTTTTACTGGGATTAGCAGGGATAATCCGCTCCAAACTTTAAATCCCCACTTATCCCCAATGCATGTTTGGTGCTAGAGTATGAGCGAGTTTAATCCCCACTTATCCCTACTTTTCCGCAAAATTTAGTGTATTTTTTCAATCCCCAATACTCTACCCCTACCTAGTGGATTGGGGATGGGGTTTTGTGGGTATTGGGTGAATTCTGCTGTCACCCAATACTCTAGAGTATTATCCCCACTAATCCCCACTAAAACACTAGTACCAAACAAGGCCTTAGGGGTTTCAAGTTTACTTTTCCTACAATCTGTTTGGTGCTATCTGGTATGACTGTAGTAGAAGTCAAGCCTGCAGAGTGATTAGTCGACATTATTAAACTGCATGTTTATAAATCTTGTAATCATCAATTGGCATGCACAGGGAAATCATTTATTTTTGATCTACGCTTTATTCCTTTTTGAGCTATCATCTACTTGCTACTACTAATTTGCCCTTCTACTGCTCTACTCAAAGTTCCATGATAAATCTCGTTAGCATTTTTTTCTAATGCATGCTAAAGATACTGTAGTAGAGTACAAAGAGGGCCGGAGAGAAAATATAGGCATCACCAGTGAACAATCAAACACCTCTCCTGTCTCCATCGATAACAATCATTTTCTTATTCAGAACTTGATCCTACTGAACAAGAGTCTGAGGGAGACCTGAGTAAAGAGGATGCCCTTGTCAAGCACCCTACTCCACCCCCCAAGGTGATTGCTCGCTCTTTTCATTGGCATTATTGTTGCATCTTCAATAACTGTGATGTATCTGTCCAACCCAGCCCAAGTTATAGCATTATCATCTGCTCAGTTAACACATAATAATAACATATGTTTCATCATGTCTTGGCTTGCTGTTCTTATGTTCCATAATCGTATCAAGCATGTATATGATTTTGTTGATTGAAGTACCGTTTATCTCTGGCAGGCATCAGGGACTTCACGTAAGGACGTTTCAAATACCAACAAGGTGAAGAACATAGTTCAACAGGAAGATCAATATCTGACAGCTCACCTAAAAATAAAAAGGGTTCAAGCTGGTCATGTCAGATCACAAACAAATGCAGTGAACAGAGTAAAAACAAGGTCTCAGACTCAGAGTCACTCTAATCTAGTTGAAAATGATGACCAGGCAAAAAAATATTGTAATGCGAAACACCAACATAAAAAGCTTCGACCTAACCCCACATCGGTTGGTCTAAAAGCTGTAGACGGAGCAAATACCAAACCACATGTTCCCCAGCCACCTGTTGCCAATCCAGTTACCCAAGAACAATTCACAGCAGACCCAGTTTCAACAGCAGGTTCTCAACACCTAACTAATCACGATCGCCCGCTGACATTTAGTCCTGCCAGAGACAACTTCTTCCTTAAAGATGATGGTGGGGCCGAATTAGGTACGTGTTCCCTTACATGCTCCGTTACATAAATACCTTGATAGCTTGATGTAATGCTTAAATTTGCAGTTCCACCACGACCAAGAAAACGAAGGGGGCCAACGACTTTGAAATCACTTAAAAATAAGATTGCCCGAATGGGAACAAGATTTCCCATCACATCAGTTATAGCAGGTATCAGAAGGCCACTGGATCCACAAGAATCATCTAATATAGCATCGATCACAGGCGTTTTTGTCAGGACTCAAATTCCTATCTTTCCATCATGGAAACAACACGTAAACACCCCTTCTCATTTTGAAGGTTTACTGCACATGTTACATGTAAGTCATTTTCGTAAACAATACCATGTTGCTCGTTCACATTCCCTCTAGCTTTCTGTTGGCTAGCTATCTAACACATGAACGGTTCCCATTGTTGTAAACAGACATGTCTTGAGTTTGATGATGACATGAAGAATGTAATCACTGTTATCAGGAGCATATTCTCTTCAGCGTTGCGCCAGGAGCGCCATAGGCTAAAGATGAGATACTTTGCTGGGAGGACTCCTAGCGATATTCCAACAACCTCTCCTATACTACAGATGACTGATGATCAATGGTGTGATCTTGTTGAGTATTGGTCTGCTCAAAAGAATTTGGTATGTTCTGTGAAGACAGTGAGACAAGATCACATTACTGATTCCTTTTTAAGCATGTGTCTCACAAGTCTTCATTTGTAGTTCATCGCTCGAAGTAACATGCGTGCTCGTAATAATGTACGTTTACAACAGCGTACAGGATCTCGTAGCTTGATTGGACACCTCTACTGTATGGTAAGGAATGTTATCTGTACAACTATATTTAAATTAGTAAATCATTTAGAATTTATAGATGCACAATATACATCGTAAATTGATGTCTCTGTTTTATTTATATTTTTTTTGAAAACTTTCAATTGTCGCATGTCGGCATGTGACGTGGTTGTGAAACTAATTTATATTTTCTCTTGCGAAAATATCAGAAGGCAAGGCAAGCATACTGTGAGAGTACAGACAGAGAGATGAGTCTACTTGAGCAATTCAAGGTGTGCCAGACGAGCAGAAATGGTTTGACTGGACATTTTGCACAGAGTGTTATTGTAAGTATTCTCTACTAATGTCAGTTATGGTTTTCAATTGTATGCAGAAATATCTTGTCATATTTGTCAAGCTTCATGCACTAGCCAACACAACCAAATGTCTGAACTGGTGGAAAGGGCTAGTACAATTCACTTATATACTTCTCAGCAATATCATGCACATTACGAATTCTACACATGGATCCATGCATATTTTTATAGTCCTGCTATTACGTGTTAGCAATAGAAGACATGTCAATATGATGTAACATGCTCTTACTAAAATGTATATGCGGTAATCAGCCATGCCAGTTTGTAGGATTATTAGAGGTAGTTCATACACATGTCTTCACATTATAATCTCTTCTCTTACACATGTGTAACAACTGAAAACTCCTCAGTCTGACATGAAAGTGGAGCTGGCAAAACCAAAGAAAGATGGTATAGAAAAAACCCAGGAAGAATGTCTGAATTCATTTTCCAAGGTACTACAATGTCATGGTATAGCCAACAACACATTCCTGCGTAATGCTGGGTTCACAACTAATTTGTCGAGGTCCAAGTCCAAGTCAAAGCCCAAGCGCAGGTTGAGGTCCAAGTCATTGTCTTTTTATGTTCTCGAGGAACTACTCAAAGAGGAACGAGCAATAGTGGCTGCACAAAGAGTAGTCATCCACCGTATAACTGCAGGATTAGAAGCAAGTCAAGCCCACCTGGGCAACATCCTGAGAAAGTGTGGGAGATGCTGAATACCACAGTGAACACTGACAGTCAAAGGTGTCCCTTGGTTGTGTGAAAGGGTTTGTGATGCTGAACTATTTTGTTGGTGCTTCTATCTGCACTTGTTATGTACCTGGTGGTTGTTTCCTTGGTGATGTGGATTAAATGAAAACTGAATGGATTGGATGCACCAATATTTAATCAAGGTTTAATCTGATTTGTAGTATTTTTTATATTGCGCTGCATGGGAAAAGTATAACTATTAGTTGGCCCATTGGTGACCATTTTCATACATTATTTTAGTTGATGGGTCCTTGTCCTTGTATCCCTGAAAGGAGGCAGTACTACAGTAAGCTACCAATTTTTCTAGTACAGTATTTTTTTAGCGCCAGCTAAATTGAAAATATCTGTCAAGCGCTACAATCTCCCGCCAATAAAATCCAAAATATTTGTACATGGGAACTGATTTTGGTTGTGATTATGACTTGATGTGACCGTATAGTAGTGTCATGCGCATGCGGGACTGGTGTTTTGAAACATAGGAGCATATGCTCCCTCCATTTTGAAATGCATCTTACACATATTTTGAATTTCAAAAAAAATGAAACAAAAAATTCGCATGTACATCTTCTCGTGCTACGCCCTTAAAAAGTTGCGACTTGTCGTGTGACGTGTGTAAAAAGATAAAACACAGTACTAAAAATAATGCTTTTCACAAGATAAGTTTTCTCTTTTTTACATAGACCACAAAAAATATTGGTTTTTCGTGAAACTTGACGAACGAACATATATTATGAATATGTACATGTAAATTTTTTGCTAATTTTTTTCGACATTTTAAAATATGATTTTTTGGTAGAGGGAGCATATGCACCCGGGAGCCAAATTGAATTTCCGCATGCATATGACACTACTCTATGTTACTACCTTCATAATGCATAGTAACTTAGATGTAGTACTATCATGCATGATTGTTTTAGTTAGTATGTAGACTCATTCTATCTTGAAAAGTGTTATGGTAACATAGCTAGTTACCACAACCAGCTCTATGTTAATACTCCTTAGTTACTCCCACTATGAGTAGTCTAAGTAGCATGGTCTACCCCGGAAGTAGATCCTCTAACGTGCAATAGACAAGTCGGGTAAGCTACACCTCTCTAATTTTCCTTCTCCACATCTACATGATTAAGTCTAATTTGATCTAAATTAACTTCCATAATATATGTAAGCCATATGCATTTACGATAATTAGTAACAATCAAAATTATGACTATCTTTTTTAAATATTTATACGATTTTTTATACAGTAAAAATATACAGTGGTTGCTACAGTAAATACGTACAGTATTTGTTACATTTTCCTGATTTTTCTTCTACGTTTTGCACTACTTAAGCACTGTGCTTACCTGACTTGTCATCTCTACGTTAGAGGATATGGTTCCGGTCTACCCCTGGCCTTATATTACAATCACGAGTATATATTACTTGGACCATCTGTACAACATACTTTTGTTGCTCCTTGCAAAAAAAAACATACTTTTGTTGCGACTGGATTATTAATAAAAGCCGTGTGCATCACCACGATGCAGAGGCTGGGGTCATATCCCCTTTTCGAAGAAAAAAAATTACTTAGACCATAGCCTTATTCAAAATCAATTCTTAGTCAAGCTGCAAAATCTCCTAGTACCAATCCCGAAATATTTCAGAAGGGCTTTTCAAAATTGATTTTCAAGATATATCATGATTATGCTCGTGGTAACCGATTTTCAACGTGATGATGACTTGATGTGACACTTGGCCGTACTAGTACGGTCTCATATTTTTGTATTACTTGGACTATAGCCAAATTCGAAATCTCATTCCAGCGGCAAAACTTCCCGCCCGAAAAATACAAATATTTCACACGCCTCTAACTTCCCATTCTACCCTCGTAAAGATGACAACAATGTCCATGCATAAGTCGGTTGGTGGGGGGTCTACCCGTCATTTTTTTCGATCACCACCTCCCTAGCTCCGAAACTCCCCGAAAAAAAATTCATTTCCCTCACTCTCTCCTCTGAGACCACCCACCGGAACTTCCCAAGTCCCTCTCTCTCCCACCTCCACGACCACCGCACCGGAACATCCCCGCCGGACTTCCCTGGCCTACCCGAGGCCTCGCGATCCTCGTCATCCGGCCTGCCGGAGCCGCTTCATCGACGCCGTCATCAACCGGACTGGATCATCCCCGCCGAACCTCGAAACCATATACTCATCCAGCAGTCTACCGCAGTCGCTTCAGCTGCGGTATCGTCCACCCCACCGGAGCCGCTTCGCCGGATCCGTCGTCCACCGCATCGGATCTTGCTCACCGACACCGCTGTGCATGAACCGGATCTGCTTCACCGGCGCCGTGCATGATCTAAACTCTTCTACTGTCGCTTTTCTATTGCTTGCCTGCAAGTTCTTGTTTAATCTTGGGGGAACCTGTTTGTGCTAACGACGCGCCGTTACGTTTTTGCAGATGAGATGAGTAACCATGAAGTGTAATGGCCGTCTCTCCAACCCCAAGTAGCACATGTAGCGTACTTCATCACCGGATCTATCAACCCCAGGAAGATCTGCTGTGACTCCCACAGAGTGCTTCTCCTAATGTAAGTCCCTTGTTTTAGCGCCATGTTCTGGGTTCAGATGCTTGTTTGTCTGAAGCTCTTTTAGTTCATTCCTAGCTATGACCGTAACACCTTGCTATTTTCTACTTCATTGCTAACTTTAAGCGATTGAACATTTTGGTTTGCATTCCCTGCTCTGTAGATGTAGCCATCATAACTTCTATCTTGCTCAGTCGTTGTTACAAAAATTATAGGTATTATAGTAACATCCTGCTATTATTTAGTTCATGGCCAATTTTAAGTAATTGCACATGTTGGTTCGCATTCCCTGCTCTATAGCTTTTGGCATCGTAACTTCTATATTTGGTTTACATTCCCTGCTCTGTAGATCTAGCCATCATAACTTTATCTTGCTCAGTCGTTGTTACAAAAATTATGGCCTGCTACTATGTTGTTTGTGCCAATTTTTTACTCCATGAACATGTTGGCTTGCATTCCCTGTACTACAGGTGATGCCATTGTTTTGTATCTAGTTCATTGTAAGCTAACAAAGTAAGGACTTAGTTTGGCATGCTATCACTCTGCTATCTAGCCTGTAGTACAAATAAACTTGTCATACTACTAGATAATAATTTTGCGTGCCATCTTGTTCTTCAAAAGCTGCATTATTGACTTGTTTCTCTGACTTGGCATGACGCTCACATATGGAAAGCTGAACATATTGGTTTGCATTCCCTCTTATACAAGTTCACAGGTGATCCCACTATATTCTGTATCTGGTCCATCCTAAGCTCCAGCATCAACTATCCTCTATGTGTTGCTCATTACAAGTTTATATCCCGAAACATCTTGATTTGCATCCCCTTCACTATAAGTTCAGGAGTATTATTTAGTTCACGGCCAAAATGAAGTAATTGCACTTGGCACATGTTGGTTCACATTCCCTCCTCTTTAGCTTTTGCCATCGTAACTTCTATTTTTTGGTTTACATTCCCTGCTCTGTAGATGTAGCCATCATAACTTCATCTTGCTCAGTCGTTGTTACAAAATTTATAGCCTGCTACTATGTTGTTCATGCCAATTTTGTACTCCCTGAACATGTTGGTTTGCATGGGACTCGACAGTAGTAAGTCTGCTGTTTCATTCTAACATGCTCTGTTATATTGGCTGTTGGTATGCGGCATGCACTCTTTGTTTGCTTATTGTGCGCATTACAATGATCTTGTTATAACGACGAAATGATGAGTTCCAAATTCTTTGGCAAACAATATTGTAGTGTCTTTGCCTTTCCATTGTTGTTGTCTTAACTTGTAATGTCTTTGTTTCAGATATAGGTGCTGCATGGACAACTTAAAAGATTGCCGGATCGCTTCATTGTATTGCTAGGTTTAATTACCATTCAATTTCTCTGGGTTCTGTAATATTTTTTCAATGCCTTGCAGCTGATGTAATATTTAGTTAGTTTTTATAGTTCTTTCGCGCATTTTTTCTTTGGTGCTTGTGGTAAGTGAGGCTATCCGACAGAAATCAATGCTGCGTAAATATTCTCAGTATCTAAATCACGAATTCCCATCCCTTAAACGGCCCAATTAAGCGAAATCACATATGTGCCTGCCCGCAAATTCCTAAAGCGCCTATTATGCCGGCATATAAACAGCAACTAAACGGGCTGGGCCAGCCCATTTGATTGACGGTGGACCCCACACTCTAATTGGGCTGGCCCACTTGCTTTAAGGTGGACCCCACTACTTAGTTGGGCCAGCCCAATTGCTTTTGTGGTGGACCCCATACTAAATGGGCCGGCCCGTTAAGAGGAAAGTGGGACCCACTTGTTTTGGACCCGCTATCTTGTTGGGCCGCCCGCTATATGGTGGACCCCACATACTAATTGGGGCCCTTTAACGAAGCGGGACCTGTGCTTTTGGCCGACCCACTATCTTGTTGGGCCGGCCCGCTTGCTATATGGTGGTCCCACATGGTAAATGGGCGGCCCTTTAATAGAAGGTGGGACCACTTTGTGTTTTGGCGGCCCACTATCTTGTTGGGCGCCCACTATATGGTGGACCCCACATACCAAATGGGCCGGCCCATTAACGGGAATGTGGGACCCATGTGTTTTTGGCCGACCCGCTATCTTGGTGGGCCAGCCCACTGCTATATGGTGGACCCCACGTACTAAATGGGCGGCCCTTTAACGGGAAGGTGGGACCCACTGTTTTTGGCCGACCCACTATCTTGTTGGGCGGCCCACTTGCTATGGTGGACCCCACATACTAAATGGGCCGACCAAGGAAAGTGGGACCCACGTGTGTTTTTGGCCGGCCCACTAGCTTTGGGCCGGCCCACTGCTATATGGTGGACCCCACACACTAAATGGGCGGCCTTTTAACGGAAAGTGGGACCCACTGTGTTTTGGCCCAGCCCACTTGCTTCTTGGCGGCCCGATTCTTTGTAAGGTGGACCCCACATGTTAAATGGGCGGCCCATTTAAGTTTTGACCAGTCAACCTTAGAGGTTAGGCCGGCCCACGTAACTAATGGACCAGCCCACTATATAGTTGACCGGTCAAACTATGTCATCTGGCCCGGCCCGCTTAAGACGTGGCAGGCCTCGTGTGGGCCTACCATCTACCACGGGGTTTCAGCCGGTTAACGCCGTTAACGCGAGTTAACGGCGTCGCACGTGTCGGTTGCATGACGTCGCGATCAACGGGCTCCGGAAACACTTGGGCAACGGTCCGATTTTCCGTGGCGGAAGGGCGCCCAAGCGCGACGGACCGAAAAAATCGTCGTTGGACTTTGCCTGACGCAGTTTCGACAACAGAACCCATATCGTCGGGTTAGGCCCATAGGCGACGAAAAATGCCCCTTAGTTGACGATTTTGGGACGTTGTCTATCAGAACTTTTCTTGTAGTGGATGGTGGCGAAATGTGATGCGGCGCAACAACAGGGATTCTGGCGCCAACGTGGAACCTGCACAACACAACCAAAGTACTTTGCCCCAGCAGTGAGGTTGTCAATCTCACCTTCTTGTAACAAAGGATTAACCGTATTGTGTGGAAGATGATTGTTTGCGAAAAACAGTAAAACAAGTATTGCGGTAGATTGTATGCGATGTAAAGAATAGGACCGGGGTCCACAGTTCACTAGAGGTGTCTCTCCCATAAGATAAAAGCATGTTGGGTGAACAAATTACAGTCGGGCAATTGACAAATAGAAAAGGGCATAACAATGCATATACATGATATGATAAATATAGTGAGATTTAATCGGGGCATTACGACAAAGTACATAGACCGCCATCCATGCATCTATGCCTAAAAAGTCCACCTTCAGGTTATCATCCGAACCCCTTTCGGTATTAAGTTGCAAAGCAACAGACAATTGCATTAAGTATGGTGCGTAATGTAATCGACAACTACATCCTTAGACATAGAATCAATGTTTTATCCCTAGTGGCAACAGCACATCACAACCTTAGAACTTTCTGTCACTGTCCCAGGTATCAATGAAGGCATGAACCCACTATCGAGCATAAATACTCCCTCTTGGAGTTAAGAGTAAAAACTTGGCCAGAGCCTCTACTAATAACGGAGAGCATGCAAGATCATAAACAACACATAAGTAATAGATTGATAATCACCATAACATAGTATTCTCTATCCATCGGATCCCGACAAACACAACATATAGTATTACAGATAGATGATCTTGATCATGTTAGGCAGCTCACAAGATCCGACAATGAAGCACAGGAGAAGACGACCATCTAGCTACGCTATGGACCCATAGTCCGGGGGTGAACTACTCACTCATCACTCCGGAGGCGATCATGGCGATGAAGAGTCCTCCGGAGATGAATCCCCTCTCCGGCGGTGCGGAGGCGATCTCTGAATCCATCTCGGGCGATCTCCGAAACCTTGCGAGCGCCGCCGCAATCCCATCTCGGGATTCAGGAGATCGCCTCCGGCACCTGCGGGAGGGCATCGGAGGACTCTACACACCATGGTCGCCTCAGTGATGAGTGAGTAGCTAGCTGGGTTGTCTTCTCCTTGTTGTGCTTCATTGCTTGTGAGCTGCTAACATGATCAAGATCATCTATGTAATACTATGTTGTGCATGGATAGAGAATACTATGTTATGGTGATTATCAATCTATTGTTTATGTGTTGTTTATGATCTTGCATGCTCTCCGTTATTAGTAGAATGCCAAGTAACTCCAAGAGGATTTATGCTCGATAGTGGGTTCATGCCTTCATTGGGCGATGTGAAAATTCTAAGCCCTAGGGATAAAACATTGATTCTATGTCTAAGGATGTAGTTGTCGATTACGCACCATACTAATGCAATTGTCTTGCTACAACTTATCTGAATGGGTTCGGATGATAACAGTGGACTTTGCATAGATCTGATTGGATTACTGTCGTAATGGATTAAATCTCACTATATTTATCATATCATGTACATGCATTGTTATGCCCTTCTCTATTTGTCAATTGCCCGACGTTCACCCAACATGCTTTTATCTTATGGGAGACACCTCTAGTGTGGACCCCGGTCCTATTCTTTACATAGCATACAATCTCTGCAATACTTGTTTATTTTCTTTGCAAACATCTTCCACTCGATACGTTTAATCCTTTGTTACGCAAGCGGGAGACAACAATTGGGCAGTATTGTGTGAGTTCCACGTTGCGCCCGGAATCCCTGTTGTTGCGCGCATCATGCTTCTTGACTCCCTCTCCGATTAAACCTTGGTTTCTTACTGAGGGAAACTTGCCACTGTGCGCATCATACCTTCCTCTTGGGGTTCCCAACGGACGTGTACATCTACGCGCATCAGTGCAGCAACATGTGAATCATTATCATTACTAATGGTGGTAATAGTCCAAACTTTAGCTACATTATTCTCTTTAGCTAGTTTTTCATTTTCTTCTCTATCCCACCTAGCACGCAATTCAGCCATTAATCTTATATTCTCATTAATTCTAACTTGAATGGCATTTGCTGTAGTAGTAATCTTATTATCAATATCATTATTAGGCATAACTTTCAATTTTAATAGATCAACATCAGAGGCAAGTCTATCAACTCTAGAAGCAATAATATCAATTTTATCAAGCTTTTCCTCAACAGATTTGTTAAAAGCAGTTTGTGTACTAATAAATTCTTTAAGCATGGCTTCAAGACCAGGGGTACACTCCTATTATTGTTGTAAGAATTCCCATAAGAATTACCATAACCATTATCATTAGCAGAAGGATATGGCCTATAGTTATTACCAGAATTGTTCCTATAAGCATTGTTGTTGAAATTATTATTTTTAATGAAATTCACATCAACATTTTCTTCTTGAGCAACCAATGAAGCTAAAGGAACATTATTTGGATCAACATTAGATCTACCATTCACAAGCATAGACATAATCACATTAATCTTATCACTCAAGGAAGAGGTTTCTTCAACAGAATTTACCTTCTTACCTTGTGGAGCTCTTTCCGTGTGCCATTCAGAGTAATTTATCATCATATCATCAAGAAGCTTTGTAGCTGCCCCCAAGGTGATGGACATAAAGGTACCTCCAGCAGCTGAATCCAATAAATTCCGCGAAGAAAAATTTAGTCCTGCATAGAAGGTTTGGATGATCATCCAAGTAGTCAGTCCATGGGTTGGGCAATTCTTTACCAAAGTTTTCATTCTCTCCCATGCTTGAGCAACATGTTCAGTATCTAATTGCTTAAAATTCATTATGCTACTTCTCAAAGATATAATTTTAGCGGGAGGATAATATCTACCAATAAAATCATCCTTACATTTAGTCCATGAATCAATACTATTCTTAGGCAAAGATAGCAACCAATCTTTAGCTCTTCCTCTTAATGAGAAAGGAAACAATTTCAATTTAATAATATCACCATCTACATCCTTATATTTTTGCATTTCACAAAGTTCAACAAAATTATTAAGATGGGCAGCAGCATCATCAGAACTAACACCAGAAAATTGATCTCTCATAACAAGGTTCAGTAAAGCAGGTTTAATTTCAAAGAATTCTGCTGTAGTAGCAGGTGGAGCAATAGGTGTGCATAGGAAATCATTATTATTTGTGTTTGTGAAGTCACACAACTTAGTATTTTTAGGGGTATTCATTTTAGCAACAGTAAATAAAGCAAACTAGATAAAGTAAATGCAAGTAACTAATTTTTTTTGTGTGTTTTTGATATAGAGAGCAAGACAATAAATAAAGTAAAACTAGCAACTAATTTTTTGTGTGTTTTGTTTAGGTGCAGCAAACAAAGTAGTAAATAAAATAAAGCAAGACAAAAACAAAGTAAAGAGATTGGGAAGTGGAGACTCCACTTGCAGCGTGTCTTGATCTCCCCGGCAACGGCGCCAGAAAACAGGCTTGATGCGCGTAGATGTACACGTCCGTTGGGAACCCCAAGAGGAAGGTATGATGCGCACGGTGGCAAGTTTTCCCTCAGAAAGAAACCAAGGTTTAATCGAACCAGGAGGAGCCAAGAAGCACGTTGAAGGTTGATGGTGGCGAAATGTGATGCGGCGCAACAACAGGGATTCCGGCGCCAACGTGGAACCTGCACAACACAACCAAAGTACTTTGCCCCAACGAAACAGTGAGGTTGTCAATCTCACCGGCTTGCTGTAACAAAGGATTAACCGTATTGTGTGGAAGATGATTGTTTGCGAAGTAAACAGTAAAACAAGTATTGCAGTAGATTGTATGCGATGTAAAGAATAGGACCGGGGTCCACAGTTCACTAGAGGTGTCTCTCCCATAAGATAAAAGCATGTTGGGTGAACAAATTACAGTCGGGCAATTGACAAATAGAAAAGGGCATAACAATGCATATACATGATATGATAAATATAGTGAGATTTAATCGGGGCATTACGACAAAGTACATAGACCGCCATCCAACTGCATCTATGCGTAAAAAGTCCACCTTCGGGTTATCATCCGAACCCCTTTCGGTATTAAGTTGCAAAGCAACAGACAATTGCATTAAGTATGGTGCTTAATGTAATCGACAACTACATCCTTAGACATAGAATCAATGTTTTATTCCTAGTGGCAACAGCACATCACAACCTTAGAACTTTCTGTCACTGTCCCAGGTATCAATGAAGGCATGAACCCACTATCGAGCATAAATACTCCCTCTTGGAGTTAAGAGTAAAAACTTGGCCAGAGCCTCTACTAATAACGGAGAGCATGCAAGATCATAAACAACACATAAGTAATAGATTGATAATCACCATAACATAGTATTCTCTATCCATCGGATCCCGACAAACACAACATATAGTATTAGATAGATGATCTTGATCATGTTAGGCAGCTCACAAGATCCAACAATGAAGCACATAAGGAGAAGACGACCATCTAGCTACTGCTATGGACCCATAGTCCAGGGGTGAACTACTCACTCATCACTCCGGAGGCGATCATGGCGATGAAGAGTCCTCCGGAGATGAATCCCCTCTCCGGCAGTGCGGAGGCGATCTCCTGAATCCCCCGAGATGGGATTCGCGGCGGCGCGTCTCGGTAAGGTTTTCCGTATCGTGGCTCTCGGTGGGGGGTTTCGCGACGGAGGCTTTAAGTAGGCGGAAGGGCGCGGGGGGCCACACGAGGCCCCACACGCCAGGGCCGCGCGGCCAAGCCCTAGGCCGCGCCGCCTGTGTGTGGGCGCCTCGTGGCCCCACTTCCTTTCCTCTTCGGTCTTCTGGAAGCTTCGTGCAAAAATAGGACCCTGGACGTTGATTTCGTCCAATTCCGAGAATATTTCGTTACTAGGATTTCTGAAACCAAAAACAAAACAGCAACTGGCTCTTCGGCATCTTGTTAATAGGTTAGTTCCAGAAAATGCGTAAATACGACATATAATGTGTATAAAACATGTAGATATCATCAATAATGTAGCATGGAACATAAGAAATTATCGATACGTTGGAGACGTATCAGTCCTCACCATCTTTGGCTCCAACCTCTGAAGCGCCATGGCAAAGGGGAGCTCCGCCAACAGGCACCAGAGGCACAACGCCAATCTCCACTAGGGGAGACACATCCTTAAAACAATAACTAAACCTACTATGTATGCAACTTTAGATTCTCAAGGGAGTGAGAGAGTTCGAGAGGGAACTCTATGTATGCAACTTTAGATTATTGCATGACCCATGTATGATGCTATGTGTTGCTCGACAAGCTACTATTTTTCATAGGTGCAACTTCAGACTATTGTATGACCCATGTATGCTACTTTTGCATCTATTTTTTTAGGTTTGTGGTATTTTCATATTGGAATCTACGGGTAGGTAGAACATGATATCCAGGTTTGTATTTTCCGCGGGCATACATATGTTGCTGAAATAACATGCTGGTGCTGATCACATGATGTACTTTGGACTTGGTATTTTGCCTAACTAGCTTTCTTGGTTCCAATAAATCCTACTTTCTCGAATGCAATGTTGAGGCTTTTGTCGTTCCAGACATGTCAGGCTAAGACAACTCAGTTTGTTGAACAAATTATTCAATCATAGTGTTTTTACCAAGTGTAAGAACTCTGATGGCTGGCAGATCAAACCTTGATTTGGCCAGTCCTTTCTAGCGAAAAAACAGTCCAATATCTGCCTTGGTATGTTTTTTCTAGGTTTCTTACATGATATATTTGTTGCCCCTCAATACATCTACACCAGGGCAACCTTAATTTGGGGTGCGGGGGTGCCAGAGAAAGCGAGAGGTTTACCTCGAGGTTTCCTTTAGGAACGACCTTTTTTATGTACAAAAGTTGCAAAGTCAAAATCTAGGATCCATGGAGATATGGAGGAAGAAGAGATGGGGCTACGTCGACTTGCAGAACAGGTAGCTGGGCGAGGGTTGGGTAAGAGGAAGTCGGTGCAGTGGTACTTATTTCCCGCGCTAGGTTAGGTAGGGCTAGCGCTTCCCGCATGGGACGGATAAGGTACACGCAGGTGAGGTGATACTTTCCTTTTTAAACGAATGCTGGGACGGATAAGCGGACATCCGGAAGCTATGTAGCCATGTCCTTTCAATACAGAGGGATCAGCAGAGCTGAGGGCATCTCCAACGGGGCGATTCATCCCGCGCCCGCGCGTCCGGATGAGTCCAGTCGGACAAAAACCCGGCCCAGCGCGCGAACCCATCCCTAAAACGGATGGCCGCGACGTCCGGAACGACGCAAACCCGGCCCAAATCTGGGCCGGGTTTGCGTGGCCGCGGACGCGAAAGGCTGGTCGCTCGCGTCCGCCCCTTGTCCGCCCCTGGCCCGCGTGTCATAGACATAAACATTTTTCATTAAAAAGAACCCATTACAATTTTTTTAGCTACTACTTCTATCCTAATACGTACGGGGCCGGCGGCCTCGCCGGCGACTCCTCGCCGGCTCGCCGTCGGGGCCGTGGATTTCACTCGACGCGGGCGGCCTGTACGCGTGAGGATTCCACTCCAGCTTACGAGCCGGGTGGCGCGGCGGCGCGCGGCCGGCGGAGGCCTTCATCCTCCTCCTTTCCGTCCGCGCACCTCGGGCGCGCTCGCGCTCCGTCTCCTGCGGTGGAACCAGCCGCTTCCCGCATAGCTCAAGCTCCTGCAGGCGGCGCGTTCCACAGCGTGCGCGCTCCCGGCGGACGCCCGGCTGCTGGGCCTCGTGGTTGTCTGCCGCCCCGAGTGCGCTCAATGGCGTTTGCGCGCGTTCCCGCCCGCCATGGTGTCCCGTCGAGGCTGCCATGGCGCGCGCCGCGCAAGGAAGACGAACCATGTGGCGTCTCTTTGGGTCGCCGCGTTGGACGCCGTGTGCGACCCAAACGGACACGCGGACGCGGGTCGCTGTCCGCGTGTCCGCGCGGCCACCCAAACGGCCCAAAACGAACGGCCCAGCGCGTCCGTTTGGGTCGCTCGGTTGGAGATGGTGTGAGGTGTTGCCACAACTTTCAGGGCCGATGGGTTGTTAATAGATTGGTGGAATTTATTTGGAAAAATGTTACGAGGGTAAAATAGACTTTTCTCAAAGTACCATCGCATTCGCATCTGTGGGCCGAATGTGTATTACCCGGGCTGAATTCTGCTGGAGCGGTGCTGCACTATTTTACCTCTCCTGCTCTATTCCACCGAACTGCTCCTATCGGCTTCCCATGTACGACCACGCCGCCAAGAGCCATCTCCGGATCTCCCACCACCGCCGCGCCGCTCCCCTTCGCCGGCCTCCACCAGATCACCGCCGCGACGTTCCCTCTGCCGGAATCCACCAGACCACCGCGGCGCCGCTCCCCTCCGCCGGCCTCACAGGAAGACGTCCGCGCCACTCACATCCGTCGCCCTCACCGGAACACGTCAGCGCCGCTCGCCTCAGTAGGCCTTCACCAGACCACCGCCGCTCCTTGAGCTCGCCTTTGAGCCGGCTGTGAGCCGGCGGCGAGCTCCTGCAGGCTGCTCCTCTCCTTCCGCGGTTCCTCCCCGTTCCCCGACTCCACCCTCAGCCCTCTGACCCTCTCAAGCAGCAGGCTAGTCAGCAGCCAGCAGCGAGGCACGGAGGCAGGCAGGCCGGCGGCAGCTCGCTTGTTAAGACCCCGACCCCCACTTTGCTCTCGCAGGCACTAGCATCAGCAGCACCCATCCAAGGTTCACTCCTGGTGCCATTGCCTTACTAAAGGTGATGCACAGATAACTAATGATTTGATTTGCTGCTCCATATTCATTGCACACTTGCTAAAATTCTAATTCTATCCCTTTGGAACTTGGAGTTAGAACAGAGATCAACTTTGTCAGTTGGAGAGGCTTGGCGCTGCTTCGACATCCTCAGGAGAGCAAACAAGAAGGTAATCTGCTGTTCGTAGCTTCTATACATATATTTTTTTCCGTGATTTGAAAAGATAGTATAAGGTATCACCGTATTGGCGCCTTTCCAAAATGGCGAATTTACGTATCTGTGCATTTTAGATTGCCACGTGCTCGGCGCTGATTGCTGGAAGATGGCGCGCCACTGATTGGTGGAAGTTGTAACGGCGATCTGATATCTGACATTTGTCCGAATCCATTGTGAGTGCGTGGCTGCGCGTGTACTTTTTTTTTAGCCGCATCAGAATGGAGTGCAACAAGGATGAGGCCCTTAGGGCGAAGGAAATTGCAGAGAGGAAGTTTGAGTCCAGGGACCTGCAAGGGGCCAAGAAATTCGCTCTCAAGGCCAGTACACTTTTTCCTGATCTTGAAGGCATTGCGCAGCTTATCACCATGTTGGATGTTTACCTTACCTCGGAGGTGAAGATTGCTGGCGAGAGGGACTGGTACTCTATCCTTTCCGTGGACACGTCGGCAGATGATGAAACTGTGAAGAAACAATACAGGAAGTTAATGCTCCAGCTCCATCCCGACAAGAACAAATCTGTGGGTGCTGATGGTGCATTCCAGTTTGTTAAAGAGGCATGGAATGTGCTCTCCGATAAAACCAAGAGAGTGCTGTACGACCAAAAAAGGAAATTATTTGTACTACAGCAGAAGAAATCTCAATCAAATAAGACAAGTGTAGCTCCTGGTGCAGCCAGTGGCTTCGATAATTTCACAGCAAAAGCACCCGCTTCCAGAGCAAAGGCAAACAAGCAAAAGACAGGATCAGCAACATCTGCAGTGCGGCAGCGCCCGCCTCCTCACCATCAGGCTCCTGCTCCACCTCCACCTCCAGCAACGCATCCTACATTTTGGACTTCATGCAACAAATGCAAGATGAATTTTGAATATCTCAAAGTGTATTTAAATCAAAATCTTCTCTGCCCTAGCTGCCGTGAGCCCTTTCTAGCGAAAGAGGTGCCGGTGCCACCAACTGAGAATGTTCACGCAGTACGGGATTCAAACATCAGTGCTGCAACTCAAGATGCAAGCACTGGCAGAAATTTCCAGTGGGGTTCGTTCTCAAGGGCAGCTGGTGCAGCTAGTGCTACTGCATCATCTGCTGCTGCTGCTCAAGCTGCCAATATGGTTCATCAGGCGTATGAGAAAGTTAAGAGAGAGAGGGAGGAGGCACAAGCAGCAGCAAGAAGGGAAGATGCTCTACAGAGGAAGCACAATCCTCTAAAAAGGAAAGCAAATATGGAGAATGTTAGCCATGGAATGGGTGCTGGTGCATCTGGAAAGAAGATGAAAACTGTGAGTAAAGAAACTGGAGTTGGTTCTTCCTCCTTTCTCTCAGGTCCATGGGCCAATTGTGTTAGAACACCAGGCTGTAATATACCATTTTCAACCAACAGTGAAACCTTTAAGTTTCAAGGTGTTAATGGTGTACCCAGTTGGAGACCCATACCTACTCGGATCAGCGTAACTAAGACTTTCTCTCAGCCAGATATCAGGAGAATTTTGATTGACAAGATGAAAAGCGATCTGAGGGAGAAGCTAGGGGCGATGAGAAGTAAACCATTCCAAGTTACTCTTGATGGAAAAGCGAGCAAAAAACACGTGGTTAACGGACATGTTGAGGGTAATGAAACTCTTGCATCAGATGATGGTACTACAAACAAAGATGTTTGTGCTGATCCAGAGGAGAATGGTTCTGCTAATAGTGCAGGTGCTGAAAACGAAGATGAGGACCCTTTCTCTTATACTGTTCCTGATCCTGATTTCCATGATTTTGATAAGGATCGTACTGAGAAATCTTTTCAGACTGATCAAATTTGGGCTTCATATGATGACGAAGATGGTATGCCTCGTTATTACGCATATATTCAGAAACTTATCTCTGTGAATCCGTTTAAGGTCAAAATAAGTTATCTTGCATCAAGGACGAACAGTGAATTTGGACCGTTGAGTTGGGTTTCTTCTGGCTTCATAAAGACATGTGGTGATTTCTGGATTGGTAAATATGAAACCGTTGATATTATCAACATGTTTTCTCACCAGATTAAATTCGAGAAAGGTCCACGTGGGGTGGTCCAAATTTATCCACGGAAAGGTGATATCTGGGCTTTGTACCGAAATTGGTCCCCTGATTGGAATGAAGATACTCCTGATGATGTGCTTCATGTCTATGATCTGGTTGAGGTACTGGATGATTATGATAAAGATCATGGAATTTCTGTTATTCCCTTGATTAAGGTTACTGGATTGCGAACAGTTTTCCAGCATCATCAGGACCGTGATGCCATCAAGAGGGTCCCAAAAGAAGAGATGTTTCGGTTTTCACATCAGGTTCCTTTTTACAGGATGACAGGGGAAGAAGCTCCGAATGTCCCCAAAGATAGCTATGAGGTAGACCCAGCTGCTATTTCTAAGGAACTTCTTCAGGAGGCAGAGGGAACTTCTAAATGCTGATTAAAATAGTTGCTGCTGACTCCATTATGCCTTTGTTGACCTGCTGTTTAGAATCTAATCTAATATTTGTCGACATTTGCTAGTTTCTATAGTTTCCTAGCTTCTGTTACTTTTGACAATTACCTTTTGGATACAATGATTGGTCTGGGGATAGCCATTCCTAAATCATCTTGTATGGCATCTGGGCAAGTGTCTTGTCATCTCAACAATGTTGCTGATAGTGTGAGTAAAAGACAGTCATTTTGTATGTCACAAAAGTATCTGATATGCAATGTTTGTTCTTGGCTAAAACTTGAAATCGCTGATACTGCTACTTTTTTGCTTGTCTGAGATTTTGGCCGTTCTATTCAGGGAGAATCTTCTGTTCCTACCCCTTTATCCAATACATGATATTTCACATCTTCCATGTTGGGAATATAACGTGCACAATGTAAATCAGTTAACTTTATCTCCATTAGTTATGTTTTTTATGCGCAGGAATCATCATACCAGATATTAGAAGTGGTTAAATAAGAGGCCTTATAGACTGTATAGTGCCATTTGACACGAAATGCTCTAATCTTGCTCCAGAGTCAACCCTTTCCAGTAATGTTGAAATATACTTTGGATATCTCTAGCTGTGTGAGATGAAGGTTTTGCTATTTTATCTGGTTCCTTGCTCAGCATACCATTTACCAGGCTACCATTATGGGTGGTTCTGGTGGGTAGTCCACCAACATACTATTTCAGGTGGCTGAATGGGGTATTCTTTTGTCCTTGGTTGTCTGCGAAGCTTTTTTCTTTTTCTTTTCTGTAGTTCTTTTGACCCCCCCAGTGTTAACCAAATCCTGAACGGCATTAATGTTTGGGCATATGAAGAAAGCTTTTTGCAGAATACCAGCTGTTTGTTTTCAGGTACGTTGACTGTCCACGTAATGTTTACCTATCAACCTTTTATCTGGGCAAAACTTGTGGGGCTTGAGTACTTATAAATAAGTATATATGCGAGATTTTCAAGGTAAATTATGAAGTAGAGTGAAAAATATATTGAAAAGATGCATCTTTCCTCTTTAATTTTTTCACCTTTAATGAGCTAAGTGCATGTAAAAACCAAGGAGAACATGTGCTCAATATTATTGGGTTTGATTTCCGTGCGATGAGAGAGAACCAATCAAAGTGGATTGGAAAGATAGGAGTACACTCTCTTTTGTGTACAGTTTAGAGCTAGATGTCCACTTATTTTACTTGAGAATGAAGGGAGTACATTTTTGTATTTGCATTTAATAGGTTTTGGTATGAATAATTATATTCAACTCAAATATCTATGATGTATGTTATCCTATGTTTTAAGGATTCATCTTAATATCCGGTGCATATGACGCCAAAGAAAGCTAAATCTTAGGACACGATGGGTTGCTCGCACCAGGTTTTCCCCTTTCATGCCGTCACATGCAAATTGGCTAGGTAACTACCGTATGCGTAGAAACATGGCTTGGTATAGCATTAGCACTACGTTTGGATGCTAGCAATTTTACTTGGGCTCGGCTTGAGAAACGGTAGGCAGTTCGATTGCTAGGCTGTTTTATGCTTGGAAGAAACTTACCATGGTGTTTAGTTATGTGCGAAACGAGGAATGTGATAACCTCTTCCCCAAATGGTGTGGTTACCACCCCTTTTGAGCATCAACATAGCAAACATTGTTCAACACATAGCATACATTGTTCAACACGGAGTAGTAGACATTGTTCAACACATAGCAGACATTATTCAACACGGATCTAAACATAGCAGCAGACATAAAGCAGTCACATTCTTCACTTGTCGATCATGGCAAGGGCTGAATGATGTTGCGAGCACCTTTGGACCTTGAAGACGTCGCCCCTAAGAATCTTGAAGGTCATGAAGTTGCCGATCTTTACCTGACGAGCAATGGAAAATCCAGGCCAGCTTTGATCGAGGCAGACAATGCCTTTGATGTCCCTCAACTTCACCATCCAGGAGCAACCGATGTTCATCTTGAGGATGCCCGTCCAGGGGACGGTGCCAAGGTTAAGGACGGAAGCCTGTTGAAATTGGGTGCATTTCCATCCCCGGAGACAACACCACTTTAGTAAAGTGGGGTGGTCCGTTGTCTTCATGGAAATGCCCAACCTTGAATGGCCTCCCCCTAGGCCGATTGCCATCGCTGCCTTCTCCAGCTTTCTTGGAACAACCCTCGCCAAAGAGCTTGACCGGTCTACCCATCTTCATCTTCGAGCACCGCAAAAACAAGAAGCATTTTGAATGAGCACAAATAGAAGCGTGTGATGATAAAAAGAGCAAGGATGCAGGTTGAGCCTCACATGAAAGGACAAAGAAGGCATCATATCAATGAACACCCAAGGCAAAGGGACTATCCGTAAACTAAGTCTAGTGTACAAGCAATCTTGTTACACATAGGACTAGGTTTATGGACATCCACTTGCCTTGCATTGTGCCACATAACAAATCATTGGATATTAGAGAAGCATGATGCAAGCAAAACTATAAGGCCTCAAATCATTGAACACCACAATTGATGTTATTCAACACAGTACAAGGCACGAATATGAGTGTTTGTGCTTTTCTACAAGGTTGGATAGCATCAAATGTGGTGTCATTTAGTTGACACTTCAAATCACTGGACAAAAACAAGGCATGCCTATTGGGTTCACACAACATATATAGGCCAAAGCACTGAAGTTAAATCGAAACAAGTTCACATATCAAACAACATATCATACTAGTTGAGATCATACAACAGATCACACAGAAACAAGGTTCACAATGCAAACAAAGACTAACTATCTACATTACATGCCAACTTATCTTTCATCACTCATCACAAATATCCCTAATCCTCTTCAGTTTATCCTTGTTTACATAACCTAGTTTTAGGAGATCATATACGACATACTCTAACTTTTTCTTATCTTTCTTAAGTGTCTCCTTTTATCCCCTCAATGCTTCTCTTTCTCCCTCCCACTCCTCCTTCCTAGACCTTAAGATTTCTACTTGCGTTCTCTGCACATTCGTCAAGACAGCTACCTGATTCTTCAAATCATCCGGTTCATCTTGGGCTAGATTCTGAACAAACTAGAGTTTATTACTAGCATATAATCGTCGTCGGGAACATGTATAGTCATTCCTCATAAAACATAGCACGAGCAAGTGGATGCAATGTTTGATCAGAACCTATTTCATGATCTAACAATGGACTTCAATCACGGCACTAGGTTCTGAAAAAAGATCTCTCCAGTTGCTTAGCACTAGTGTCTAATCATCGGCATGAACAATAAACCCCAATCTGACTACTAATGAACCTAAAAAACCAGATCTGGCCAAATGAACCTACATGCATGATCATTGAGTTGAAAACCAACTACACGAACACCAAGCTACCTACTCGAAGCCATTACTCATGCTAGAAAAGGAAGAACTACCAAATATAACCGCTAAGTACACAAATCTAGAATGCATGTGCGAAATAATCCTACATTGAACATCACAAAATTGGCTGAAAGTTACGAATCGCTTTGAATTTGAATAAGACCATGCTCCTTTTTTTTCATAAAATAGGTGGTTTGGTTGTTGATCCCTTAATCAAATAAATTAGATCGGCACATCTATGAACATTGAAGCCTAAAAGGTTGGATTCGGGTCTTACCGCCATGGACGTCCTTGCCGACCAGAGCTTGAACCGGAGAAGATGGGGTCTGTGCACGCGAGCTTGAACCGAGGAAGAGGGCATCCCTGAATGCCGGCTCTTCAAACCTGCTCGTGACATTCTTCGATATACCAGCGGCAGTACAACCACCTTTGGCGGGAGGAGAGAGAAGGGAGATGGGAGGGCGAGTGAGAACGGGCGAGAGAGAGAAAGGGGGAGGCGAGGGGATTTATGGCGCGGTTTCTCCCACTCTTCCTGACGCATGCAACATTCCCCCCCCCCCCCCCCTCACGCTCGCAAGAGCCTGGCTGCGAAGAAACAGCCGAACCGAGCGTTCTTCTCACTAGTACCGGCCTGCTACTTAGAGCCGGTTTCGGTCTATAGGCCTTAGGCAGTTTTGATGCAACTAAAAATCTGGAAAGATTCTACCTATTAGTGTTTGAGCCATTACTTTGGGTCCCAAAATGATTTGCCATGAATCTTTTGATATGCTAGGAATATGTAGGAAACTATATTCTTGCTAGACCATTAAGGAAATTTTGTCTTTGAATTATATTGTAGCAGTCATGTTATTCTTGTACCACTAATGTCACCCCATAGAAAAGAAATCGGAGAAACTTTTGTGATGGAGTTTTTTCACAGGGAATGGAGGAACACCACACCAAGAGATATCAAGAATGATGAAGACCATAAGTTTGCGGATGCCCAAGGCACCCCAGTGGACCATAAGTTTTTTGAGCAACATAGAATAATCGCATAAACTTGGTGCGTCTTTGTTAGTGTAATGTATAGTTTTGGTTGAAAATAAATGAGACCACCATGATAGACATTCTTTAATGCTGAGAGATATTGAAACAAACTATCCCATGAATGAGAGCCTTGATTAAAATAAGTTGTATGCCATGAAGAGAAAAGGGAATGAAAGCAAAAACCTGAAATTCAAAGTTATCCTTAGTGTTACTAGTTTCAAATACTTTGATGAATGATATTTTTCTAGTGCCACCTTTTGCTCATATACATGAATGTTTAATACTAAGGAGCCTTGTTGATAATAAATGATTGGCACTATGGTCACTATGGAATGCTTCTAGATCTTTTTGCTAGCCCAACAATTCTCAAAAAAAGCCAAGACTTGTCTCCAAACACCCACCATACCTACCTATGTGGCACTTGCTACTTAAAGTATAATATGTGTGCTATGCCTCCAAATACTTCAAAATATCTCTTTTGTGTAGTTTAAAGCTGATGAGAACGTAAGGAGTGGGGTGATACCACTATGGAAATTTATGTGGTTGACATTTATAAGTTGTTTGTTAGCTCAACCATGTTATTCTGGATAAAGCTTTCATTTGATATCATGTTATTTTTTGCTATGGATTCCCATCGGTGTGAAATGAAATGGAACACTATGGAGTTCTCACATAACGAGAGAGGCATCTGGGCTGCCAACTAAAGCCAAGTTGAATCATGGTGGAAATTTGCAGCATAAACATTATGTGAAGCCTTTAATAAAAAGCTATGCAAATAGTAAATAAAACAAAGTGCTGAGGTGATTTATTTGTCTGTTGTCTTTTCTTCTAAATATGTATATGACCTGCCAACCATGAAAATAAGAATTCCAAAAGGGCATTTCCTACCAAGGGGCAAGAGGTACCTCAGTTAACGCTCTTGAGGACATTATATGTTTACGATGACATGCTTAAGTTTCCTAACTATCTAGCATGAGGTGCGGGTACTCATGGTTAAGGTGCGTGAGACATTCAACTTGTAGGATGTCAAGCACATAAACCATAGAATGTCTAAAACAAAGTAAAAAGAGATACTTGGAACTCCATCCTTATGAGTACCTTTGGCATGAACTACATATCTCAAAATTTTATTTTATGCCCTCAACCATCTTTTACTTCATTGGAGGTCTAGTACATATGTTCCCTACTTACTTTCTGTTATCCAAGAGTCATAAGAATCAAAATAAGAGTATCCAGGAAAAATAAGAAAAGAAACAAAAAGAGTTTTCCATAAATTCTATAGGTTCATCCAAGCATGATTTATCGTCTATAATACTTTTCATTTGTTTGAACCCAAGACCACTTATTGTTAAGCATGTTTTGTAGATTGTAAAAGATATCACATTATAGCTCACTTGATTATTGTTATTTTTTAAGGATTGAACCTAGCTTGTGAACTTTGTCATGATAATGAAAAGAACAAAATCAACAAACTTATAAGTCCATGTTAGTTTTATCACCTTTATGCTCGAGGACGAGCATAGGTTAAGCTTAGGGATGTTGATGCATGTAAAATGCGTGCATAAACTTTGTAGCTTGTTGAAACATATTCCTACATATTTTCAACATATATGATGTTATATCCATGTTTTATATTATTTTTGGGTGATTTACCAATGATCCCTTTATTTGGGTTATAACTCAGCAGGACAGGAAAACCCTGTTTTGTGTATTTTTGACTTTCAGGGATCTTAACAAATTCAAATTGAGCTAGGATTTCGGGGACGTCAATATTCCATCAAGATAAGCATCTGGAGCACTTGGACCTCATGAGATGGGCCAGGAGGGCCAAAAGAGAGCTGGTGGCGCGCCCAGGCAGGGAGGGCGTGCCACCACCTCTCTTTTCTTCTTCAGCCGTCCGATTCGATTGATTCTTTCACCCATGGAATTTGTTTGATCTAAAAATCCCTATATATAGGACTTCCCGAGGCTTACTCGAGGAGAGCGCGGCTAAAACAGAGAAACACCAAAATAGAGCCAGAACGAGCGAAGATTGGAGGGGGAAACTCCACCGGAGCCGTTGTCGGAGGGATCTCTACCTTCTCCAACATCTCCACCATCATCACCATGATGAAGAGGGAGTAGTACACCTCTGGAGTATGGGTTTGTGGCAGTAGCTTTATCTATCTCTCTCTTGTTCTTCATAGATTGCAGTACCATATGAGCTGCCCAACATGATTATGGTCATATATGTAATTCATATGTGGTGGATCTTTATTCTATGATATTGATATATGAGATTGGAACCTATTATGTGTAAGATGTTGATGCCCACAAGTATAGGGGATCGTTAAATTCGTTGATGGGAAGTATTACCCAAATTTATTGTTCGGTCCAAGGGGAACACAAGAATACCAATAAGACATTATCAATTAAGACGTCATTCTCAACCACACATGTATATCACACAAAGCAAGTGGTGATTTTATAGTAGTTGATTCAAAGGAGTAATGACAAGTAGAATACATGTGTTGGAGATATGCCCAAGAGGCAATAATAAAATGGTTATTATAATATATCTTTGTGTTTATGATAATGTTTGCATACCATGCTATAATTGTATTAACCGAAACATTGATACATGTGTGTTATGTAAACAACAAGGAGTCCCTAGTAAGCCTCTTGTATAACTAGCTTGTTGATTAATAGATGATCATAGTTTCATGATCATGAACATTGGATGTTATTAATAACAAGGTTATTTCATTATGTGAATGATGTAATGGACACACCCAATTAAGCGTAGCATAAGATCATGTCATTAAGTTCATTTGCTATAAGCTTTCGATACATAGTTACCAAGTCCTTTCGACCATGAGATCATGTAAATCACTTATGCCGGAAGGGTACTTTGATTACATCAAACGCCACTGCGTAAATGGGTGGTTATAAAGGTGGGATTAGGTATCCGGAAAGTATGAGTTGAGGCATATGGATCAACAGTGGGATTTGTCCATCCCGATGACGGATAGATATACTCTGGGCCCTCTCGGTGGAATGTCGTCTAATTAGCTTGCAAGCATATGAATGGTTCATAAGAGACCACATACCACGGTACGAGTAAATAGTACTTGTCATGAGACGAGGTTGAACGAGGTATAGAGATATCGATGATCAAACTTCGGACAAGTAAAATATCGCGTGACAAAGGGAATCGGTATCGTATGTAAATGGTTCAATCGATCACTAAGTTATCGTTGAATATGTGGGAGCCATTATGGATCTCCAGATCCCGCTATTGGTTATTGGTCGGAGAGAAGTCTCAACCATGTCTGCATAGTTCGCGAACCGTAGGATGACACACTTAAGGTTTGATGTCGTTTTAAGTAGATATGGAATATGGAATGGAGCTCGAATGTTGTTCGGAGTCTCGGATGGGATCCAAGACATCACGAGGAGGTTCGGAATGGTCCGGAGAATAAGATTCATATATGGGAAGTCATTTTCCGGGGTTCGGAAAAAGTCCGGTGTTTTGACCGGAGCTTCTAGAAGGTTCTAGAAGGACCGGAATAGTCCGGAATATTATGGAAGGTTCCGGAAGTGTCCGGGACGACCCGGGATGTCTAAGGAAGTCCGGAGGGTTCCATAATAGGTGCAACCACGTTGCCTTAAGGGAAAAGGAGTCTTTCCTTAATGCAATTTCGGAATTGGCAAAAGAGTCCGAGTAGGACTAGGTTTTCGGAACCGGAAACCTATCGGAACTCAGTCAAACTTGGGGGCAGGTTTTTGGACGACCCAAGGGGCTTGGCCACCTATTTAAAGAGGCCAAGGGGCACCCCAAGGGCACCACAAGTCGCAGCCCTAGCTCCCCAAGTCGCAGCACCACCCTGCGCCCAAACCCTAGCTATTCCCTCCTCCTTCTTCTCCCGCAGCGCTTGCGGCGAAGCCCTGCCGGAGATCTCCACCACCACCGTCACCACGCCGTCGTGCTGGCGGGATTCCGAGGAGGATCTACTACATCCGCTGCCCGCTGGAACGGGGAGGAGGACGTCGTCTTCATCAACACCGTACGTGTGACCGAGTACGGAGGTGCTGCCCGATTGTGGCACCGTCAAGTTCTTCTACGCGCTTTTGCAAGCGGTCAAGATCTTCTACGCGCTTTTGCAAGCGGCAAGTGATCGACTACATCCACCACGAGATCTAATCTCGTTAGGCTTTGGAAATCTTCGAGGGTTAGTCTCATGATCTTCTCGTTGCTACCATCTACTAGATTAGATCTTGGCTTGTGTTTTCGTTCTTGCGGTAGGAAATTTTTTGTTTTCTATGCTACGAATCCCAACAGTGGTATCAGAGCCGTGTCTATGCATTGATTGGTTGCACGAGTAGAACACAATTTTTTTTGTGGGCGTTGATGCTTTTGTTATCTTTAGTTCGTGTACTTTGCATCTTGCGGCATAGTGGGATGAAGCGGCCCGGGCTAACTTTACATGACCGCGTTCATGAGACTTGCTCCACGTTCGACATGCAACTTGTATTGCATAAGTGGCTTTGCGGGTGTCTGTCTCTCCCACTATAGTGAAGATCCAATTTACTCTTTCTATTGACAACACTAGTATCACCGTTGTGGTTCATGTTCGTAGGTAGATTGGATCTTACTCGAAAACCCTAAACCACGTAAAATATGCAAACCAAATTAGAGGCGTCTAACTTGTTTTTGCAGGGTTTGGTGATGTGATATGGCCATGATGTGATGATGAATATGTATGAGATGATCATTATTGTATTGTGGCAACCGGCAGGAGCCTTATGGTTGTCTTTAAATTTCATGTTGAGTATTATTTCAAAGTAGTTGTAATAGTTGCTACATGCGGTGAACAACCATGAAGACGGCGCCATGGACCTTGACGCTACGCCGACGATGATGGAGATCATGCCCGTTGATGATGGAGATCATGTTCGTGCTTTGGAGATGAAGATCAAAGGCGCAAAGACTAAAGGGCCATATCATATCACATATGAATTGCATGTGATGTTAATCCTTTATGCATCTTATTTTGCTTAGATCGCGACGGTAGCATTATAAGATGATCCCTCACATTAATATCAAGATAATAAAGTGTTCTCCCCTCGTATGCACCGTTGCTACAGTTCGTCGTTTTGAAGCATCTCGTGATGATCGGATGTGATAGACTCAACGTTCACATACAACGGGTGTAAGCCATGTTTGCACACGCGGAATACTTGGGTTTGCTTGACGAGCCTAGCATGTACAGACATGGCCTCGGGACAACGGAAACCGAAAGGTTGAACACGAGTCATATGGATGATATGATCAACATGTTGATGTTCACCATTGAAGCTACATCATCTCACGTGATGATCGGTTTTGGTGTAGTGGATGTGGATCGTGTACCACTTAACAACTATGAGGGATGTTGTATTAAGTGGGAGTTCATTAGTAATTAGATTAAAACTTGAACTAATTATCATAAACATAGTCTGAGTAGTATTTTGAATTAAATTTGTAGAATTGGCATCCGTTTTTCTACCATGCGTTAGTCTTGTAATTGAGATTGAAATATTGTTAAGTCTGACAATTAACTTTACGGACTGGTACCGTATTGTTAAAGAATCAAGAAATAATTAAGTCCTATTGCAAACTTTTAGTAAACCTCACATTGTTGATTCAAAGAGCTATGGTTTCAATTAGTACCTACAATTATCTTGTCTCCGTGAAACTTGATGTTCAAATTTGTTTGAAAAGTAAGGAGCTGAAAAGTTTTGTTTTCAGAAAGAAGCGAGGTATGAGATATATGCGATATCTAAGACCTTACTGCAAGATGATAGAATATAATCTAGTGAGACTACATAAACTCATAAGTTTTATGGGAATGTACGAAGGTTGAAGACGCCAGGCGTCCCAATCCTCCAACTATTGGGGCACTAACAATATTCGCATATCCATGAAGTGATCGTCCTTAGTATGCACCGTTGCTAAGACTCGTTGTTTCGAAGCATCTCGTGATGATCGGGTGTCATAGATTCCACGAGTGCATACAACGGGTGCAAGCCAGATTTGCACATGCGAATACTAAGGTTAAACTTTACGAGCCTAGCATGTACAGACATGGTCTCGGAAAGTCGTCATGATGGATAAAATTATGAGTGATATTGTTCATCATATTACAAAGGTACTAATAGTGAAATCTGTAACACTTGTCATATGATGATCAACTTCAAAGTAAGAACCTCAAGGTTATTGGTATTTGACCAACAAACCTAGAAAGTTTTTGAAGGTGAAGTGTTTTCTGAGAATGAGGAAAACTAAAAGAGAAACTACAAAAGATATTTTGGCAGAAAGAAAGAAAAGACTAGAAAGTCTAGCTCAGGTGTATATACATGATATACATGTTATGGATGTATTCCTTGTTTTGTCACACAATGAAATTCTTGGGTATTTGTACCAGATTGGTTGGTATGAGATGTCATACAATACAATGCAATACAAGATACAATGGCCTAAGTGATTGATAAGGAATATGGTAATAATGCACGTCTGGAACATAATAAAGTGTTATTATGTTTGTCGTTGGCATTATACCTAGCCCTTAGAATTTAAAATAAAGAACTTAATAATTGTTATTTTTCTCTAGTCAAATGAAAACAATGAGTTGTTCAAATTATGACATTACTCCATGTACGATGGATAAGTTATTATAAATCTTAATGGTGAAACACACATACATAACACTGACGCTAAAATGCCATAAGGCAAATGATTTGAATTCCACTTATTTGTGGAACCGCCATTTAGGTCATGTTAGAAAGGAACGCATGAAGAAACTCCATGAAGATGGATTTTTGGAGTCACATGATTTTTGAATCATTTGGCGCTTGCAAATCTCTTCTAAAGAGAATGACTTAAATACCGTTCATAGGCCAAGAGTTGAACGGGCAACTAACTTAGTGGAAACATACATGATGATGTATGTGGTTCACTGGGCATAGTTGTGTGCGGGAGATTCTTCTACTTCATGATAACTTCCAACAATGAATTGAGTATATATTTGTGGATATATTCGATAAGGAAGAAGTTTGAAACATTTGAATGGATTCAAATAAAGTTTAGCATGAAGTGGAAATCATCGTAATAGAAAAGTCAAATATCTATGATTGGATCATGGTGGAAATATTTGAATTACGAGTTTTAGCGAACATCTAAGAGAGTTATGAAATTGTTCTACAACTCACATTTCTTAGTGTCATAATGATGATGGTGTATCCGAGAGATGTATCCAAACCTTGTTGGATTAATGATGAGATAATATAATTTGACGCCATTATATTTTTTGTGGATTAAGCTTTAGAGACTACCGCTTTTACACTAAATAGAGCATCATCATGATCCGTTGAAATGACACCATACGAGATATGGCATGGGTATGAACCCTAATAGTCTTTTTCTTAAATTTTGGTATGCATAGCATAAGTAAATGAGTTTACAACCAAAATCGGATGAATGTCTTTGTTGGTTATCCCAGAGAATTGATTGGGAATTCTTCCCACTATGGAGACAAAGACAAAAGTGTTTGTCAATGTTTCTTATTTCCAAGAAATTGTTTTCTAGCGAAGTATTTGAGTGGGAGGACAATAGAACTTGATAAGGTTTATGAACCTGAGCATAATGATCAGAGTAGCGCAGCATCGGAAATGGTTCCGGAAGCGGCCACGACGATCATAGCTCCCATGACTACAAAGTGTTTTAGCCATGGAGATCGAAGTACCTATTGAACCTTGTAGGTTTGGTTTACTTTGTGATCAAATAAATGATTTGTGAACAAAGGATTGATTTTGAACAATGATAAACCAACTACATACAAAGAAGTTATGATGGGCCCTGACTCCGTTAAAATGGCTATGCGCCATAAAATCCAAGATAGGTGAATACTTTTTGAAAGTAAATGAATCTATGAAATTGATGGACTTGGATGAAATATCCTTAAATAAGCACGACTTGTCGAAAAATTGTTTACGACAAAGTTCAAAGAGTTGACTACGATAAGATTAGATCTTCCGTAGCAATGCTTATAGTCTATGTGGATTGTTCTAGTAATCGCTACATATTTCTTTAAGAGATATGTTAGTAGGATGGCAAAATATATTACTTAACAGAAGTGTGTATTAAGGGTGTATACAAGATACTACCTAGAGTTTTGCTAGTCCGTAGAATACTAGATAGGAATACGAAATTCAATTGGATGAAGTGAGTATTGCGGAGTTGGAATCTTCACCGGATGAAATAGTCAAAGAGTTTTTTGATTTCATCAGAAACGATGAAGATGCTTGCATTTGCAAGAAATTAAGTGGGAGCGCTGAGACATATTTATAATACTTTATGTAGATGACATATAGTTGATTATAAATAGTGTAAATTATATAATTGATTAAAAAGTTTCACTGAGAATTAGCTTCAATGAAAGGATATGGACTGAAACATATTTAGTGACAAGATCTATGAAGATAGATTAAAATACATAATAAGTTTAAGTCAAAGTACATAGAATGGATATTGAAGTAGTTCAATATAGAAATATTAAGAAGGTGTTCTTTGCATACAAAGGTTTAACAAGACTTGAGTGTATTTGACACTTGATGAGTAAAAACACATGAGTGATTTTGGATCACAAATAATATGTACAAAATCAGATGTCCTGTGCTCTAAAAGGTTAGGAGCATATACCAGAATGATTCATGTGATGATCATTGGACAAACAGTAAGAATATCCCTGTGTGCTTTAGAAGAACCAAGGATATATATATAGTTTTATATGGGGTAATGACAAACAAATCGCTGTAAGGTGTTGCACCGATATTTGTTTGGTCACATATAAGAATTAATTTCAAATCTCAATTAGGCTAAGTGTTATTAAAAAGGTAGCATAATGATAGATTTAGAAGAGTTCTAAATATTGTGACGGATTCTACAATAGAAGGCAGAGTATGTCATTGTTTTGACAATGATTGAGGATGTTTAGGTCGAGGAGTTCTTTGAGAACTTGGTGTAGTTCCGATAGTGTCAGAACTTTGAAGCTATATTGTGTGTGACAATATTAGTGACATATTTCAGACCGCGGAATTAAGGTTCCACCAGAAGACCAAACATATTTAATGCCGACTCATTTGGAAAATGAGTGATGCGTTGAGACGCAAATGAATTGCAAAATACATACGTTTATGAGCATGTCAGATCCGTTGACTAAAACCTCTCCCGTAAGCAAAACATGATAAAGCACCGGAAGGCCAAGGTGTTATATCTTTACAAATGTAAACTAGATTATTGACTCTAGTGCAAGTGGGAGACTGTTGGAGATATGCCCAAGAGGCAATAATAAAATGGTTATTATAATATATCTTTGTGTTTATGATAATGTTTGCATACCATGCTATAATTGTATTAACCGAAACATTGATACATGTGTGTTATGTAAACAACAAGGAGTCCCTAGTAAGCCTCTTGTATAACTAGCTTGTTGATTAATAGATGATCATAGTTTCATGATCATGAACATTGGATGTTATTAATAACAAGGTTATTTCATTATGTGAATGATGTAATGGACACACCCAATTAAGCGTAGCATAAGATCACGTCATTAAGTTCATTTGCTATAAGCTTTCGATACATAGTTACCAAGTCCTTTCGACCATGAGATCATGTAAATCACTTATGCCGGAAGGGTACTTTGATTACATCAAACGCCACTGCGTAAATGGGTGGTTATAAAGGTGGGATTAGGTATACGGAAAGTATGAGTTGAGGCATATGGATCAATAGTGGGATTTGTCCATCCCGATGACGGATAGATATACTCTGGGCCCTCTCGGTGGAATGTCGTCTAATTAGCTTGCAAGCATATGAATGGTTCATAAGAGACCACATACCACGGTACGAGTAAAGAGTACTTGTCATGAGACGAGGTTGAACGAGGTATAGAGATACCGATGATCAAACCTCGGACAAGTAAAATATCGCGTGACAAAGGGAATCGGTATCGTATGTAAATGGTTCAATCGATCACTAAGTTATCGTTGAATATGTGGGAGCCATTATGGATCTCCAGATCCCGCTATTGGTTATTGGTCGGAGAGAAGTCTCAACCATGTCTGCATAGTTCGCGAACCGTAGGGTGACACACTTAAGGTTTGATGTCGTTTTAAGTAGATATGGAATATGGAATGGAGCTCGAATGTTGTTCGGAGTCTCGGATGGGATCCAAGACATCACGAGGAGGTTCGGAATGGTCCGGAGAATAAGATTCATATATGGGAAGTCATTTTCCGGGGTTCGGAAAAAGTCCGGTGTTTTGACCGGAGCTTCTAGAAGGTTCTAGAAGGACCGGAATAGTCCGGAATATTATGGAAGGTTCCGGAAGTGTCCGGGACGACCCGGGATGTCTAAGGAAGTCCGGAGGGTTCCATAATAGGTGCAACCACGTTGCCTTAAGGGAAAATGAGTCTTTCCTTAATGCAATTTCGGAATTGGCAAAAGAGTCCGAGTAGGACTAGGTTTTCGGAACCGGAAACCTATCGGAACTCAGTCAAACTTGGGGGCAGGTTTTTGGACGACCCAAGGGGCTTGGCCACCTATTTAAAGAGGCCAAGGGGCACCCCAAGGGCACCACAAGTCGCAGCCCTAGCTCCCCAAGTCGCAGCACCACCCTGCGCCCAAACCCTAGCTATTCCCTCCTCCTTCTTCTCCCGCAGCGCTTGCGGCGAAGCCCTGCCGGAGATCTCCACCACCACCGTCACCACGCCGTCGTGCTGGCGGGATTCCGAGGAGGATCTACTACATCCGCTGCCCGCTGGAACGGGGAGGAGGACGTCGTCTTCATCAACACCGTACGTGTGACCGAGTACGGAGGTGCTGCCCGATTGTGGCACCGTCAAGTTCTTCTACGCGCTTTTGCAAGCGATCAAGATCTTCTACGCGCTTTTGCAAGCGGCAAGTGATCGACTACATCCACCACGAGATCTAATCTCGTTAGGCTTTGGAAATCTTCGAGGGTTAGTCTCATGATCTTCTCGTTGCTACCATCTACTAGATTAGATCTTGGCTTGTGTTTTCGTTCTTGCGGTAGGAAATTTTTTGTTTTCTATGCTACGAATCCCAACAACATGAACAACAAATTTCCAGTTTTCACCGGAAGTAGTATTATGTAACTTTCATTGGCTAAAAGCGTATTCATGAGGTAGTAGCGGGGTATTGCATGAATGCTATTGATCATATAATGTAATCCAACAAACGTAGCATTCATCTCTAATTCAGTTGTGTGTAGGTGTGTGAACCAAATATAGCTATGCATACTAACAAAGAGAATTTGCATAACATCTTTTATCCTGCTTGCCCATTTTACCGGTGCCAATAACTTGGAACTACAAGAAATTAATGTATATCCTTTCGAATAGCCCGGAACAGAGCATTAAGTTTCATGAACACACAATATTCTCAACTATCACATATTCCATAGTTTTTCCCTATCTATCCCCTTAGGGATTCACAAGGTCAACATAATAATAATAAGTAATACACCTTGAAAATAGATACCAACCTCATATATATGATAAATCAATACAGGTTCAGTACCGAAATCATGTCACCTGTGCCCTAGTAACAAGCATTAAACATAGCAAAGGTGTACCTACACTACTCATACATGAATATCCTCAAGACAAACACCTCAAATCTCGATACATATGGATGATTACATGATCAATCTCATCCAAACCCCATCCACCTCTTAGGCCAATAGAGAACTAATCACTCATGGTGATGGAGAGTCAGGCCATGGTTGTTAATGATGACGTTGGTGGCGGTGATGATGAAGAAACCCTCGAAATCCCTCTCTCCGGGGTGAAGAGCAGGATCAATCTGACCCCGAAATGAAGATCATGGTCTCGACGGTGCTCTGTTTTGCGACATGCTTCGTGTCTCTGGCGGCGTATGTTTTTAGGGTATATAAGGCATCACGCGAAGGGGGGAGGCAAAACGATGTTCGAGGGCCAAAAGTGCGATGGTGGCGCGCCCATGCCAGGGGGGCGCCACCTGTGCTCTTTTGGGACCTGTGGCCCCTCTCATGTAGTCCAAAGCTCCAGGTCCCTTATTTTAGTGAAAAAAACTCCTGAGGTATTTTTTGCTAATTTTGTTTCCCATGAAAACAGACAGAGATAAGAATTTTGCTAAAAACAACGTCAGATTCAACAGTTTTATCCAAGTATGGTGAGATCCTAGAGAAAATGTTTGAGCAAAGTGCTTTGAAAAGTAGATACATTTGAGATGTATCAACTCCCCCAATCTTAAAAACAACTCAAACTTAGTGCAGAAGCTATAAAATACTTTGACAAGAACTTTGCTCTATGCATGCATAATCAATTTAACATGGCAAATATATTATACATAGCTTTGTCAATGAATGACAAAGTGTTACTAAATATACACTATACTGGTGTTCCTCTATCTATGCATGGTATAAAAGAGATAGTTGATGTCTATGCACGCTTCTATTCTTATAGACAGTGTTGGGCCTTCAAGTGCAGAGGTTTGTAGAACAGCAGCAAGTTTCCCTTAAGTGGATCACCCAAGGTTTATCGAACTCAGGGAGGTAGAGATCAAAGATATCCCTCTCAAGCAACCCTGCAATTACAATACAAGAAGTCTCTTGTGTCCCCAACACACCAAATACACTTGTCAGGTGTATATGTGCACTAGTTCGGCGAAGAGATAGTGAAATACAAGTAATATGGATGGTTATAAGTGGTAGTTGAAATCTGAAATAAAAATGGTAGCAAGCAAACATGTAGCTGAACTGGTTGTAAACGGTGTTTCAATGCTTGGAAACAAGGCCTAGGGATCATACTTTCACTAGTGGACACTCTCAACAAAATGATACCATAATTGAATACATAGATATCATCACTTCACTACGCTACTCTGAACCACTCTCCGGTTTGATAACAAACACAAATTCACTGCGTACGGCTGCATAAGCATCCCTTAAAGTTTCATTCCCAATCTATAGACACCCCCACTGTCGGGGGGATGGCCCCCGGTAGGCCAAAGGCATGGCAAAGTTGCCCGGTTTATCTTTAAAGATACCAGATTAAAGGTTAATCCGGATGCCCCAGTTAATATGGCAAGCGCCAAGTTAAAGTATACCGGTATCCCAGGAGGGGTATACCGGAGTTCAGTATACATGAGAGATACCGGAGTACCGGCATGAGCTCAACTATAGCCTGTCGGCACTCTGGTCAAAGATTCTATCAAGGACTAGAGGACAAGGATGAGCGAAGCAAATCAGCTTTAATCGAAGCCCTGAAGCTAAAGCAGAAGGTGACGTAAAAGGTACCGGACGAGGTCATCTCTTCCTGATTAAAGTCAAGACCGGTGTCATCAAGGCCAAAGAAGCTTTATAAAGTAGCTTAGCTCATCAAAGATGCCATTAGGGTTTCTTCACCTGTAAGCCACCCTCTCCCCTATATAAGGAGAGGGGGCACACCCCTGCGCGAGACACACAAGATACGATAGAGAGAAGTAGAAGAGGATAGAGGTGCTCACCTTGTAGTTCGTACGTTCTTCAACCTCTCGCCAAGGGCCAAGTTCATCAAATAGATACCGGAATTCCTTCCTAGATCCTTCCTCTTGTTACCAAAACCCTCCCCCGAATCCTCTAGCGCACATTCGGCCCCAACTCAAGCCATCCCATGGCATCTGTCTATTCACCACGATGACAGTTGGCGCCCACCATGGGGCCAGCAGCTGCGCTTTCTGGAGTTCATATTCGGGCGGGCGTCCTCACCATCTCCGGCGAGCGTGTGGTGTCTGGACTCGTCCAACGCCTCTACTCGCTGGACTTCATCAACGACAACGCGGGCTGCTTCGCAAACGGCGGCAAGTTCCCCAAGAACGGATGCATCATCGAGTTCAGCTCCCACCGCGTCTACTTCGGCACCGTACCGGAGCGCCAGTACCCCTCGTCGGTGCTGGTGGCGCCGGACCCGCCAAGATCTTCTGCTGCTCGCGGGCTGCGCACCGGCTGCGCCGCCGGCGTGGAGGTGATGATGGCGGCGCAGGAGGCGGCGGCAAAAGCGGGAGGGCGGGCAGACCAGGTCCACGCGCGCGGCCAAGCAGCCGACCGAGCGCGACGAAGGCGTTGCCAGAGCATCCGCACCGCCGGAGGCAACCCCGTTGCAAGCGGCCATGAAAGTGCTGGCCACGCCCATCGCGCACAACGCCGATGCGGCGGCCACCCAAGCTGAGCTGGAGGCGCAGCGGCAGAAGCTGCTCTCCGGAGGCGCGGACATCATCAAGGCACAACGAGAGCTGAACCTGACCCTACGTGAGTACAACTCTGCCCATGGCTTTGCTTCTGTTAGTGCGCAACCGGTTAGAGCAGCAGAACACCGGCTTAAGGCACGCAACCTAGATCAGGATTTGCGCCGGGAGGTTCTTGCCGGAAAGAGTGCGTCGGTATCCTTGAGCGTAGTGGAAAAACCTAAGTATAGCAGTCCGGATAAGACGATAAAAGCTGCTAGGGCTGCTGTACAGATGTGTGAGTCACTTTCAGGCGAGGCTTTGGCAAAACACAAGATAGAGTAAGAGACTTGCTTGACATGATCGAGGCACAAAACGCTGAGCTTGCTAGAATTAACAAAGCAGCTGTAGCGTCAATATCGATTCGCTCGGCAAAAAATGCCGGTATCAAGTCCCATGGGCAGGCATCGTCCCCCCATCCGGACAAAAGGAGAGAAAAAGATGGAAATGCACAGCAAATGACTGTGTACGTTCCGATTCTTGCCGGAAAACAACAAGCCGGGCAATATGATGCCGGTAGAAAAAGCCAAGGGGCAGGTCATGGCTATGCCGGAAACGCTTATGCCGGTAAAGGTGAAACCGGGCAAAATTATCGAGCGCCCAGAGCAGCTTATGTTGATGAGATGCCACAACCAAGGTACCGGCAGGCAAGAGCCGTGGTACCGGAAATATACGATGAGGCCGATTCCGAAATGGAAAGGATCGGAGCCTACCGGAACCCGTTGGGGGAACGTGTGGGAGAAAGGTGCCTGCCAGACCAGGATGCGAGGCACAGGCTGGACAGAGTGCATCTTTCCGAGATAATCGAAGCTGAGGGTCCGCCCGGTCCAGAGTGTTTTGGCCCGCGGATCATGAGGGAAGAACCACCGGTACGTAACTTCCAGTTGCCCAGGGATACAAAAATATACGATGGCACGACTAAGCCGGAAGATTGGCTGGCTGATTATGTCACAACAGTTTACGTCGCTGGTGGCGGAGGAACAGCGACCGGTGGAGGAAACCGGCGTTGGGTGCTGATAATCATACCGTCCTTCCTAGTGGGACCGGCACGAATTTGGCTTAACAACTTGCCAAAGGGAAGTATAAACAGCTGACTGGATTTTGAAGAGGCCTTTGTGAGCAACTTGGATAGCGGAGGAAAATAAGAGGATGCAAACTGTTGTGGCGATGGCTCAGTCCTCCCAGCTAAACTTAGCGACCATAAGAGGCAACTTGGGCACACCGGCGTTCAAGCCGACGAAGGAGACAAAGGACATTGTGCTGGATCCGGCTTGCCCAGAGTGCACCGTTCGCATCGGTGCCGGCCTGAGTGAGGCATAGGAAAGCACGCTCGTCAGCTTCCTCCGTGAGAATCGGAACATCTTTGCCTGGTCTACCGATGACTTGGTGGGTGTGCCGAGGGAGTTAGATGAGCACTCTTTGAATGTCCGGAAGGATGCGAAGCCGGTGATACGTCTCAAACGTATCTATAATTTCTGATGTTCCATGCTTGTTTTATGACAATACCTACATGTTTTGTTCACACTTTATATCGTTTTGATGCATTTTCCGAAACTAACCTATTGACGAGATGCCGAAGTGCCAGTTCCTGTTTTCTGCTGTTTTGGTTTCAGAAATCCTAGTAAGGAAATATTCTCGGAATTGGACGAAATCAACGCCCAACATCTTATAATTGCACGAAGCTTCCAGAACACCCGAGGCACCAGAGAGGAGCACGGGGGGCCCACACGCTAGGGCGGCGCGGCCTAGGGCAGGCGCGCCCCCCTATGGTGTGGCCCCACCAGGGCACCGACATCGCCTCTTCGCCTATAAGAAGCCCCCGACCTAAAACCTCGATACGGAAAAGCCACGGTACGAGAAACCTTCCGAGCCGCCGCCATCGCGAAGCCAAGATCCGGGGACAGGAGTCTCTGTTCCGCACGCCGGACGGGAAGTGCCCCGGAAGGCTTCTCCATCGACACCACCGCCATCTTCATCGCCATCGTTGTCTCCTCCGATGAGGAGGGAGTAGTTCTCCCCGAGGCTAAGGGCTGTACCGGTAGCTATGTGGTTAATCTCTCTCTACTCAATACAATGATCTCATGAATTGCTTTGCATAATTGAGATCCATATGATGAGCTTTGTATCGCTACTAGTCTATGTGCTACTCATGTGATGTTATTAAAGTAGTCTATTCCTCCTGCATGGTGTAAAGGTGCCAGTGTGTGCACCATGTGGTTCTTGTCGTAGGCTATGATCATAATCTCTTGTAGGTTGTGGAGTTAATTATTACTATGATAGTATTGATGTAATCTATTCCTCCTTTCATAGTGTAATGTGGACAGTGTGTATGCTATGTTAGTTCTTGGTTTATTTTGCAAAGATCTATTATGCTCTAAGGTTACTTAAATATGAATGCCGAATGTTGTGGCGCTTGTTAACTCCGGCTTGAGGGAGCTCTTGTAGCCCTACACAACGAATGGTGTTTGTCATCCAACAAAAGAGTGTATGTAGCACAAATGAGAGAAGTTATTTATTTATTATGCGATCAATGTTGAGAGTGTCCACTAGTGAAAGTATGATCCCTAGGCCTTGTTTCCAATACTGCAAACACCGCTTACTTACTGTTCTACTGCATGTTTACTCGCTGCCATATTTATTTCAGATTGTTATTACCATTCATATTCATCTATACCACCTGTGTTTTACTATCTCTTCGCCGAACTAGTGCACCTATACATCTGACAAGTGTATTAGGTGTGTTGGGGACACAAGAGAATTGCGGGTTGAGAGGGTTTTTCTACCTCCCTGGATAAACCTTGGGTGATCCACTTAAGGAAAACTTGCTTGTTCTACAAACTCTCTTGGCCCAACACTACAAGAATAGAAGCACTATTTTACAGCTATTTTCTCAGGTAAGGAGGTAAAGGCACTCAGGTCCCAGGTAACTAAGTTATTTTCTGTTGCTTGTAAGTGCTCGAAGCTATTTCCTTTAGATCCTGCAATTGCATCTTTTTGTTTCTTGTTTACACTAGTTAGGCATAATGGAGAGGAACAGTGAGCTTCTTATTCTATTTCCTGAGTTAAGACATGGATTGTTTGCTGCGAAAATTAAAAAACTATGGAATCTTATTTGCATGCTAGTAGCAATGATATTAGTATGAACGCTTTGAACACCATTGTTGCTAATGATATGGAAAATTCTAAGCTTGGGGAAGCTGGTTTTGATGAGCATGATATTTTTAGTCCCCCAAGCATTGAGGAGAAAATTTTCTTTGATGATACTTTGCCTCCTATTTATGATGATTATAATTATAGTGGTCTTTTGGTGCCGCCTACTATGGAGAGTAAATTTTATTATGATTATACTATGCCTCCTACACTTGATGAGAATAATAATGATAGCTACTTTGTTGAATTTGCTCCCACTACAACTAATAAAATTGATTATGCTTATGTGGAGAGTAATAATTTTATGCATGTGGCTCATGACAAGAATGTTTTATGTGATACTTATATTGTTGAGTTTGTTCATGATGCTACTGAAAGTTATTATGAGAGAGAGAAACATGGTTATATGCATCTTAATAATATTAAGTTTCCCCTCTTTATGTTGAGAATCTTGAAATTGCGCTTGTGTTGTTTTTCTATGCTTGCCACTTTGTTCTTCATGAATTTATTTGTGTACAAGATTCCTTTTCATAGGAAGTGGGTTAGGCTTAAATGTGTTTTAAATTTGCTTCTTGATGCTCTCTTTTGCTTCAACTCTTATTTCTTGCGAGAGTATCATTGAAATTACTGAGCCCATCTTAATGGCTATAAAGAAAGAACTTCTTGGGAGATAACCCATGTGTTTATTTTGCTACTGTTTTGTTGAGTCTTGGAAGTTGTTTAATACTGTAGCAACCTCTCCTTATCTTTATTTTCATGTATTTTTGTGCCAAGTAAAGTCTCTATGATAAAGTTGATGCTAGATTTGGATTGCTGCGCAGAAACAACATTGCTGTCTGTCACGAATTCGCGCAGATCTCTCTGTAAAAAAATCAAAAAAATCTGCAAATTTACGTGCGTGATCCTCAGATATGTACGCAACGTTCATTAGTTTTGAGTTTTTCCGTTTGAGCAAGTTAAGTGCCTCTGCAAAATTCGTATTTACGGATTGTTCTGTTTTGACAGATTCTGCCTTTTATTTCGCATTGCCGCTTTTGCTATGTTGAATGAGTTTCTTTGTTCCATTAACTTTCAGAAGCTTTGTGCAATGTCCAGAAGTGTTAAGAATGATTGTGTCACCTCTGACCATGTGAATTTTTATTATGCACTAACCCTCTAATGAGTTCGCTTGAAGTTTGGTGTGGAGGAAGTTTTCAAGGGTCAAGAGAAGAGGATGATATACTATGATCAAGAAGAGTGAAAAGTCTAAGCTTGGGGATGCCCCGGTGGTTCATCCCTGCATATTTTAAGAAGACTCAAGCATCGGGCATCCCCTTCTTCATCGACAACTTATCAGGTCACTTCTAGTGAAACTATATTTTTATTCCATCACATCTTATGCACTTTACTTGGAGCGTCTGTGTGCTTTTATTTTCGTTTTTTTATTTTCATTCTCTGAATAAATTCATGCTCATGTGGGAGAGAGACACGCTCCGCTTTTTCGTATGAACACTTGTGTTCTTAGTTGTGCTTTAATGTTCAAGGGCGAAAGTTGATCGCTTCACTTGTTGCTATTTGGTTGGAATCAGAAAATGCTGCATATGGTTTGGAAATTTGGCAATTGTTTTGAGCTCTCAATAGATCATGTTTAAGCTCTTGCATCATGTAGTTAAATCTATTAGTGGAGAACTACCGTAGAGCTTGTTAAATTTGGTTTGCATGATTGGTCTCTCTAAGTCTAGATATTTTCTGGTAAAAGTGTTTGAGCAACCAGGAAGACAGTGTAGAGTCTTATAATGCTTGCAATATGTTCTTATGTAAGTTTTTTGTACCGGTTCATACTTGTGTTTGCTTCAAACAACCTTGCTAGCCAAAGCCTTGTACTGAGAGGGAATACTTCTCGTGCATCCAAAACCTTGAGCCCAAACCTATGCCATTTGTGTCCACCATATCTACCTACTATGTGGTATTTCCTGCCATTCCAAGTAAATACTTCATGTGCTACCTTTAAACAATTCAAAAGCTATTATCTCTTATTTGTGTCAATGTTTTATAGCTCATGAGGAAGTATGTGGTGTTTTATCTTTCGATCTTGTCATTTACTTCGACAGACTTTCACAATGGACTAGTGGCTCATCCGCTTATCCAATAATTTTGCAAAAAGAGCTGGCAATGGGGTTCCCAGCCCCAATTAATTAACTTGCATTAATAATTCTCTTCACATGTTTTGCTCTGATCTATCAGTAAGCAACTTAAATTTGCAAATAGACACTCCTCCATGGTATGTGAATGTTGGAAGGCACCCGAGGATTCGGTTAGCCATGGCTTGTGTAAGCAAAGGTTGGGGGAGTGTCATCTAATAAATAAAACTAAAGTACATGTGTAAACAAAAGAGAAGAGGGATGATCTACCTTGCTGGTAGAGATAACGTCCTTCATGGGAGCCGCTCTTGAAAGTCTGGTTGATAAGGTAGTTAGAGTGCCCACTACCATTCGTTGACAACAACAAACACCTCTCAAAACTTTACTTTTATGCTCTCTATATGATTTCAAAACTTGAAAAGCTCTAGCACATGATTTAATCCCTGCTTCTCTGCGAAGGGCCTATCTTTTACTTTATGTTGAGTCAGTTTACCTACTTCCTTCCATCTTAGAAGCAAACACTTGTGTCAACTGTGCATTGATTCTTACATACTTGCTTATTTGCATTCATCATATTACTCTATGTTGACAATTATCCATGAGATATGCATGTTGAAAGTTGAAAGCAACTGCTGAAACTTATATCTTCCTTTGTGTTGCTTCGATGCCTTTACTTTGAATTTATTGCTTTATGAGTTAACTCTTATGCAAGACTTTTTGATGCTTGTCTTGAAAGTACTATTCATGAAAAGTTTTGCTATATGTTATCTATTTGTTAGCAAACTATAGATCATTGCTTTGAATCACTCCATTCATGTCATATGCTTTACAATAATGTTGATCAAGGTTATGTTGGTAGCATGTTACTTCAGAAATTATTTGTGTTATTGTTTACCTACTCGAGGGCGAGTAGGAACTAAGCTTGGGATGCTTGATACGTCTCAAACGTATCTATAATTTCGATGTTCCATGCTTGTTTTATGACAATACCTACATGTTTTGTTCACACTTCATATCGTTTTGATGCATTTTTAACTAACCAATTGACGAGATGCCGAAGTGCCGTTTCTGTCTGCTGTTTTTGGTTTTAGAAATCCTAGTAAGAAAATATTCTCGGAATTGGACGAAATCAACGCCAGCATCTTATAATTGCACGAAGCTTCCAACATCCGAGAGGCACCGAGAGGAGCACGGGGGCCACACGCCAGGGCGGCGCGGCCTAGGGCCTGGGCGCGCCTCCCTATGGTGTGGCCCCACCAGGGCTCCACCGACATCGCCTCTTCGCCTATAAGAAGCCCCCTGACCTAAAACCTCGATGCGGAAAAGCCACGGTACGAGAAACCTTCGAGCCGCCGCCATCGCGAAGCCAAGATGCGGGGACAGGAGTCTCTGGCACGCCGCCGGACGGGAAGTGCCCCGGAAGGCTTCTCCATCGACACCACCGCCATCTTCATCGCCATCGCTGTCTCCTGATGAGGAGGGAGTAGTTCTCCCCGAGGCTAAGGGCTTTACCGGTAGCTATGTGGTTAATCTCTCTCTGTCTCAATACAATGATCTCATGAATTGCTTTGCATAAGTGAGATCCATATGATGAGCTTTGTATCGCTACTAGTCTATGTGCTACTCATGTGATGTTATTGAAGTAGTCTATTCCTCCTGCATGGTGTAAAGGTGCCAGTGTGTGCACCATGTGGTTCTTGTTGTAGGCTATAATCATAATCTCTTGTAGGTTGTGGAGTTAATTATTACTATGATAGTATTGATGTAATCTATTCCTCCTTTCATAGTGTAATGTGGACAGTGTGTATGCTATGTTAGTTCTTGGTTTATTTTGCAAAGATCTATTATGCTCTAAGGTTACTTAAATATGAATGCCGAATGTTGTGGCGCTTGTTAACTCCGGCTTGAGGGAGCTCTTGTAGCCCTACACAACGAATGGTGTTTGTCATCCAACAAAAGAGTGTATGTAGCACAAATGAGAGAAGTTATTTATTTATTATGCGATCAATGTTGAGAGTGTCCACTAGTGAAAGTATGATCCCTAGGCCTTGTTTCCAATACTGCAAACACCGCTTACTTACTGTTCTACTGCATGTTTACTCGCTGCCATATTTATTTCAGATTGTTATTACCATTCATATTCATCTATACCACCTGTGTTTTACTATCTCTTTGCCGAACTAGTGCACCTATACATCTGACAAGTGTATTAGGTGTGTTGGGGACACAAGAGACTTCTTGTATCTTAATTGCAGGGTTGCTTTAGAGGACTATCTTTGACCTCTACCTCCCTGAGTTTGATAAACCTTGGGTGATCCACTTAAGGGAAAACTTGCTGCTGTTCTATAAACCTCTGCTCTTGGAGGCCCAACACTGTCTACAAGAATAGAAGCACCCGTAGACATCAGCCGGTGAGACAACCATTACGCCGGTTCGCTGAAGATAGGAGGAAAATCATTGGAGAGGAAGTTACAAAGTTACTGGTTTCCGGTTTCATCGTGGAGGTGCTGCATACCGAGTGGCTGGCCAATCCGGTGCTGGCCGAGAAGAAAAAAGAAGAATACCCCAAGGCTCCAAAGGTGTGGCGCATGTGCATAGACTACACCAACCTGAACAAGGTGTGCCCGAAAGATCCTTTCCCTTTACCCCGGATTGATCAAATGATCGATTCTACCGCTGGTTGTGAACTGTTGTCTTTTCTGGATGCTTATTCCGGATTCCATCAAATTCCCTTGAAAAAGGAAGATCAAATAAAGACTGCGTTCATTACCCCGCACGGGGCTTATTTCTATGTCACTAGGCCTTTTGGTTTGAGAAATGCCGGCGCAACATACCAACGTTGTATGCCAAAATGCTTGTTCGATCAGATTGGCTGATGCGCGTAAATGTACACGTCCGTTGGGAACCCCAAGAGGAAGGTATGATGCGCACAGTGGCAAGTTTTCCCTCAGAAAGAAACCAAGGTTTAATCGAACCAGGAGGAGCCAAGAAGCACGTTGAAGGTTGATGGTCGCGAAATGTGATGCGGCGCAACACCGGGATTCCGGCGCCAACGCGGAACCTGCACAACACAACCCAAGTACTTTGCCCCAACGAAACAGTGAGGTTGTCAATCTCACCGGCTTGCTGTAACAAAGGATTAAACGTATCGAGTGGAAGATGTTTGCAAAGAAAATAGTAAAACACAATTGCAGTAGATTGTATGCTATGTAAAGAATAGGACCGGGGTCCACAGTTCACTAGAGGTGTCTCTCCCATAAGATAAAAGCATGTTGGGTGAACAAATTACGGTCGGGCAATTGACAAATAGAGAAAGGCATAACAATGCATATACATGATATGATAAATATAGTGAGATTTAATCCGGGCATTACGACAAAGTACATAGACCGCCATCCAACTGCATCTATGCCTAAAAAGTCCACCTTCGGGTTATCATCCGAACCCCATTCAGTATTAAGTTGCTAAGCAACAGACAATTGCATTAAGTATGGTGCGTAATGTAATCGACAACTACATCCTTAGACATAGCATCAATGTTTTATCCCTAGTGGCAACAGCACATCACAACCTTAGAACCTACACGATCCCAGGTGTCAATGAAGGCATGAACCCACTATCGAGCATAAATACCCCCTCTTGGAGTTAAGAGCAAAAACTTGGCCAGAGCCTCTACTAATAACGGAGAGCATGCAAGATCATAAACAACACATAAACAATAGATTGATAATCACCATAATCATAGTACTCTCTATCCATCGGATCCCGACAAACACAACATATAGTATTAGATAGATGATCTTGATCATGTTAGGCAGCTCACAAGATCCAACAATGAAGCACAACAAGGAGAAGACGACCATCTAGCTACTGCTATGGACCCATAGTCCAGGGGTGAACTACTCACTCATCACTCCGGAGGCGATCATGGCGATGAAGAGTCCTCCGGAGATGAATCCCCTCTCCGGCAGGTGCCGGAGGCGATCTCCTGAATCCCCCGAGATGGGATTCGGCGGCGGCGTCTGGAAGGTTTTCCGTATCGTGGCTCTCGGTCGGGGGTTTCGCGACGGAGGCTTTAAGTAGGCGGAAGGGTAGGTCGGGGGCCACACGAGGTGCCCGGAGGCAGGGCCGCGCGCCGGGGCCTGGGCCGCGCCGCCAGCCCTGGCTGCCTCGTGGCCCCACTTCGTTATCTCTTCGGTCTTCTGGAAGCTTCGTGCAAAAATAGGACCCTGGGCGAAAGTTTCGTCCAATTCCGAGAATATTTCTTTACTAGGATTTCTGAAACCAAAAACAGCAGAAAACAGCAACTGGCTCTTCGGCATCTTGTTAATAGGTTAGTTCCATAAAATGCATAAATATGACATATAATGTGCATAAAACATGTAGGTATCATCGATAAAGTGGCATGGAACATAAGAAATTATCGATACGTTGGAGACGTATCAGCATCCCCAAGCTTAGTTCTGCTCGTCCCGAGCAGGTAAAACGATAACAAAGATAATTTCTGAAGTGACATGCCATCATAATCTTGATCATACTATTTGTAAACATATGTAATGAATGCAGCGATCAAAACAATGGTAATGACATGAGTAAACAAGTGAATCATATGACAAAGACTTTTCATGAATAGTACTTCAAGACAAGCATCAATAAGTCTTGCATAAGAGTTAACTCATAAAGCAATAAATCAAAGTAAAGGTGTTGAAGCAACACAAAGGAAGATTAAGTTTCAGCGGTTGCTTTCAACTTATAACATGTATATCTCATGGATATTGTCAACATAAAGTAATATAACAAGTGCAATATGCAAGTATGTAGGAATCAATGCACAATTCACACAAGTGTTTGCTTCTTAAGGAAGGAGATAGGTAAACTGACTCAACAATAAAAGTAAAAGAATGGTCCTTCAAAGAGGAAAGCATCGATTGCTGTATTTGTGCTAGAGCTTTTATTTTGAAAACATGAAACAATTTTGTCAACGGTAGTAATAAAGCATATGAGTTATGAAAATTATATCTTACAAGTTGCAAGCCTCATGCATAGTATACTAATAGTGTCCGCACCTTGTCCTACTTAGCTTGGACTACCGGATCTTTGCATGCCATGTTTTAACCAAGTGTCACAAAGGGGTACCTCCATGCCGCTTGTACAAAGGTCTAAGGAGAATGCTCGCATTTCGGATTTCTCGCTTTTGATTATTCTCAACTTAGACATCCATACCGGGACAACATGGACAACAGATAATGGACTCCTCTTTAATGCATAAGCATGTAGCAATGTTATTATTCTCATATGAGATTGAGGATATATGTCCAAACTGAAACTTCCACCATGATTCATGGTTTTAGTTAGCGGCCCAATGTTCTTCTCTAACAATTTTGCATGCTCCAACCACTAAAATGATAGATCCTTCAGACAAGACGGACATGCATAGCAACTCACATGATATTCAACAATAGTTGATGGCGTTCCCCAGAAGCATGGTTATCGCACAACAAGCAACTTAATAAAATATAAAGTGCATAAGTACATATTCAATACTACGATAGTTTTTAAGGCTATTTTGTCCCATGAGCTATATATTGCAAAGGTGAATGATGGAATTTTAAAGGTAGCACTCAAGCAATTTACTTTGGAATGGCGGAGAAATACCATGTAGTAGGTAGGTATGGTGGACACAAATGGCATAGTAGTTGGCTCAAGGATTTTGGATGCATGAGAAGTATTCCCTCTCGATACAAGGTTTAGGCTAGCAAAGTTATTTGAAGCAAACTCAAGGATGAACAAGTGCAGCAAAACTCACATAAAAGACATATTGTAAACATTATAAGACTCTACACCGTCTTCCTTGTTGTTCAAAACTCAATACTAGATATTATCTAGACCTTAGAGAGACCAAATATGCAAATCAAATTTTAGCAAGCTCTATGTATTTCTTCATTAATGGGTGCAAAGCATATGATGCAAGAGCTTAAACATGAGCACAACAATTGCCAAGTATCACATTATCCAAGACATTTTAGAATTACTACATGTAGCATTTTCCAATTCCAACAATATAACAATTAACGAAGAAGAAACTTCGCCTTGAACATTATGAGTAAAGCCTAAGGACACATGTGTCCATATGCAACAGCGGAGCGTGTCTCTCTCCCACAAAGTGAATGCTAGGATCCATTTTATTCAACAAAAACAAAAACAAAAACAAACCGACGCTCCAAGTAAAGAACACAAGATGTGACTGAATAAAAATATAGTTTCAGGGGAGGAACCTGATGATGTTGTCGATGAAGAAGAGGATGCCTTGGGCATCCCCAAGCTTAGACGCTTGAGTCTTCTTAAAATATGCAGGGATGAACCACGGGGGATCCCCAAGCTTAGAGCTTTCACTCCTCTTGATCATAGTATATCATTCTCCTCTCTTGACCCTTGAAAACTTCCTTCACACCAAACTTCAAGCAAACTCATTAGAGGGTTAGTGCACAATTAATAATTCACTCATTCAGAGGTGACACAATCATTATTTTCACTTCTGGACATTGCATAATGCTACTGGACATTAGTGGATCAACGAAATAAATCCAACATAGCAAAAGAGGCAATGCGAAATAAAAGGCAGAATCTGTCAAAAACAGAACAGTCCGTAAAGACGAATTTAAAGCTGGCACCAGACTTGCTCAAATGGAAAAACTCAAAACTAATGAAAGTTGCGTACATATCTGAGGATCATGCTCGTAAATTGGCAGATTTTTCGAATTTTCTACAGAGGACTGTGCCCAGATTCGTGACAGACAGCAATGCTGTTTCTGCGCGATCCCAAATATAACATCAACTTTGACATAGAAACTTTACTTGGCACAAAAACATGATAAGGAGAGGTTGCTACAGTAGTAAACAACTTCCAAGACTCAATAAAACAAAAAATTGATGTAGGTAAAAACATGGGTTGTCTCCCATAAGCGCTTTTCTTTAACGCCTTTCAGCTAGGCGCAGAAAGTGCAAATTAAGTAACATCAAGAGTAGAAGCATCAACATCATTATTTTTCATGCAAACACAACTTGTTGCAGGGGTACTTTATGCTCCATTATCTAAATTTTCTATGGTGTGCTAGGGGTTTTAGCAATTTTAGGCCTATAGTAATTCTTTTGTTTAGGCACTTTAGAGGCGTACATGAATTTTTGCTCTTTACCCACATAAGCTTTCTCATTATACTTGAGAGAAGAAAAGGTTGAACCCAAGGTTCCCATAGCTTTTTCAAGTTCATCAATCCTATTGGTTTGATTATCATGGATAACACAAGTTCCTAGGACACTAATTCTTTCATCAATTCCTCCTAGGGATTTATCAAGTTCATTAGTTTTATCCAATAACATTTCCAATTTAGTTTCAATACTTGGAAAATTTTTCTCTATGGTTTCCAATTTTTTCATAACATCCTCAAGAGAGATTTCAATTTTAACTTCATTAACAGGTGGTATTCCAACTAGACTCTCAATGATGCAACTAGCTTCTAAAGCGGGAGTACCTAGGAAATTACCTCCCGAAAGAGTATCAAGAACATACCTATTCCAACTAGATAAACCAACATAAAAGTTCCTAAGAAGGATAGTGGTGGAGTGTTTCTTAGTGCACCTTTGATGAGCATTACTAATTCTATACCAAGCATCTTTAAAACTTTCTCCACCTTGTTGCTTAAAAGAACGAACTTCAACTTCAGGATTACTCATTTTAGTAGCAGTAAAATAAAACAAACTAGATAAAGTAAATGCAAGTAACTAATTTTTTTGTGTTTTTGATATAGAGAGCAAGACAGTAAATAAAGTAAAACTAGCAACTAATTTTTTTGTGTTTTGTTTAGGTGCAGCAAACAAAGTAGTAAATAAAATAAAGCAAGACAAAAACAAAGTAAAGAGATTGAGAAGTGGAGACTCCCCTTGCAGCGTGTCTTGAGTTCCCCGGCAACGGCGACAGAAAACAGGCTGCTGGCGTGTAGTTGACGTGGGAGTTAGAGATCCTGTGATGTAACTTTCTTGGTCCCCGGCAACGGCGCCAGAAAACAGGCTTGATGCGCGTAAATGTACACGTCCGTTGGGAACCCCAAGAGGAAGGTATGATGCGCACAGGCAAGTTTTCCCTCGAAAGAAACCAAGGTTTAATCGAACCAGGAGGAGCCAAGAAGCACGTTGAAGGTTGATGGTCGCGAAATGTGATGCGGCGCACAACACCGGGATTCCGCCAACGTGAACCTGCACAACACAACCCAAGTACTTTGCCCCAACGAAACAGTGAGGTTGTCAATCTCACCGGCTTGCTGTAACAAAGGATTAAACGTATCGAGTGGAAGATGTTTGCAAAGAAAATAGTAAAACACAATTGCAGTAGATTGTATGTATGTAAAGAATAGGACCGGGGTCCACAGTTCACTAGAGGTGTCTCTCCCATAAGATAAAAGCATGTTGGGTGAACAAATTACAGTCGGGCAATTGACAAATAGAGAAAGGCATAACAATGCATATACATGATATGATAAATATAGTGAGATTTAATCCGGGCATTACGACAAAGTACATAGACCGCCATCCAACTGCATCTATGCCTAAAAAGTCCACCTTCAGGTTATCATCCGAACCCCATTCAGTATTAAGTTGCTAAGCAACAGACAATTGCATTAAGTATGGTGCGTAATGTAATCGACAACTACATCCTTAGACATAGCATCAATGTTTTATCCCTAGTGGCAACAGCACATCACAACCTTAGAACCTATCTGTCACGATCCGTCAATGAAGGCATGAACCCACTATCGAGCATAAATACCCCTCTTGGAGTTAAGAGCAAAAACTTGGCCAGAGCCTCTACTAATAACGGAGAGCATGCAAGATCATAAACAACACATAAACAATAGATTGATAATCACCATAATCATAGTACTCTCTATCCATCGGATCCCGACAAACACAACATATAGTATTACGATAGATGATCTTGATCATGTTAGGCAGCTCACAAGATCCAACAATGAAGCACAACAAGGAGAAGACAACCATCTAGCTACTGCTATGGACCCATAGTCCAGGGGTGAACTACTCACTCATCACTCCGGAGGCGATCATGGCGATGAAGAGTCCTCCGGAGATGAATCCCCTCTCTCCGGCAGGTGCCGGAGGCGATCTCCTGAATCCCCCGAGATGGGATTCGCGGCGGCGTGTCTGTAAGGTTTCCGTATCGTGGCTCTCGGCTGGGGGTTTCGCGACGGAGGCTTTAAGTAGGCGGAAGGGTAGGTCGGGCCACACGAGGTGCCCAGGAGGCGGGCCGCGCGCCGGGGGGCCGCGCCGCCTAGCCCCTGGCTGCCTCGTGGCCCCACTTCGTTATCTCTTCGGTCTTCTGGAAGCTTCGTGCAAAATAGGACCCTGGGCGAAAGTTTCGTTCAATTCCGAGAATATTTCTTTACTAGGATTTCTGAAACCAAAAACAGAAAAACAGCGCTCTTCGGCATCTTGTTAATAGGTTAGTTCCAGAAAATGCATAAATATGACATATAATGTGCATAAAACATGTAGGTATCATCGATAAAGTGGCATGGAACATAAGAAATTATCGATACGTTGGAGACGTATCATCGGCAAAAACATGCAAGTCTATGTAGACGATGTAGTGATAAAAACTAAGGTAAAAGATACCTTGATCGATGATCTGAGGCAAACGTTTGACAACTTGAGAAGGTTCCGGATGAAACTTAATCCGGCAAAATGCACCTTTGGTGTTCCAGCCGGAAAACTGCTCGGTTTTTTGGTATCCAGCCGCGGTATAGAAGTTAACCAGGTAAAAATCCGAGCCATCGAGAGGATGACCATACCTCAGGACCTCAAGGACGTCCAAAAGTTTATCGGAAGCTTGGCATCATTGAGCCGGTTCATAAGCCGGTTGGGGGGGAAATCCCTACCACTCTATGCCTTAATGAGAAAATCGGACACTTTTGTCTGGACCCCGCAGGCAGATGCAGCTTTCAAGGAGCTAAAAAACATGCTGGCCACAGCTCCGGTATTGGCTTCACCTTTGGAAAGGGAACCCATGTTGCTTTACATCGCAGCAACGAACCGGGTGTTGAGTGTTGTGGTTGTGGTAGAAAGAGACGAGAAAGGAAAAACCGTGCAAAGGCCGGTATACTACCTGAGCGAGGTGCTCTCCCTCTCAAAGCAAAACTACCCGCACTTCCAGAAAATGACTTACGGCGTGTTCATGGCCGCCACAAAACTCAAGCACTACTTTGAGGAACACCCAATGAAGGTAGTGAGCGAGGCGCCTATCTCGGAGATCATCAGCAACAAAGATGCCAGCGGTCGGATTGCTAAATGGGCAATTCAGCTATCACCGTACGTACCAGCGTATGAGAGAAGGGACGCCATAAAATCACAAGCTTTGGTGGATTTCCTGGTTGATTGGGCTGAAATGCAGTATAAGCCGCCTAAACCGGAACTGGACTACTGGAAGATGCACTTTGATGGATCCAAACTCAAAGAGGGTCTAGGTGCCAGAGTGGTTCTCACCTCACCAAAAGGGGATCACTTGATATACGTGTTGCAGATACACTTCAGGGCATCAAACAATGTGGCTGAGTATCAAGCCTTGGTCCATGGGCTCAAGGTCGCAAAAGATATCGGGGTGCATCGGATCATTTGCTACTGCGATTCAGATCTGCTGGTGCAGCAATGTTCCGGAGATTGGGATGCAAAAGATGCCAACATGGCCGCATACCGGTTCCATGTGCAAAAGATTGCCGGATTCTTCGACGGATGTTAGTTTCACCATGTACCGCGTGCAGAAAATGAAGCCGCGGATACTTTGTCCAAGTTGGGCTCATCCAGGCAAGAAATTCCTTCCGGAATAGCCTTAGCTCACCTGAGAAAACCATCAATCACACCAAGTCCGGAATCTGAATCAATTTTTGTACCGGAATCCCACATCGTACCAATTGATGTTGACGAAGGGAACTCGGGGACTGTTCCGGCTAACCCGAGGACTTCGGGGTCAAAACCGGAAGAAACTATGATGGTGGATTGCATGGAGATAGATGTACCGGTGTTTACGGTTCGGGAAGCACCAACCTGGGTTAAACCTATTAAGAAATTCCTGATCAACGGCGGCTTGCCGGTTGACGAAACTGAGTCGAGGAGGATCCAAAGAAGATCCAAGGCCTACACCATCATCAATGGTGAGATGTACAAGAAAAGTGTTACCGGTGTCCTCCAACGATGTGTGGAACCGGAAGAAGGAAAGGAAATGCTCGTGGAAGATCACCAAGGAGAGTGTGGGCACCATGCCTCATCCAGGGCGCTGGTGGCAAAAGTGTTCCGGCATGGGTTCTATTGGCCCACTGCTTTGGAAGATGATGAGGACTTAGTCCGTAAATGCAATGGGTGCGAGAGGTACGCCAAGCAAAATCATACCCCAGCATCCGGTTTGAAAACTATACCGATAACTTGGCCATTTGCGGTTTGGTGCCTGGACATGGTTGGACCGTTCAAAACTGCAAGAGGAAGCATGACTCACATCTTGGTGATGGTCGATAAATTCACTAAGTGGCTAGAGGTAAAGCCAATTGCAAAATGTGATGGGCATATAACCGTGAAATTCTTGAAAGATGTCATCTTGCGGTATGGATACTCGCATAGCATCATCACTGATAACGAAACAAACTTTGCTCAAGGGGAGTTTAAGTGGTTCTATGACGATAACAATATCAGGTTGGATGTGTGTTCTGTGGAACACCCACAAGGCAATAGGCAAGTTGAGAGAACAAACGCACTTGTGCTTTCCGGTATCAAGCCGAGGCTCATTGAGCCACTCGAAAAAATGCCAGGATGTTGGCTTGATGAGTTACCATCAGTGTTGTGGAGCATAAGGACCACACCGAACCGGTCTACCGGATATACGCCATTTTTCATGGTATACGGAGCAGAAGCGGTCATACCAACCGACATTCTCCATGACTCACCAAGAGTACAACTCTATAACGAAGAAGAGGTAAAAGAGTCTCGAGAAAATGATGTTGATTTGCTTGAGGAACAAAGAGAAATGGCTTTGGCAAGATCAGCCATATACCAGCAAAACATCAGACGCTATCACAACCGGAAGGTAAACCCGAGGTTATTCCGGGAAGGAGACCTGGTGTTACGTCTAGTGCAGCGCACTGAAGGACGGCACAAACTCTCACCTCCGTGGGAAGGGCCTTTCATTGTGAGCAAGGCTCTGCACAATGATGCCTACTACTTGATCGATGCACAGGAATCGAATAAGGGAAAGAAGGACAGGTCAGGAGAGGAGAGGAGAGGAGAGGAGACCAAGCGCCCATGGAACATAGCTTTACTCCGTCCTTTCTATTCCTGAAGATGTGATGTAAGGAGTTCCTTTTTGTACCTTATTTGCTATCAATAAAATGCCGGCACCTCGAATGTATCTCGGGGACTGCCTCTATCGGAATTGCATGCAATGTGTTTATTTTTTTTGTATACCGGTTTGATTGTTGGAAACTTTTTTTTCCATTTTAGTAACGTGCTAAACCTAAAGGAGTCTTCGACTTTGCTACTGTCTGCAACCCGGCTTCATGGCAAGCAAGATAAACCAGAAGGATTTAAGCACGCGAAAAATGTAAAAAGAAACCGAAAACAAACAACCCGAAGAAAGTTTAACTAACCCCGGTTATACCGGTTTTTTGTGAAAAAATTCGAATTTCTTCTAAGTTCAAGAAAATGCTTGCTTGGCAAAAGAACTTTGTGTCTCATACGCCAAACACCCAAAAGAGGTAGGCAGAGCCAAAGCAAAAGAACCAAGTGTGCATCAGATTGAATTCGGAAACGAATCCGAAATCTTCACCGTGCAAGATCAAAGCAAACCGAAAAGGTCTAAGTCACATAAGTTACCAGATTAATATATACAAGCTTAAAGTCAAGCATACCAGCCTACCAGCTGAGTTAAAAGTAGCACCACCAAAAGGACTTAATTGTATTGAGTTACACCTCCCACCCGGCATACCGGGGAGATTTCACGACTATTGTTTTTCCTTAAGAACAGGATCAAGGGGTGCGATATAAAGGGGATGAGGAATCCTGGCCTTGCACAACTGGGGGTTCAGGGGCAACCGGCGCTTTCAGGGCTTGCTCTGGAGGGGCAGCAGCTTCTTCTTCCGGAGCCTCCACCTCGGCGTCAGCCTCATCCTCTTCGGCATCTTCTTCCTCCTCATCCTCAGAGATTTCATCAGCGGTATCAGCCGGAGGAGGGATGAAGGTGCTGGTAGAGGCGAACTGAGCGATCCGGTACACGTGGTCGCAACGCTTGACAGTTTTGGCGGGGTCCGTGTTGGTAGGAGCATCCGCGCGCATGCTGTGGAGGGCGTCAAGGTCCAGATCATCGTACCAGGAGCAGGCAACACGAAGTGCTGCGTCAGCTCCGGCACGGGCATAGGAGCGTTTCCACTCGCTGAACCTCTTACCGGCATCCCTCAGCCGCTGGGCAAGCTGAGTCAGATCGTCCGGCACGGATTCCGCGGGCCACAGGAACTTGAACACTTGGAGGGCGACTTTTGGCACATCGCCAAGATGCCGGTCGACGACCTTCATGTGAGTGATCCGGGCGTACAGCGCAACGAGGTGATCGTATGCGTTCCACGGAGCATCCAAATCGCTGACAGCGTTTTCAGCCCGCATCTCCATGACCCACTTGTGCGCGTGCGGCTGGGAGTCCGGGAAAAGCTCTGAAAGAGAAGACAAAGAAGACGGTGTAAGGATACACGCCGGAAGCTGCAAACTAGCAAGCATGAGAAAAGAGGTACTTACTGAGCGTCTAATCGTCGGCCTGAACAACCATTAGATCAAACTCGGCTTGGTCCGAGAGCAGCGCGGAGTTCCGGCCCTACGCCTGCTTGAGCAGCTTGGCCTCCTCCACCTTGGCCTCACCGGCAACTTTGGCCTCCTTAAGCGCCTCCGCATGCTGCAGCTCAGCCTGGACCAGCTTGTCCTTCAGTTCAGCGGCGTTGTTCCGCTGAGCTTGCAGTGCGTCGTGGTGCTCAAGGGCAAGCTTTTCCTTCTCAACTGTAGTCCGGAAGAGCAAAAGTTCAGTAAAAGAAGCCGGTGAGCTCAAACAAAAAAGACAAACGAACAAGCGAGGTTTACCCTTAAGCGCGGAGATTTGGCCGGTAAGGTCCTCAAGCGAGGCTTCCGGAAGGGCAACTGCACGAGAAACTTATAAGTAACATTCATTAGGGGAAAGAACCGGTACAAAAGAAGCCGGAAGACTGAAGCTCACCTTGGCACTTGCCGTGGATCTGCTCGAGAGTGGTGAAGGCCTCAGAGAGGTCCCGGTGCTCCCACAGCAGCCCCTCGAAGAGTTGTTTCCGGGAGTCAAGGGTGCCCTGCACAGATTCAAGGCTGCGGTAAGCTATGCCGGTTTTTTGCAGTTTCGCGCTAAGTACCTTGTTCTTAACCCGAAACTCAGGGACTAGCTATGCCGGTTTTTTGCAGTTTCGCGCTAAGTACTTCGTGCTTAACCGAAACTCGGGGACTAACTATGCCGGTTGTTTGCAGTTTCGCGCTAAGTACTTCGTGCTTAACCCGAAACTCGGGGACTAGCTATGCCGTTTTTTTGCTTCACGAAAGTTTCGCGCTAAGTACTGCGTGCTTAACCCGAAACTCGGGGACTATGAGGATATATCTATAAGTTGGAAAATTGAAAACCGGCATCGGTGTAAAGGAAAAAGTTGAAGTAATAAGCTTACCACCACATTGGCGTTGGCATCGTGCCAAGCCGTGTCAAACTCCTTCATGGCGCGCCTGAGCCGGCCAAAGTGTTGCGCCGTGCTCCGCGGGCCGGAGTTGTCCACGACCGGCAGCTTGTCCTTGCCCAGGCCGCAGGTGGCGGGGGAGAGGTCCGCCCGGTTCCACTTCTCCACATATTCCCTGAGCGGGCCCAGGTCGGCCTTGCCGCGGGTCAGCTCAACGATCCGGCCCAGCTGAGCTGAGGCCTTCTCGCCGGTAGAAACCGCGGCGCGGCTGGCGTGCAACACCAAGGACTGAGCCCGGGAGCCGAAAGGGGCGCGGTCGCTGTTATGACCGCCGCAGTGAGCTGTTACGCGGTTATAATTGCGCCCTGCGGCGGAGTTGGCTGGGGGGCAGGAGCTGGTTTACCGGCAGGAGGTGCCGGGGGCGGCGCAGGTGAAAGAACATCTCTCACAATGTGTTTTGTGTGTTTGATGTCAATGCATGTGATACACTAATGGTTGATGAAGTGGTGCAGGAATTATATAGATACATGTATATGAGTGACTTGTGTGGAAAAATGAGTCAAAAGAAACTTGAAAAAGATTCACCAGACCGGATAATCCGGGCCGGATATTTGCAAAATATCTGGCCCCCAATTTTTGGCTAAGGACTCGAGGCGATGTGGCTCAGTACATGGGCCGGATTATTGGCCGGACATTTGGCCGGAATTTCCCAAGGCCAGATAATCCGGGCCGGATATTTTCGAAATATCCGGCCCCCAAAATCGGCTAAGGACCAGAGGCGACGCGGCTCGTACATCCCTGGACATGGGCCGGACATTTGGCCGGATTTTCCCCAGGGCCGGATTTTTGGTGGGGGCGGATTATCCGGCCCCAACTTAGGCCGGATTATCCGGCCCCAAAGTCTCCAACGGCTGAATTTTTTTGGGGGGGGTATACCCCTTCTACCTTGCTCCTTGCTCAATCATTGATTAAAAATCTGCCAAGCCTCACCACCATTAGACCCACTCCAAGAACACAAGATTTGCAAGATCTCCTCCCTCACCCAACCAAAGCTCTTGATCTTTGGAGATTCGAAGGAGAAGATCTACATCCTCACCGAAGCGATTTTCATTTCCCCCTCTTATGCTTGAGGGACCCTTTGCTAGTGTTCCTATTTGGATCCCTAGTTGTTTGTTGTTGATGTATTGTTGTTGATTGTTGTGTTGTTACAGATTTGGGAGCCTCCAATTTGGTTGTGGATGTGTGCCCCAAGAACTTTGTAAAGGCCCGATTTCTGCCTCGAGGAAATCCCTTAGTGCAAGTGGGCTAGGCAGTGCTTGCAGGAGACCTGAGTGAAGTCGTCGTGACTGTTGGTCCGCTTTCATAGCGACCACACTCCTCCAAACGTAGACGTATCTTCTTGCAAAGGAAGGGAACTACGAGAATAAACTCCGTGTCTCCGTGTGCTCCACTCTCGGTTACCTCTATCCTGTATCTCCTCTATATATTGCGTAACCATATCTTGCTTAGTTGTTGACCTTGTCATATAGGTAAATTCACATAGTTGCATATCTAGAGAATTTACCTTTGTGTCAAGCCTAAATTGAAAAAGAACTAAAAATTGGTTAGCACCTATTCACCCCCTCTAGGTGCGGCATACGATCCTTTCAATTGGTATCAGAGCCTCGGCTCTTATTTCGGGCTTAACCGCCTAAGAGTATGCCGAATGACGAGGGTACGGAATTGGGCCGCAAAGATGGTCACCATGGATGAATTCAAGGCAATGGAAACTGATAACGCGTGAAGCACACGTCCGTTGGGAACCCCAAGTGGAAGGTGTGATGCGTATAGAAGCTAGTTTCCCTCAGTATGAAACCAAGGTTTATCGAACCAGTAGGAGATGAAGGCCACGTGAAGGTTGTTGGTGAAGGAGTGTAGTGCGGCGCAACACCAGGGATTCCGGCGCCAACGTGGAACCTGCACAACACAATCAAAATACTTTGCCCCAACGTAACTGAGGTTGTCAATCTCACCGGCTTGCTGAAAACAAAGGATTAAACGTATGGTGTGGAGAATGATGTTTGTTTGCGAAAAACAACAAAGAACAGAGATTGCAGTAGATTGTATTTCAGATGTAAAAGAATGGACCAGGGTCCACAGTTCACTAGTGGTGTCTCTCCAATAAGATAAATAACATGCTGGATGAACAAATTACAGGTGGGCAATTGACAAATAAAGATTCATATACATATCATGATGATCACTATGAGATTTAATCAGGGCATTACGACAAAGAACATACACCGCCATCCAGCATGCATCTATGCCTAAATAGTCCACCTTCAGGTTAGCATCCGCACCCTTCCAGTATTAAGTTGCAAACAACAGACAATTGCATTAAGTATGGTGCGTGATGTAATCAACACAAATATCCTTAGACAAAGCATTGATGTTTTATCCCTAGTGGCAACAGCACATCCACAACCTTAGAACTTTCTGTCACTGTCCCAGATTCAATGGAGGCATGAACCCACTATCGAGCATAAATACTCCCTCTTGGAGTTACAAGTATCAACTTGGCCAGAGCCTCTACTAGCAACGGAGAGCATGCAAGAACATAAACAAAACATATATGATAGATCAATAATCAACTTGACATAGTATTCCATATTCATCGGATCCCACCAAACACAACATGTAGCATTACAAATAGATGATCTTGATCATGTTAGGCAGCTCACAAGATCTAAACATGATAGCACAAGAGGAGAAGACAACCATCTAGCTACTGCTATGGACCCATAGTCCAAGGATGAACTACTCACGCATCAATCCGGAGGCGGGCATGGTGATGTAGAGCCCTCCGGTGATGATTCCCCTCCGGCAGGGTGCGGGCGATCTCCTGAATCCCGAGATGGGATTGGCGGCGGCGTATCTGGAAGTATTTCCGTATCGTGGCTCTCGGTAATAGGGTTTCGCGGCGAGAGTTTAAGTAGGCGGAAGGGCAGCGTCGGTGGAGGCACAGGGGCCCCACACGTATGGTGGCGGGCCCCACCCGGCCGCGTCCTGTTGTGTGGGCGCCTCGTCGCCCACTTCGTATCCCTCCGGTCTTCGGAGCTCCGCGAAAAATAAGTCCCGGGCGTTGATTTCGTCCAATTCAGAATATTTCCTTTGTAGGATTTCTGAAACCAAAAACAGCAGAAAACAGCAACTGGCGCTTCGGCATCTTGTTAATAGGTTAGTGCCGGAAAATGCATAATAATAATATAAAGTATGTATAAAACATGTGAGTATTGTCATAAAAGTAGCATGGAACATAAGAAATTATAGATACGTTGGAGACGTATCAAGCATCCCCAAGCTTAGTTCCTACTCTCGAGTAGGTAAACGATAACAACAATATTTTCTGAAGTGACATGCTACCAACATAATCTTGATCAACATTATTGTAAAGCATATGAGATGAATGGAGTGATTCAAAGCAATAGATTGCTAACAAAGAGATAATGACTAAACAACTGAATCATATAGCAAAACTTTTCATGAATAGTACTTTCAAGACAAGTATCAAAAAGACTTGCATAAGAGCTAACTCATAAAGCCATAGATTCAAAGTAGAATGTTTTGAAGCAACACATAGGATGATTAAGTTTCAGCAATTGCTTTCAACTTGTAACATGTACATCTCATGGATAATTATCAACATAGAGTAATATAACAAGTGAAATAAGTAAACATGTAAGAATCAATGCACACAGTTAACTCAAGTGTTTGCTTCTAAGATAGAAAGAAGTAGGTAGACTGACTCAACATAAAGTAAAAGAATGGCCCTTCGCAGAGGGAAGCATGGATTACTATTTTTGTAGAGCTTTTTATTTTGAAAACATAGAAACAATTTTGTCAACGGTAGTAATAATTCATATGTGTTATGCATAATACTTCCTACAAGTTGTAAGCCTCATGCATAGAATACCAATAGTGCCCGCACCTTGTCCTAATTAGCTTGGATTTGCATGGATTATCATTGCATAACATATGTTTCAACCAAGCGTCACAAAGGGGCACCTCTATGCCGCCTGCACAAAGGTCCAAGGAGATAAATCGCATTTGATTTCTCGTTTTTAATAGATCTCAACTTAGGACATCCATACCGGGACAACATAGAAAACAGATAATGGACTCCTCTTTAATGCATAAGCATTCAACAACGGATAATATTCTCATAAGAGATTGAGGATGAATGTCCAAACTGAAAACTTGCACCATGATACATGGTTTTGGTTAGCGGCCCAATGTTCTTCTCTAACATATGCATACTCAAACCATTTGATCATGATAAATCACCCTTACTTCAGACAAGACGAACATGCATAGCAACTCACATGATATTCAACAAAGGTGTAAAGTTGATGGCGTCCCCAGAAACATGGTTACCGCTCAACAAGCAACTTATAAGAACTAAGATACATAGCTACATATTCATCACCACAATAGTTTTTAAGCTATTTTCCCATGAGCTATATATTGCAAAGACAAAGGAATGAAATTTTAAAGGTAGCACTCAAGCAATTTACTTTGGAATGGCAGAGAAATGCCACATAGTAGGTAGATATGGTGGACACAAATGGCATGGGTTTTGGCTCAAGGTGCTCTGATGCACGAGAAGCATTTCCTCTCAGTTACAAGGCTTTGGCTAGCAAGGTTGTTTGAAGCAAACACAAGTATGAACAGGTACAAAAAACTTACACAAGAACATATTGCAAGCATTATAAGACTCTACACTGTCTTCCTTGTTGTTCAAACACTTTTAGAAAAAAATATCTAGACCTTAGAGAGACCAATCATGCAAACCAAATTTCAACAAGCTCTATGGTAGTTCTCCACTAATAGATTTAAACTACATGATGCAAGAGCTTAAACATGATCTATGAGAGCTCAAAACAATTGCCAAGTATCAAGTTATTCAAAACCATATGAAGCATTTTCTGATTCCAACCAAATAGCAATCAACGAAGCAATTTTCAGCCTTCGCCATGAACATTAAAGCATAACTAAGAACACAAGTGTTCCATATGAAAAAGCGGAGCGTAATATCTCCAATACAAGGATTGTGGGATCCAACTTTATTCAAACCAAAACAAAAACAAAAACAAACAGACGCTCCAAGTAAAGAACATAAGATGTGATGGAATAAAAATATAGTTTCACTAAAAGTGACCTGATCAGTTGTCGATGAAGAAGGGGATGCCTTGGGCATCCCCAAGCTTAGATGCTTGAGTCTTCTTGAAATATGCAGGGATGAACCACGGGGCATCCCCAAGCTTAGACTTTTCACTCTTCTTGATCATATTGTATCATCCTCTTCTCTTGACCCTTGAAAACTTCCTTCACACCAAACTTAAAGCAAACTCATTAGAGGGTTAGTGCATAATCAAAAATTCACATATTCAGAGGTGACATAATCATTCTTAACACTTCTGGACATTGCACAAAGCTATTGAAAGTTAATGGAACAAAGAAATCCATTCAACATAGCAAAAGAGGCAATGCGAAATAAAAGGCAGAATCTGTCAAAACAGAACAGTCCGTAAAGACGAATTTTTCTGAGGCACTTAACTTGCTCAGATGGAAAAACTCAAAACTAATGAAAGTTGCTTACATATCTGAGGATCACGCACGTAAATTGACAGATTTTTTTGATTCTTCTACAGAGTGAAGGACGCGAATTCGTGACAGACAGCAAATCTGTTTCTGCGCAGAAATCCAAATCTAGCATCAACTTTATTATAGAGACTTTACTTGGCACAAAAACATGATAAGGAGGGGTTGCTACAGTAGTAACAACTTCCAAGACTCAACAAAACAGTAGTAAAATAAAACCATGGGTTATCTCCCAAGAAGTGGTTTTCTTTAACGCCTTTCAGCTAGGCGCAGAAAGTGCAAATGAAGTAACATCAAGAGAAGAAGCATCAACATCATAATTTGTTCTAATAATAGAATCAAAAGGCAACTTCATTCTATTTCTAGGGAAGTGTTCCATACCTTTCTTGAGAGGAAATTGATACTTAATATTTCCTTCTTTCATATCAATAACCAACAGTTCGAAGAAAGGGTCTTCCCAAGACAATATGACAAGATGCATTGCATTCAATATCCAAGACAACAAAATCAACGGGGACAAGGTTATTGTTAACCGTAATATGAACATTATCAATCCTCCCCAAAGGTTTCTTTAGAGAATTATTAGCAAGATTAACATCCAAATAGCAATTTTTCAATGGTGGCAAGTCAAGCATATCATAAATTTTCTTAGGCATAACAGAAATACTTGCACCAAGATCACATAAAGCATTACAATCAAAATCATTGAATTTCATCTTAATGATGGGATCCCAACCATCTTCCAACTTCCTAGGAATAGAAGCTTCAAGTTTTAATTTCTCTTCCCTAGCTTTAATGAGAGCATTTGTAATATGTTTTGTAAAGGCTAAATTTGTAGCACTAGCATTAGGACTTCTAGCAAGTTTTTGTAAGAACTTAATAACTTCAGTAATATGACAATCATCAAAATCTAAACCATTATGATCTACAATGGGATCATTGTCCCCAATATTTTGAAAAATTTCAGCAGTTTTACACTAATTTTGCACGCTTTGCACTAGGAGTAGAAACATTGCCAACACCAATTATTTTACCATTGATAGTAGGAGGTTTAGCAACATGTGAATAATCAACATTACTAGTGGTGTTAATAGTCCAAACTTTGGCTACATTATTCTCTTTAGCAAGTTTTTCCTCTCTTTCTTCTCTATCCCACCTAGCATGCAATTCAGCCAACATTCTAATATTATCATTAATTCGAACTTGGATAGCATTTGTTTTAGAAAACTTAGCATCTTTAACTTCATCAGGCATAACTTTCAGTTTTAAAAGATCAACATCAAGAGCAAAACTATCAACCTTAGAAGCAAGAACATCAATTTTACCAAGCTTTTCTTCAACAGTTTTATTAAAAGCAGTTTGTGTACTAATAAATTCTTTAAGCATGACTTCAAGACCAGAGGGTACACTCTTATTATTGTGGTAAGAATTACCATAAGAATTACCATAACCACTACCATTATTAGAAGGATATGGCCTATAGTTATTGTTACCATAATTATTCCTATAATCATTGTTGTTGAAATTATTATTCTTAATGAAATTCACATCAACATGCTCTTCTTGAGCAACCAATGAAGCTAAAGGAACATTATTAGGATCAATATGAGATCTACCATTTGCAAGCATATACATAATAGCATCAATCTTATCACCCAAAGAAGAGGTTTCTTCAACAGAATTTACCTTCTTACCTTGAGGAGTTCTTTCAGTGTGCCATTCAGAGTAATATATCATCATATCATTAAGAAGCTTTGTTGTGGCGCCTAAGGTGATGGACATAAAAGTACCTCCAATGAATCCAATAGGTTCCTCGAGGAAAAATTCAATCCTGCATAAAAGGTTTGGATGATCATCCAAGTAGTTAGTCCATGGGTAGGGCAATTCTTTACCAAAGATTTCATTCTCTCCCATGCTTGAGCAACATGTTCATTATCAAATTGCTTAAAATTCATAATGCTACTTCTCAAAGATATAATCTTAGCAGGAGGGTAATATTTACCAATAAAAGCATCTTTACATTTAGTCCATGAATCAATACTATTCTTAGGCAAAGAAAGCAACCAATCTTTAGCTCTTCCTCTTAATGAGAAAGGAGACAATTTCAGTTTTATAATATCACCATTTATATCCTTATACTTTTGCATTTCACAAAGTTCAACAAAATTATTAAGATGGGCAGCAGCATCACCAGTACTAACAAGCAGGTTTAATTTCATAGAATTCTGCTGCAGTAGCAGGTGGAGCAATAGGAGTACATATAAAATCATTATTATTTGTGCTAGTGAAATCACACAACTTAGTATTTTCAGGAGTACCCATTGTAGCAGTAATAAAAGTAAACTAAGCAAATAGAATAAATTAAAGACAAGTAACTAATTTTTTTGTGTTTTTGATATAAAGAAAGTAAACAAGACAGAAAGTAAAGCAACTAATTTTTTTGTGTTTTTGATATAAAGCAAACAAGACAGAAAAATAAAATAAAGTAAAGCAAGACAAAAACAAAGTAAAGAGATTGGATGTGGAAGACTCCCCTTGCAGCGTGTCTTGATCTCCCCGGCAACGGCGCCAGAAATTTAGCTTGATAACGCGTGAAGCACATGTCCGTTGGGAACCCCAAGTGGAAGGTGTGATGCGTATAGAAGCAAGTTTCCCTCATGAAACCAAGGTTTATCGAACCAGTAGGAGATGAAGGCCACGTGAAGCTTGTTGGTGAAGGAGTGTAGTGCGGCGCAACACCGATTTCGGCGCCAACATGGAACCTGCACAACACAATCAAAATACTTTGCCCCAACGTAACGTTGAGGTTGTCAATCTCACCGGCTTGCTGAAAACAAAGGATTAAACGTATGGTGTGGAGAATGATGTTTGTTTGCGAAGAACAACAAAGAACAGAGATTGTTGACGTCAGAAACCCACCGGCGGGCAGTGACTGGTCAACACCGTAGAGCCGGGAACAACTAGGGCTGCGGCTGGCCCCGTCCCTCGAGCGACGGCCCGCAAAGCCTCTGGTCGCGCGCCGATGCAAATTGCAAGGGCGTGCCTGACCTATACCTGGTCAGGAAGGTGTGGATGATGCCTCGCTTAGTTTCTGCAGGGCACACACGTACATGTTAAATACGAGCCTCGATCGGCTCTCGGGTTATCCTGTGAATCGGCTCATGGAGCCGATCCACCCATGATTCGTCCAAGGTGGCCGAATATATGGTGGTCCTGCTTGATCAAGATAAAGCATATGAGATCCACGACGATCTAGGGTTTTCACCGCATAATCGGATCATCCTACTCACGATTGGGCCTCGCGCTCGCACGGTGATCGTAAGCCAACCCTAGACAAGGCCTAAAAACCAACACGAGGTTGATCCTCGGAACATCCTGTCTAGGGCCAGCAAACTACACCCTACACGCCGCTGGATCCTCCAACCCTTTGTAAGGCCTAACTATTGCAGATATTAAACTAATCCTTGATGAATCAAGGAGCAATCGTAACGGATCAGATCTACTAAATATCGATCAAGCGGGTGTGCCGCACCCATGATGAGGTACGGGACGGCTAGATGCGCAAGGGTTGCACTACGACATATGATACTAAGAACAATGCTAACCCTAACACATCTATGATAACTACGTTGCTCGCCATCAAAAGGCTTCAGTGCAACGCATGAACAACGTGGGAGGCTCGTGCTGCTAGATCGCAAGATGCGATCTAGGCAGCATGGTGCTTACCGAGAAACCCTTGAGACGAAGGGGTTGGCGATGCGCCGAGATTGGTTTGTGTTGAACGTTGGTTGTTGTTTATTCCATAAACCCTAGGTACATATTTATAGTCCAGGGGACTTTCTAATGTGGGCGTGCACTAAACCGTGCACGAGATAGATTCTAACTTCTACGTGACCTACTATATAAAGATACACGGGCTAACTAGCCCAAATTTGATAAACAAGGCCGATTCACACATTTCTCCACGCATATATCTTCAAGTCCATCTTGATCGCGGCCCACCTCTGGCTTGGTCAAATTGGTGATAACACATGCCCCCTGGTTTTGGAAATGACATTTCCAAAATCATTACGCTTTTCCCTCGTCGGGTCATGTCGTGGCAGAGCAGAACTGTCGCAGTATACTTCATGATGACGTCTCGCCTCCTTGCCTTCTCTGCGCGATTTGACGGTTCTGGCACCACGTCCTCGCGATTTGACGGTTCTGGCGCCACGTCCTCGGAAACTGCTTGGCATTAAACTTCCACTATACCCCTTTATTTAACCACTCCGCACAGTTTATTCCTGCGTCTCCTTCGCATCAGCCCCCAAAAACCCTCCTGCGCCACCATGTCCTCTTCTTCCTCCGCCTCATCGGGCTCCCCCATCGAGTACTCCTCTTCCCGCGAGCCGACGCCGGAGTGGAACCCGGCGGAGGTCCATGCGGCCAACACTCGCCGCGCCATCGAGGCCGGGAATGAGCCCAGGCATGATTTTTCATCGGTCGAGGACGACAAGTCCCGACCGATGGGGAGACGATCTCCGCTTCCTTGCCGACAGGAAGCGGTGGAAGAAAGCGAGGATGATCGCTTTTCCTGGGACCTCCAGAGGTGAAGGAGGAGGAAGAGGAGGACGACGATGACGACAGCTTCCCGACGGCCCCGGAGCGCCATTGCCCCTGCCCCTGGATGACACGGCGACGACGACGACGACGAGAAGGCGAGGACAATGAAGGTCCTGCCGGCGGCCGCCGGAGCAGCGACGACGAGCCGGCCGGAGCGCTCCAGCGCGATGACGGCGACGACGAGGGCAGCAATGGCCCGTAGATAGGGCCCTTAGCATAGGATCCGTAGAAGTAGACGGGGCAATGTACCCCCTTAGTATTCCCTTTTGAGGGCAATCAGCTCTACTATGTAAGAAATCTCTTAATAAAGAACTTTCCCCAATCTGATTTTGCCGATTCCTTTAGCTCATCTTAGCCGATTCCCTCTTCTATTGGCCTTGCCGATGCATAATGAGCCGACAGCAACGTATCGGTCCTTCGACCTTTGCCCTTTCATCCTTCAACTGATGATTCTCTTTCCGGTAGATGATGTGGCATCTACAGGAGAGCCCTTAAAATTCCCCCTGCCGGTTTCAGCGATCCCTTTAAGCGAGCGCTCATCATTTTGTGAAGAAGGTTGCGACGAAAGATCAGCCGATGGTACCCCAATCGGCTCCTTAATAGAACATCTACCAGGCCTGTCGCCCCCCAAGTCTTAATGTTAGCTTGAATCGGCAAGACTCCAGAGTCAACGCCTTCAGGAGAATTTTAGGACCACTGCTGCAAACCTTGACCGCTTACGACTTTCCTTGTGACGCCCTTTTCTTTGCAGCAACGAACTTGTCCAAAGCCTGTCAATTATGACGACTATCTCTTTGAATTAGTGGTTCTATTCCACAAGAACCCGCCACCTTTAGCCAAACTGTGATGATTCCAACAATACTGGCTCCTCAGAACGAAAACCTTTCAGGGCGAGCTGCCCCCCGAGCCCCAGTCAAGGCGAGAACAGTGATGAACCAAGCAGATGCGTCCGCATTGGTTTCCACGTTATACTGCAGCACCAGCCGATTTCAATGAAATCGGCTTCTCGTGGTAGGGATATTCCAGGGCAAGCTGCCCCCCGAGCTTCTCTGGTTCAATGCGGGAGCTTCTCGACGAGAGTGTTGCTGAAATTGTCGCCCTGATCATTGGCTGATCGTTGCCCTGATGAGAGTTCCGCAGCCGATTGGCTATTCTCATAATCCTAGCTCGACCAGCATGTTCACGATGGGGCTGCGGTCCTTTGTCTTGCAAACTACTAGTGGCTCTGGACTTCCATTTGCAACAGTTGTATTCCTTGAGTCGATGGCCATGCATCGGCTTCTTCGTATCCTTAAGTCGATGTCTGCGCATCGGCTGTGCTCAAAATTCTCAATTTTTTACGGCCGAATGGCCATGCCTCGGCTTCAATGCTTGCCTCATATGTATTTAATCCATCTAGATGCCCCCCGAGCCGATTCTGTCAAGAGAATTGATGGTATCGGCTCTTTAGGTAGTCCCTGCTGGGTCAGATGTCGATCCCAGGCGAAATAGATGGTGGGTATAATTCTGGCCGATTGCTGGAATCGGCCTCCACATTGCTTGCTCGGTGAAGGTTTTATAATGTTCCTCCACAAATTTTTGGGGCCGATCGCAAGGATCAGCCTCAACACATTTGTCCATCAATGTTGTTCTCGTTATACGGCCAGCCCGGTGGATAGAACCAGCCTTACCCCCGTCTTTGTCACATCGATGCGTTCGCAGTCGTCCAAATTGATGCCCGAGAGCGGTTCTTGACCTGATGCCTCCCAAATGCCCATGCCGGCTGTTGAAATCTCGGCTGAATCATCGGCGTGGACGACCTCCACTTCATCTCCATCCCAGTATTAGGCATTGGTGCATCGTGGATGGGATGCAACAGCGTGGATCCAATCCCTCCCTAATATTACAGCATAGGTGCTTTTGTGTCGACAACGAAGAATGTCGTAGGGATAGTCTTCCTTCCTACGGTCGATCCACGTTCAACACCTTGCGCGTCAGATGCTTGGCCGTTGAAATCGCTCAATGTCACATTGGTTTTGATTAAATCCGAGTTGGAGCGTCCCAACCGCCGTAGCATGGAGTATGGCATAATGTTGACTGCCGCTCCGGTGTCTACCAACATCTTATTGACAAGCTGCCCATTGATGTAACCTCGTAAGTACAGGGCCTTCAGATGCCTGTAACTCCTCTCTCGTGGCTTCTCGAAGATGACCGGCCGTGGGCCGTAGTCCAATTGTGCCACAGGTGCTTCATATAACCTTGGAGCGCTAAATTCCGCAGGAAGGATGAAGACCATGTTTGTGCCAGCCGACGTTTCATCATCGGCTTTCCTTTGCTTAGGGCGCCACTCTTTTCTTTGTGGCCGACCTTCCTCATCCAGGGTTCGCTGAATTTTGGTGGCCAGGTCAGGCCGTGCCTTCCTCAACGCGTGCAGATATAACCTTTCGGCTTCTTCTAACGCACGTAGTCGCCGAACCCTTCGTTTTTGGGAGTGGCTGAGCCCATCAGGACACCATCTTGGCCGATGATACTTGTCTTCTTCATCACCGTCCTCTAGCTCCTCGCGATCTTTCATCTGAACGGACTTAGCATGCTTGCTCCAAGGCGGGAGAGGCCCTAGACGCTTGAACACGGACACCTTAGCTGTGCCCTTCTTCTTTTGTTTACATTCTGGGCAATTGCCGATCGTTGGCAATCGGCTCATTCCGGAATCCCAGCAGTGTCTGAAGAAGGGGCAGTCCCAGTGCCTATCCACGTTGTCCGGCTCCCTTGACCCTCTCCTGGCGTGACGTTCGTACCCGTCGTTGCCTCCGTCACGCTGACGGTACCTCCCGTCCTCTGCATCGGACCGATGACTTCTTTTATCGTCTTCGTCGTAGCGGCGACGTCGGTCGTATTGCTGTTCATATTTGCTGAGGAGATGCTCGGATGATGGGCGTGGACGCCGTATGTCCCTCACCTCCTCCTCAGTCAGGCACCGTTTGTCGCCGTCTTGGGGCCGGTCACGCGGACCGGCCTCCCCTTTCTCTTTGCCACGAGAGTGGCTGCTCTCTGCTTTGTCCGCGTCATGGCGAATCACGAACCCCGCCATATTGGCATCGAAAGAGAACCCTGGTTCCCTTATGGAGTGGCTGAGGTCGACCGTGTTGACGCCAAGCAATGGACGGGTGTCTCCGTCGAGCTTGATGCCGTGCGAACGGGTCTTCCCACAGGAGCCGACGAGTTCGGTTCCGAGGACCGCCTTGACCGTGTTATGCTTCTTCTTGAGCTCGTCAGCCAGGTCCTCGTGCTTGACCGGAGTGCTTTCCGCCATCTCAGATGTAGGTGGCGATGTGGTGGATGTCGAAGATGGTCCCACCGGGCGTGCCAGAATGTGTTGACGTCAGAAACCCACCGCGGGCGTGCGGTCAACACCGTAGAGCGGAACAACTAGGGCTGCGCGGCCGCCTGGAAGACGGCGGCAAAGCCTCCTGGTCGCGCGCGATGCAAATTGCAAGGGCGTGCCACCTGACCTATACCTGGTCGGAAGGTGTGGATGATGCCTCGCTTAGTTTCTGCAGGGCACACACGTACACGTTAAATACGAGCCTCGATCGGCTCTCGGGTTATCCTGTGAATCGGCTCATGGAGCCGATCCACCCATGATTCGTCCAAGGTGGCCGAATATATGGTGGTCCTGCTTGATCAAGATAAAGCATATGAGATCCACGACGATCTAGGGTTTTCACCGCATAATCGGATCATCCTACTCACGATTGGGCCTCGCGCTCGCACGGTGATCGTAAGCCAACCCTAGACAAGGCCTAAAAACCAACACGAGGTTGATCCTCGGAACATCCTGTCTAGGGCCAGCAAACTACACCCTACACGCCGCTGGATCCTCCAACCCTTTGTAAGGCCTAACTATTGCAGATATTAAACTAATCCTTGATGAATCAAGGAGCAATCGTAACGGATCAGATCTACTAAATATCGATCAAGCGGGGCGCCCGCACCCATGATGAGGTACAGGACGGCTAGATGCGCAAGGGTTGCACTACGACAGCATATGATACTAAGAACAATGCTAACCCTAACACATCTATGATAACTACGTTGCTCGCCATCAAAAAGGCTTCAGTACGAGCAACGCATGAACAACGTGGGCAGGCTCGTGCTGCCTAGATCGCAAGATGCGATCTAGGCAGCATGGTGCTTACCGGAGAAACCCTTGAGACGAAGGGGTTGGCGATGCGCCGAGATTGGTTTGTGTTGAACGTTGGTTGTTGTTTATTCCATAAACCCTAGGTACATATTTATAGTCCAGGGGACTTTCTAATGTGGCGTGCACTAAACCGTGCACGAGATAGATTCTAACTTCTACGTGACCTACTATATAAAGATACACGGGCTAACTAGCCCAAACTTGATAAACAAGGCCGATTCACACATTTCTCCACGCATATATCTTCAAGTCCATCTTGATCGCGGCCCACCTCTGGCTTGGTCAAATTCTGGTGATAACAGAGATTGCAGTAGATTGTATTTCAGATGTAAAAGAATGGACCGGGGTCCACAGTTCACTAGTGGTGTCTCTCCAATAAGATAAATAACATGCTGGATGAACAAATTACAGGTGGGCAATTGACAAATAAAGATTCATATACATATCATGATGATCACTATGAGATTTAATCAGGGCATTACGACAAAGAACATAGACCGCCATCCAACATGCATCTATGCCTAAATAGTCCACCTTCAGGTTAGCATCCGCACCCCTTCCAGTATTAAATTGCAAACAACAGACAATTGCATTAAGTATGGTGCGTAATGTAATCAACACAAATATCCTTAGACAAAGCATTGATGTTTTATCCCTAGTGGCAACAGCACATCCACAACCTTAGAACTTTCTATCACTGTCCCAGATTCAATGGAGGCATGAACCCACTATCGAGCATAAATACTCCCTCTTGGAGTTACAAGTATCAACTTGGTCAGAGCCTCTACTAGCAACGGAGAGCATGCAAGAACATAAACAACACATATATGATAGATCAATAATCAACTTGACATAGTATTCCATATTCATCGGCTCCCACCAAATACAACATGTAGCATGACAAATAGATGATCTTGATCATGTTAGGCAGCTCACAAGATCTAAACATGATAGCACAAGAGGAGAAGACAACCATCTAGCTACTGCTATGGACCCATAGTCCAAGGATGAACTACTCACGCATCAATCCGGAGGGGCATGGTGATGTAGAGCCCTCCGGTGATGATTCCCCTCTCCGGCAAGGTGCAGGCGATCGAATCCCCGAGATGGGATTGGCGGCGGCGTCTCTGGAAGTATTTCCGTATCGTGGCTCTCGGTAGGGTTTCGCGCGAGAGAGAGTTTAAGTAGGCGGAAGGGCAGCGTCGGTGGAGGCACGAGGGCCCACACGTAGGGCGGCGCGGGCCCCACCGGCCGCGCGGCCCTGTGGTGTGGGCGCCTCGCCGCCCCACTTATCCTCCGGTCTTCTGGAAGCTCCGCGGTAAGACCCTAGGTTTCTTTAGAATATTTCCTTTGTAGGATTTGAAACCAAAAACAAGAAAAAAAGGCGCTTCGGCATCTTGTTAATAGGTTAGTGCCGAAAAATGTGATGTAAAGTTTGTATAAAACATGTGAGTATTGTCATAAAATTAGCATGGAACATAAGAAATTATAGATACATTGGAGACGTATCAGAAACATCCTTGAGGTCCGCCATGGATGATCAAGTGGAAACCATGAGAAAAATGATTTTCGAGCTTTTGACTCCGGTTCCCCCCGTTGCTCCCGTCATAGAGGGAAAGTACAAGGATTTGTTAGAAGATGGAGATGCGTCGTCATTACCCTCCTCTACCAAACCCTTGAATGGTGATAACTTAACCACTATTAAATCCCCCGGTACTTCTACTAGTGGAGGTATTGGATACAATCAAGTGCCTCCGCCTTTCCTATCTCCCGATATCCCGGTTCCTCATCCTCATATAAACATTAGGGGTGACCCACCTAAGTTTAATGTTAAAGATTTCGATACATGACAATTTGAGTTTCGTTCTCATGTTCGCAGTGCCTCCAATGAACTTTGGAGAATCATCATGGATGGCTTCAAGCCCTACAACCCCGACAAGTTGACTAGAAGAGAAGCGGTTGATAGTCAACTCAATGACACTGCCTTGCACATGATCCAAACTAGTGTGGGGACAAAGGAATTGTCTCGTGTTCGGAATTTCACCACCGCCAAGGAAGCTTGGGATGGTTTGGCCGCTAGTTGCATTGGAAGTGATAGCATGAGAAGAAACAAGTACAATTCTCTTCGGAATAAAGCCGAAGGATTCATGAGGCTACCGGATGAAGATCATGAAGACATGTATGGAAGACTCATCACCGTTGCCGATGCTTTCCGGAATGTGGGTGCCACCCACATCAATGACTCTTGGATCAAGGATAAGTACATTGATTGCATGATGCCGTTTGAACCCATTGATGTCAAGACTCTTGTTGGGAGAGAATGCTATTCCTCTCTCACCTCTCAACAAGCCATGCACGAGATGCAAGCCCTCAAGGTGCTCGAGCAAAACTCCCATGATTCTCGCAATCGTGCCATTGGTATGTCAAAAGGGAACAATCTTGCCTTGACGGTCAATTCCGTAGAAGAAGTGAACCCTCAAGAACAATATAGGGCATCTTGGAGTATGTCCTATCCGGAAGACTTGGAATTCCACTACAATGATCACATGGCCTTCCATGCAAAATCTTTTTGGGTTGATCCTTCCAAGGCCAAGGAAGACAACATCAAGAGAAACAACAAAAGTGGGTTCACTAGCTTGGGTCCAAGAACAAGATCATGCTACAACTGTGATGACAAGCGCCATTTCATCGCCGAATGCCCCTATGAGAATAGGAAGACTCATGGTGGAAGGCTCATTCCCAAGGACAAGAGCAAAGACTCAAAGGGCAAATATTCAAAGGCCCCCAACAAGAAATTCAACAACAAGAGCAAGAAGGGCAAGAGGCCTCCAAGGATTGTGCTAGTGACTAGGGAAGAATATTCTTCCGATGAAGTTAAAAGTTCTAGTGATGATGAATAAGAAGAATGCTCAAAGGAGGTGGCCGCCATTGTCACTACCAACATTCCCTCTTCATCTCTCTTTGAATCCCCCAATGAGAGTCCTCATATCAAGAATGCACATTTCTTCATGGCAAGGTCCACCTTGGACACATCTATTGTGCTATCAACTCATGAAGAATATTCCTCCGGAGATGAGGATGTTGTTGATGAAGAAGATGATGCTTAAAATGGATTGGTTGCTCTTGCCTCCCTCTCCACCAACTCTTCATCACCAAGTGAATCCACCAATGAAGTCATTCATGTGGAGGAAGAAAGTTGCCTCATGGCTAAATCCTCCGAGGTATCATCCCCTAACCCCTCTATGCCTAACATATCAAATGATCTAGGGGTGGATCATGCTAGTTTAAAAGTGAAACAAGAAATGCTTGATTTTGATGAGTTCATTCTTAACTTACAAGGTAACACTAAAAAGCATGTTTCTAGTCTCATGGTTCGTATAGCTAAACTAAATGATACTCTTGAGAAAAAAATGTCAAATAGAGAGAGAAGACTCTCTTGAAATTCATGCTCTTAAAAATGCTCTTGAGGAAGTCAAGAAACTATAGCTTCTCTTGAAGGGCCTCAAGATAAAATTAACAAGCTCACTAAAGCTAGAGATCTTGCTAGGGCTAAGACTAAAGTGCTTAAAAAGGAAAAGGCCCAATTTGGTGTTGATCATGAGAAACTTGTGAAGGATCTAGATGAACTAGACAAAGCTCACAAAGCTTTGAAGAGTGAATACACTCTCCTATCCAAGTCTTATGAGCAACTTCAAATTAGGCTTGCTTCATATGATGTGCCTAGCTCCTCTACTCCTTCTTGTGATCATGCAAATGTTATTGAGGAAAATGCTAGGTTAAAGGATGAACTTGCTAAGGCCTCCTCTCCCCAAAGTAAACTTTCTTTGGATGATCTTTTGAGTAAGCAAAGGTCAAACAATGGGAAGGAGGGTCTTGGTTATAATACCAAGGCTAAAAATGCTAACAAGAAAAAGGCCAAGCCCGCACAAGAAAAGAAAATAGTTATCAATAATGGTGAAGCCTCTAAGGGCAAAACTATTAATGATGATGGTGCGGGATTTGCTAACCCTCACTATGTTCTATTTAAAGATTATTATGGTGATGTCTATGCAAAATATGTTGGCACATATGATGGTTATGTTGCTTGGTCTATTTGGGTCCCAAAGACCATTGTTGCTAGCAAAAGAGGACCCATTGAAAAATGGGTACCTAAATCCAAGAATTGATCTCATGTAGGACTATGCCGCCGGAGGTTCAAAATGGGTACTTGATAGTGGATGTACAAGTCATATGACCGGCGGCAAGAACCTCGTCAAGGAGTTGAGGCCCAACATAAACAATATCACCGTCTCCTTTGGCGATAATTCTACATCCGAGGTATTGGGTTTTGGCAAGGTTGTGGTTGCTCACAACGTTACTCTTGTGTATGTCATGCTTGTCAAAACCCTTGGTTACAATTTACTTTCCGTTTCCGCCCTTGGCAAGATGGGTTTCGCCGTATTTATTGATAATGATATTGTGGTCCTATTGTGGAGCAAGACTCTAAAAGTCGCTTTCGTTGGCGAACATAACTTGTATGTGGTGGACTTTTCGGGGACCACCACTTCAAGTGCGATGTGCCTATTCGGAAAGGCGGATGTGGGTTGGTTGTGGCATCGCCGCTTAGCCCATGTCAACATGAGAACTTTGCAAAGTCTCCACAAGGGGAACCATATTGTGGGACTAATGGAAAATGTTTCTTTTGCCAAAGATCGTGTTTGTAGGGCTTGTGTTGAAGGCAAAATGCATGACTCTCCGCACCCAAGCAAGACTATCATCTCTTCCAAGAGGATCTTGGAGCTCCTTCATGTGGATCTCTTTGGTCCTACCACTCATGCAAGCTTTGGTGGGAAGAAATATTGCTTGGTAATTGTTGATGACTATTCAAGATACACTTGGGTCTTCTTTCTCAAATCGAAAGATGAGACTCAACAAATCTTCATTGACTTTGCCACCGAGGTGCAACGCCAACACAACCTCCTTATTATGGCAATAAGAAGTGACAACGGCTCCGAGTTCAAGAACTACACACTCAATGATTTTCTTAGTGATGAGGGGATAAGACATCAATATTCCGCTGCATACACCCCTCAACAAAATGGTGTTGCGGAGAGGAAGAACTCTTTTGGATATGGCAAGGTCTATTATGGCGGAATACAAATCCCGCTATAATTTTTGGGCCGAAGCCATCTCCACCGCTTGCCATTCCTCTAACCGGCTCTATCTCCGTAAGGGCTTGAACAAGACTCCATATGAAATACTCACCGGCAACAAGCCTAATATCTCATAATTCAAGGTGTTCGGGTGTAAGTGTTTCTATAAAATCAAAGGAGTCCGTTTGTCTAAATTTGCTCCTAAAGCTTTGGAGGGTATATTTGTTGGTTACGGTGCCGAATCTCACACTTATAGAGTCTCTAATATGTCTTCCAAGATTATCGTCGAATCTTGTAGTGTGAAGTTCGAAGAAAATGATGGCTCCCAAGTGGGGCAAGTTGATGTATGTGCAGGTGATGAAATACCTCAATATGCCATAGTAAGAATGGGTGTGGGATTTTTCCGCCCCATTGAGGGACATGGTGTGGCGTCTCGGGAAGGACTATGCTCTACCACGGTGGAGCCCTCATCTTCTCAACATCAACAAACTCCATCTCTTGAAGCTAATGATGCACCAACCCAAGAACAAGAAGAAAACCCTCCCTCTCACGTACAAGATCAAGGACAAGATCAATCAAGGATTCATGATGGCTCCGATGAGTATCCATTCGATATTTGCTCTTCACCGAATGTTGTCCAAGATCAAGAACATGAGGTTGAGCATTCTCAAGAAATTGAGGAAGCTCAAATTGAAGGTCAAGACGGGGACCCAAATGATCAAGTTGATCAAGTGAAACCTCCAAGGCCTAGAAGAACCAAGGAGGAGATCGAGGCCCGTCGTCTAGCAAGAAGAGAAAGGACCCTTGAAATTCGTGGACACACACATGACAAGGTCCTTGGTGACGTTCGAGCAAAGGTTTCCACAAGAAGGCAATTAGCTAATTTTAGCAATCATCATGCTTATATCTCCTAAGTGGAACCCAAGAAAGTGTTTGAAGCCCTTGAAGATTCGGATTGGGTGGAAGCTATGCACGAGGAACTCAACAACTTCAAGCGCAACAAAGTGTGGACCTTAGTAGAGAAGCCAAAGGAGTGTCGCAATGTTATAGGCACTAAATGGATATTCAAGAATAAGCAAGATGAGTTTGGAAATGTTGTGAGGAACAAGGCAAGATTGGTGGCTCAAGGTTTCTCTCAAGTTGAAGGAATTGACTTTGGAGAAACTTATGCTCCTGTGGCTCGCCTTGAGTCCATACGTATCCTTCTTGCTTATGCATCGCATCATAACTTTAAGTTACAACAAATGGATGTGAAAAGTGCTTTTCTTAATGGTCCTTTGCATCAAGAGGTTTATGTTAAGCAACCCCCGGGGTTTGAGGATCTCAACTTTCCTAACCATGTTGAATGTACTAGGACGTCGCCTAGAGGGGGGTGAATAGGCGGTGTATAAAAACTTCTACTTGAGAGCTAAACTAGGCGGAATAAAACTAAGTGTTTACTAGTTTAGCTCAAAGCCTATCAACTAGGGGTTTGCCTAAGTGCACCAACAACCTATGCTAGCATGATGAGCAACAAGGTGATAACAAGCTAGGTATAGCACATCAAGCAAGATAGATATCACAATGTAAAGCGCATAGGTAAAGGAGCTCGGGTTGAGAAGTAACCGGTGCACGAGGAGACGACGATGTATCCCGAAGTTCACACCCAAAGGTGCTACGTCTCCGTTGGAGCGGTGTGGAGGCACAAGGCACTCCAAGAAGCCAACTAGGGCCACCGTATTCTCCTCGAGCCCTTCCTCCAAGGAGGAACGCCTCGATCCACTAAGGGACCCTTGAGGGTGGTCACCGAACCCGTACAAGCTTGGGCAAACTCCCAAGTATCAAGCTTGAGGAAACTCCACAACACGGAGGCTCTCAAGTACAAGGCCACAAGAGGCTACAACACGCCACACCGGCGACAAGGCCACCAAGACACCAACGCGCCACAACCGGCACCAAAACCACAAAGGCTAACACACTCCACAAAGGCAACAACGCCACTAAGGCTACCACACCACAAAGGCTACAACACCACAAAGGCAACAACGCCACAAAGACGACAAGGCCACTAAGGCTACAAGGCCACAAAAGGCTCCAAGAACACCACTAAGGTCAAACACGTCCTCTACGAGACCGAAACCCCGGAGAGAACCCAAACCGATGCACCTAATGCAATGGATAAGAACACCACTAAGATGCCCAAGTTCTTCTCTCCCAAATTCCAACAAAGCCACAAAAGCTATTGGGGGAATAAGGGAGGAAGAACAAATATGAGGAGAAACACCAAGCAACTCCAAGATCTAGATCTAGCAAGATCCCCTCACTTGGAGAGGGATTCAATTGGTGAAGCTCTAGATCTAGATCTCCTCTCTCCTTTCCCCCAAAAATATGCAACAAATAGTGGGGGGATCAAGAGGAGGATCAAACAACTCAAGGTCAACAATGGAGGAGAGAGAATGGAGGGGAAGAAGTATTTGGGTCGGAGGTGGAAGAGAGGTATAAATAGGGGGCCCAAAATATAGTTGTTGGGGCTGAGAAAACGGTCAGATTCGCCCCAAAGCGGTACTACCGCTGTGCAAAGCGGTACTACCGTTTTTCCCAAAAACCAGATCTGAAAATCGGCCCAAACCCCGTAGTACCGCTCTGCGGAGCGGTACTACCGCTTGTGTTCAAGACAGAGCAAAACCAAATCAAATCGTTGGAGAGAGAGAGAGGAGCATGCGTAGCAGCACTGCATGCAGCGCAGCGGCGTGGGGCCAGGTGAGCAGCAGCCTTGGCGGCAGGCCACGCGAGGGAGAATCCCGGCCGAATTGGCGCGGGCGGGAGATGCAGGCGTGGGGTCGCGCGGGGCCAGTGGGAGCTGCAGCGCGGGTCAACGCTGCCTTGTCTCCCGCGCGGGAGCGTCGAGGCGCGCGACCGCAGCGAGCAAGCGAGTGGCAGTGGCGGGCGGTGGGCTGGCGAGGTGCGGCGCGGCCCAAGGCGGGCAGAGGCGAGCTGGGCTGGTGTGGGGGCAGTGGCCTAGTGGCGGGGAGAAGGCAGCGGCGTGGTGCTGGGCCGGTCAGTTGGCCGCGGCCCAGGGGCGGGAGAGAGGCTGTGCAAGGTGAAGGAAAAAAGAAAAAAAGAATGGGCCGGTAGTACCGGCCTGGTACCGTAATTGAATTACGGTACTACCGGCCTGGTACCGGCCCGGTACCGGTTCGGATCCAGTAAGGCTGGGAGGGCTGTCCGGTACTTGGGCCGGAAGCCCGCTCCTTTTTCTTTTTCTTTTTTTCAGCAAAACGGAAAATGCGATAACTCGGGCTAGGAAAATCGGAATGACATGAAACCAATTTTGTTGGAAAGAGGACGACGAGAGCTACCTCTTTACAAGGTGAAAACATGGAAAAGAGTGGGTGATGATTTTCTCATGGTCATAGAGGTGTAACCTCTCAATATGGTGTATCGGGAAAATCATCACCCTTGCACATGTAACATGCGATGCAACCGGAATCCGTTTGATGGATAAGAACCAAGAAGAACCAAGAAACATGATGCAATGCATGCAAGGTTTGAGCTCTCTCCGATGATGCGACCCACTATCCTATCGAGCACAAACCTTGTCCTTGCGCGTTCCTCTCGAGTCGGCAAGCTCCGTCTTCATCCTCTTCATGATTGTACATGCCACCGTCTTCCTCCAACATACACGCCACCGTCTCCTTCCATCTTGTACGCACACCACCGTCTTCATCCATCTTCAACGCCGTCTTCTCTCTTCATCTTCTACGCCGTCTTCTCTCTTCATCTTCAACACCGTCTTCGTCTCTCTTCGACACCATCTTCATCATTGTACTCCGTCTTCTCCATCTTGCAACCTTGAGTCCAACATGGCTATGGACTTGACCTAAGATTGATTCTCAATGCAACCGTTAGTCCATAGGGATTGTCATCAATTACCAAAACCACACATGGGGTAATGGACATGTTCTTTCAATCTCCCCCAGTTTGGTAATTGATGACAATCTCTTTGAGAGGGTTTAGATATGGAATTTAGTGAACAAACCCAAGTTGAATATTTAGAACAAACTCCCCCATAATATATGCATGTGTGAATGAACTTGAATTTCATCGCATATACCGGCAATTAAAGCCTAGCGGAGTATCCTCTAAATATTCAACCATGCAAAGCAACAAATGCCAAGCATGAAAGGCAAATGCTTAAGAACCAACAAAAGCAATTCCCTCAAACCCTCCAAACTTCTCCCCCATTGGCATCGATTGCCAAAATGGACGAAAGGTTTGGAAGGCCAATATAGTGAGCGTTCCTCCATAAGTTGTGCATTTCTCATAATTGTGAGTGAAATCAAATGCACATATTCAATGACGAATATTCGGAGGAAATCAAACTATATTGAGGATCAAAGATTGCAAGAGGATGTGAAGGTGAGAAAGCTTCGACAAATGAAGCAAGCAATCAATGAACCAACAATATGCTCTAAGTAATATGTGGAAGCTCCCCAAAATTTGTGCACAAGATAAACAATTTGCATTGAAGAATAAGGTGCACAAGCATGGCATTATCACTCCCACAAGATCACTCAAAGCTTGTGCCAAAAACAACTATGAGTGCTTGAAGATGCAAATAGGATAAAACAAGCACTCATAGCCAAGTTCTTTGTGGAGTCATCAAAGAGTCAAATAAGAATAAAGAAATGGACTCCAACAAAGAGGGATATCAAAAGATATGCACCATCTCTTATGTATATAAGTTTCTCTAAGTGGAAAACATCACAAAGATATTTATCCACAAAGAAACATGCACACACAAGATAAGTACAAGAGAAATAGAGCAAGATATCCAAAACAAGCATGCTCAAGGACTTATCTCATTTTAGGAAAGTAAAACCAAATATCAAGTAATGAGATAGCCAACTCCCAAAGAAAGCAAGGTTCCAAATAAACCAAACCCTCAACGCTTTTCATGATGGCACAAAGTACCGAAAAGAAAAGGTTTGTCTTCCAAGTCAAATTCTTGAAACAAGAGAGTGTTCTAGCAAACATAGGAGAGCTCCCCCAAGATTAGTGCACTATTTAATATTTTGCATTTGAATACAAAATGCACAAATGCGGGATCATCGCTCAACCATTGTTTATCAAACCACTAACAAGGTTCAAGTGAAAAGAGAAGATACATAAGAAGCAAGGAAGACACATGGGAGTCTAACCCACAAGGACAAATTCTTGGCAAGAAATGAAGCAAATGAGCACAAGAGCCAAGTGTGAGGATGATCCGGAACAATACCACACAATTTATTACCCATTGTCCACGGACAAGTGGTATATAGGAAATACTTCCATATGGTACTTTGTGAGTATGTCCAAGATTATCTTCACAACTAAGAAAGCATTTGGTAAAGTGGGATTTGTTTGAGCACACATGTCACATAGGAACAAGATAATCTATAATATCAATTCTATGTGACACAACCTCAAGTGTTAACATTTTCTAGGCTTGTAAGATGCACAAAGCATATTACTCCCCCATAATGTGATAAAGAAATTTTTCGTGCAAGAGGCAAATAAGAACCAAGTGAGATAATTAATGGACATTATAGAATTTTAATTCATCATGTCGCACATTTTAAGATTGTGAAATGCACAAAGCATATCACTCCCCCAAAATGGGATAGTCCATTAATTTCTCACATGAGCCAACAACTAAGATATCAATAAGATGCAATAGGCTCAACAAACAACAATTGTACATGATGTGCCACCCAACATATATAAGCATGGAAGCAAGATAAGCAAGTAGGAAGCACAATATACACAACCACATGCAAGTTACAAAACCAACACATGTGAAAGGGGAGCGAGTAACTTTCAATGTAAAGGAGTCGAGGACTCGTTACCGCAAGGAGGTGCATGGGTAAAGGATGAAAGGGATACAACTTGACTTGAGGAAGTGAGAATAATGAAGATCCCCCAAGTCTTCATGAACTAGTCAAGCCTCCATGCCCTCCATATGTACCTATTGATCAAATTTTGACTTGTTGGTTCCCAACCAAGTTGGGTCCTAAGAAGTTAGTCACAATAGGCTTGGCAACCCAAATGGTTCTTTTTACGAAACCACTTTGAGTGCCAACATATTTGGCAAACACATCGCCAACCTTATCCTTATGTAGAGAATAAGCACCATGGATCAAGATAGGGTTCGATGAGTTACCACTAGTGCAAAAGGAGGAGATGTGGCCCTTCTCACGGCATATGTAGCATCTTCTTCTCTTCTCCTTCTTCTCACTTGATTTCTCCACAACGGGAGCCTTGGCTTGATCCTTCTTGGGTAGCGGCCCTTCTTCAAGTCGAGGTAGACCTTGAGCTTGGCCTTGAGGTAGACCATGAGCTCCATCTTGAGGCCGCTTCCCTTGTTTCTTCTCGCCATGTGGCTTCTTCTTCAAGGGGCACGATCTAACATGATGCCCTTCAATCTTGCACTTGAAGCACACAATCTTGGCGGGGTCCTTCACATGCCCATGGCCCTTCTTCCGCTTGTGCGTGGTGGACTTGTTCTTGTCGTTGGAGTTGAAATCAAGTCCACTCTTGTCATTGGGGGATCGCTTCCCTTCATGACCCTTTACCAAGTCCTTCTTCAAAGAAGAGACTTGGGCCTCGAGCTCTTCGATTTCCCCTACATGGTTAGTAACAACACAAGTACTAGAGGAAGTGGAAGTTTCATTGTTAGAGCAACAAGGCAAGGTATGTAATTCACCACAAGATATAGCAATAGCATGGGTGGGTGAATTACTAGCACTAGCACATGGAATTGTAGAGCAACACGGCATAGAAGGTAGTTCACCACAAGATAAGTCAATAGCATGAGTGGGTGAACTAAAAGCACTAGCTCATGGCAAAATAGCATTTTGAGAGGTAGTGCTAGTACTCACATGAGGCTCACAAAATTTTACCTTTGACATGATAGCCTCATGAGCTAACTTTAGCAAATCATGAGAGACTAGAAGATCATCATGGGAGCTAGAAAGCTTTCCATAATTTTCTTCCAATTTCTCATAATTGCTTGTTAGCAAAGCAAGTTGAGCCCTTAGCTCAACATTCTCCTTCAAGATGGAGGCTTCACAAGAGGTAGAGTTAGTAGCACAAGCATTATCAATTATAGCACAAGGAGAAGGCAACTTAGCAAGCTCTATTAGGTTGAGAGCCTTAAATTGCTCATGTGACTCGGTGAGTTTGATGAGCTCACTCTCAATAGCCCTAGAGCTACTTTTGAGAAGCTCAAAATCCTCAAGGAGTTTAGCACGAGCACTTACTAGCTCAACATTTTTAGTTCGAAAATCATGTGCCACCTCTAAAGCTCTATCACGAGATTCCTTTACCATAGATAGCTCTAGAGTAAAGGTCTCCTCAAGAGATACATTGGTGGTTTGTTGTTCTTTAAGAGCTTCACTAATAGTTGCAATCTCATTTGCATATTCGCGCTCATGCTCTTCCCTTTTCTCAATAATTTTTGTGCTCTCAATGGCAAAAGCCAAGATTTTCATAAAGTTAGAGCAAGCAAATTTCTTCTTATGAAGAGCATGAAAAACCAACTCACCCATCATGTTTAAGGAAGCAACATTAATTTCTTCCATATCATCATCCTCATCATCACTAGATAGATAGGGTTCCAAGGAAGGAGATACCTTAGAAGCCTTAGCCCTAAGGCATGTGTAAGAACCGTGCGATGATGAAGAAGATGAGCTACTTTAAGCTCCATCCAAGATCTCGTCTTGGCCCATAGTATCTTCGGTTTCCTCTACATTGTTAGTCACACAAATACTAGAGGAAAGCAAAGTATTTTCATTATGGCAACAAGACAAGGAAAGCATATCATCATGGAATGAAGATATGCAAGGACTACCAACACTAGCATGTAAAACATTTATAGTGCTATAAGTGTTCAAGTCCAAAGATGAAACATTGCAATGGGATAGGGATGAAGAATCATCAAGAGAAGGCTCACCATCAACAATGCAATGTTCATCACCACTCACCATATCATTACCTTGTGTCTTACCACACTTTGGTGAAGTGGAAGGAGTGCGATCATCCTCAATGGTCTTGGACCCACCATATGTATCTCGAAGCTTTGTCCAAAACCCATGAGCACTCCGGAAAGGCGCGATGGAGGAAATCACTACATGACTCATAACATGGCAAAGCACTTTAGTAGCTTGAGCATCTAGATAAGAGTTTTTCTCCTCCTCAAAAGTTGGATTTTGTGGATCCTTAGGAGGAGCAAAACCCATATCAAGAATTTGCTCCACATGAGGGTGCATGCCCCTAAAATAATCAAGCATGTAGAATTTCCAAGCATCATAATTAGTGCCATCAAATATATAAGTGGAAATGTGCACTAATCCTCTAGCCGACGTCATACTCTCTAGGCGGTGAAGCCCAACAAGATAAGAGAGCCCTAGCTCTGATACCAATTGAATGTACTAGGACGTCGCCTAGAGGGGGGTGAATAGGCGGTGTATAAAAACTTCTACTTGAGAGCTAAACTAGGCGGAATAAAACTAAGTGTTTACTAGTTTAGCTCAAAGCCTATCAACTAGGGGTTTTCCTAAGTGCACCAACACCCTATGCTAGCATGATGAGCAACAAGGTGATAACAAGCTAGGTATAGCACATCAAGCAAGATAGATATCACAATGTAAAGCGCATATGTAAAGGAGCTCGGGTTGAGAAGTAACCGGTGCACGAGGAGACGACGATGTATCCCGAAGTTCACACCCAAAGGTGCTACGTCTCCGTTGGAGCGGTGTGGAGGCACAAGGCACTCCAAGAAGCCAACTAGGGCCACCGTATTCTCCTCGAGCCCTTCCTCCAAGGAGGAACGCCTCGATCCACTAAGGGACCCTTGAGGGTGGTCACCGAACCCGTACAAGCTTGGGCAAACTCCCAAGTATCAAGCTTGAGGCAACTCCACAACACGGAGGCTCTCAAGTACAAGGCCACAAGAGGCTACAACACGCCACACCGGCGACAAGGCCACCAAGACACCAACGCGCCACAACCGGCACCAAAACCACAAAGGCTAACACACTCCACAAAGGCAACAACGCCACTAAGGCTACCACACCACAAAGGCTACAACACCACAAAGGCAACAACGCCACAAAGACGACAAGGCCACAAAGGCTACAAGGCCACTAAGGCTACAAGGCCACAAAAGGCTCCAAGAACACCACTAAGGTCAAACACGTCCTCTACGAGACCGAAACCCCAGAGAGAACCCAAACCGATACACCTAATGCAATGGCTAAGAACACCACTAAGATGCCCAAGTTCGTCTCTCCCAAATTCCAACAAAGCTACAAAAGCTATTGGGGGAATAAGGGAGGAAGAACAAATATGAGGAGAAACACCAAGCAACTCCAAGATCTAGATCTAGCAAGATCCCCTCACTTGGAGAGGGATTCAATTGGTGAAGCTCTAGATCTAGATCTCCTCTCTCCTTTCCCCCAAAAATATGCAACAAATAGTGGGGGATCAAGAGGAGGATCAAACAACTCAAGGTCAACAATGGAGGAGAGAGAATGGAGGGGAAGAAGTATTTGGGTCGGAGGTGGAAGAGAGGTATAAATAGGGGGCCCAAAATATAGCTGTTGGGGCTGAGAAAACGGTCAGATTCGCCCCAAAGCGGTACTACCGCTGTGCAAAGCGGTACTACCGTTTTTCCCAAAAACCAGATCTGAAAATCGGCCCAAAACCGGTAGTACCACTCTGCGGAGCGGTACTACCGCTTGTGTTCAAGACAGAGCAAAACCAAATCAAATCGCTGGAGAGAGAGTAGGAGCATGCGTAGCAGCACTGCATGCAGCGCAGCGGCGTGGGGCCAGGTGAGCAGCAGCCTTGGCGGCAGGCCACGCGCGGGAGAATCCCGGCCGAATTGGCGCGGGCGGGAGATGCAGGCGTTGGGTCGCGCGGGGCCAGTGGGAGCTGCAGCACGGGTCAACGCTGCCTTGTCTCTCCCGCGCGGGAGCGTCGAGGCGCGCGACCGCAGCGAGCAAGCGAGCGGCAGCGGTGGGCGGTGGGCTGGCGAGGTGCGGCGCGGCCCAAGGCAGGCGGAGGCGAGCTGGGCTAGTGTGGGGGCAGTGGCCCTGTGGCGGGGAGAAGGCAGCGGCGCGGTGCTGGGCCGGTCAGCTGGCCGCGGCCCAGGGGCGGGAGAGAGGCTGTGCAAGGTGGAGGAAAAAAGAAAAAAAAGAATGGGCCGGTAGTACCGGCCCGGTACCGGCCTGGTACCGTAATTAAATTACGGCACTACCGGCCTGGTACCACCCCGGTACCGGTTCAGATCCAGTAAGGCTGGGAGGGCTGTCCGGTACTTGGGCCGGAAGCCCAAGCGGTACTACCGCTCCTTTTTCTTTTTCTTTTTTTAAGCAAAACGGAAAATGCGATAACTCGGGCTAGGAAAATCGGAATGACATGAAACCAATTTTGTTGGAAAGAGGACGACGAGAGCTACCACTTTACAAGGTGAAAACATGGAAAAGAGTGGGTGATGATTTTCTCATGGTCATAGAGGTGTAACCTCTCAATATGGTGTATCGGGAAAATCATCACCCTTGCACATGTAACATGCGATGCAACCGGAATCCGTTTCATGGATAAGAACCAAGAAGAACCAAGAAACATGATGCAATGCATGCAAGGTTTGAGCTCTCTCTGATGATGCGACCCACTATCCTATCGAGCACAAACCTTGTCCTTGCGCGTTCCTCTCGAGTCGGCAAGCTCCGTCTTCATCCTCTTCATGATTGTACATGCCACCGTCTTCCTCCAACATACACGCCACCGTCTCCTTCCATCTTGTACGCACACCACCGTCTCCATCCATCTTCAACGCCGTCTTCTCTCTTCATCTTCTACGCCGTCTTCTCTCTTCATCTTTAACACCGTCTTCGTCTCTCTTCGACACCATCTTCATCATTGTACTCCGTCTTCTCCATCTTGCAACCTTGAGTCCAACATGGCTATGGACTTGACCTAAGATTGATTCTCAATGCAACCGTTAGTCCATAGGGATTATCATCAATTACCAAAACCACACATGGGGTAATTGACATGTTCTTTCACATGTCTATAAGCTTGATAAAGCACTTTATGGTCTCAAACCCAATGTCAACTAAGGCTCACATCTCAATACATGCATTGCATTTATGCCCCCCCCCCCAAAATCTATTATACCATTAATTTTATCCGACTCGGAGCTAACTAGATTGAAATCCCCCCAAAATTGTAGGGTCATTCAAATTTAGAAAAAGCTCATACAATTCCGAAATAAACTCTTGTTTCCCCTCATCACAAGGGGGGCCATGGATTGTGGTAATCCTAACAACCAGATCAGTGTCTTTGTTCGTAACAACTACATTGACCAACAAAATAAATTTCAATCTCCCAAATAATGACATCAAAAAGATCCTCATTCACACCAACTAGAATACCACTAGCAAAACCAACTAAACGCAGATGGTTCCAACAGAAGTTTTTCTGTTAGGCCCCATGTTTTTTCAATTCTCCTTTAGATCCATAGCTTTGTCCAGCATGTTCTTTGACCTATCAATCCTGCTACTGTATCTTGTTGGTTGAACTGGGCCTCAGATTTTGTAGTCACTCATGCCGTGCACTGTAATGCCACGTGTCATGATTTCGGAACCAACTTCGTGTGGTCAATGGGTTCTCGCGACTTTGCTCGCGATTCAGTCACACACGCCGCACACCCTTGTTCCATATTTTGCCTCCTCCTCTCCCACGCCTCGGCACCGGACTCCACGATGGCGGCAATCCGAAGCGCGGCCATCTCCGCCGCTGCACTCGTTGCTCTGCGCGGCCTCTCCCTGCGCCATCTTGCGCCCTGCCTCGCGGCGCCTCCACGAGCCGCCACCTCCGCCGCCGGGAAGATGCTCTTGCGCTCTGCCCTGCTAGCCAGCGCCTCCCCCGCCTTCAGTACCGTGGTGCCCGACTCCGACGAGGCTCTTGCGGTGAGTATTCGCCCCGTATGCGCATTCCCGAGCAGGTTGCTGGGCCTGCCTGTTCGCTCCCTGGATTAATTGTGCGCCCTGCACGTCTCCTGCCGGAGTTTGAGACCGTTTAGTTTGCCGCGGTTTCATTTCCTACAAGAATTCCAGATGAAATTCGATGGTCACTGAATTTATCGTGCTCCTTGTGCTGCAGGAACCTTCGGTGGAAGCGGACACGGAGACGGAGCTGAGCAAACTGGCCTGCCCAATCTGCTACTACCCGCTCGTAAGCTCGATCGATCACCAGTCCGCGTAAGTGGTCTTGTTGCCATCTGCGTGTCAGCAGCATATCCGGTGTGCTCATCGGTGGGCATCGGTCCCAGTTTGATTGTTCTTCGGTTCCTTTTCAGGCCGACAAAATCCGATTCTAGCCTTGAATGTTCTACTTGCAAAAAAGTGTACTCCAGTAAGGATGATTACTGGGATCTAACTGTGTCAGCTGGTTCTGCTGAGTACTCCGAGTCCATGCCGGCGGCAACTGAACTTTTCAGGTAAAATTTGTTTTTTTTTTAATTTAGTTAAACTCAGAAGCTTAGATGAAGAGAGGGCACTGAACTATAATCTGGCATACTGTAAGTTGAGGTACTAACGTCTTCTGAATATTGGCGTCATGTATCGTCATAAACCATACTCCATTATATTGAAAATTAAGTGCTGAAAGCATGTCTCATGACTATTTAACAAGCAGTGCAAGAAACCTCTTAACTCTTAAGTCCAGCTCAAGTACACGTTACAAAAATTGTTGTTTCAGCATATGACGGATTCACACAATTTCATATCTTACCTCTTCCCCATACACATGGCGCATTCAGGCTTCACCGCTTCACACCTTCTTAGAACACACCCACTTACTATTGACTTTTGAGCAAGCTCCTTCATCCTGTGGCGCTCTCAGATCATCTCTTGACTGAAGCTCTTGCCCTATGTAGACTGTAGTACTACCTCCTGCCACTCCGTGTTTCCTCTCCTCGTCTCCATCAGGGTGCGGAAGTGACAGGTTGCAAGGTGTTGTTGATGCTAACGCCTATTGAGCGATTTTGTCTTGCAGAAGACTGACTGTGCATTTGCTAATTAATTCTATCCAGAATGTTCCTTACGAATGATTAACAATTCTAACAGGACCCCGTTGGTATCATTTCTTTATGAGAGAGGATGGCGCCAAAATTTTATATGGGGTGGTTTCCCAGGCCTGGAGAGAGAGGTCATGTTTCTTAACTATTCTTGTTTCCATGAGCATGTTCAATTACATTTGGAAAATAGCTGTCCTCACAATCATCGTTACAAATGCATAGGTTAACAGTCATTTCCTTGCTTTATAAGAAAATATAATACATTACTGAATACTCCCTCCGTTTCGCAAAAGAAGCCGTAGACAACAACTAAATTATACTTACAGGATGTACATTAGAGAAATCAGAGCGCTACGTTATCAATTCCCTGGTGTGGTTTAATGGTAAGATACAAGTCTATAACCAAAATTTGGTTACCAAATATTCTGAAATATATTCCCATAATATGTATTGATAGACCTGAACATTACCTGGGTCTGGCCTGGCAGGAAAAATATAAACCATGTTTGCATTCAGACTGACCCAGCGAGGTAGTTGAGCTCTTAGGGCAGAGCCACAACCGTATTTATTTTTTGTGGTATTCTGGGCTCAGGACTGGCCGTGGCCTGGCCTGTTTGTAACTACGCATACAGTCTTGAGTCAGATTCAATTTTCTCACGTATATATACGCATTTAAGTACCATTTCTGATAGCAAGTATAATTTCTGGAATCATTTTTTAATATGGGAATGAAATTGCAGTTTGACATGGCAAAAGCTTATTTGAAGGCAACTAATGGAGGTGTTATAGTTGATGCAAGTTGTGGAAGTGGCTTATTTTCAAGATTGTTTGTCAAGAGTGGACTATATTCTCTTGTAGTGGCACTGGATTTCTCAGAGAATATGTTGAAGCAGTGCAATGAATTCATCAAGCAGGAAAACATTTCTGACGAGTATGCTTTACAGTTCCCCTGACCTGCAAGTTTCTTTCTGTAACTCATTTTGTCACACGTGATATGAATTCTAAGCAGTTATTGATCTCATTTGGAATGGTATACAAATGCAGTTTCTCCTGTGGTTATTGGTCAATTCTAACGTCGAATAGAGTACTCTGATGTCATTACTGCCGATTTCAGGAGATTAGCCTTGGTTAGAGCTGATATATCCAGACTCCCGCTTGTGAGTGGTTCAATTGATGCTGTGCATGCTGGTGCTGCAATTCATTGTTGGCCATCTCCAGCTTGTGCTGTAAGATTCCTATTTAAAGTGCAAATTTATGTCTGCAATTTTTGTTTGTATTGCTACAATGTCTTCCAGTATTACCGGGACTAACAGGCTTTTATTCATATTCATTGTATGTCATTTTGCATATTGACATACCAACTTGATTACTCCACATTCTTAATACATGTGAACATATGTTAGTTTCAGTAGTTTGCGTACTCATGCTCATCAGGAAGCACATAGCAGTATACAAGTCTACAATAGGAACATGCACTTGCATGCTTGTCATATTTTTACACGCTTGTCATATCCACATGCCTTCTTCTGATAGCCCACCTGCTTGCGACTGAGCTCACACAAAATTCAAATAAGAATTAACTAAGATGCATGAAATCTTATTCATGGTTTCTGTATTGCAACTTTATTAAGCTTCACAGGTTGAGTGTAATGGAGAACAAGGAGTTAGTTTCCAAAAAAATCGTAGCACATTCACACTTCTGTATGCATGCTAAGTAACTTTGCAGCAATGATATTCTTTATCTAAACTTCCTGTAGATCTCACGTTAGGGAGATCTACCTTTATACAATTAGCTTCCTGCCCTAGCAAGTGAGGGCGTGAGGCACTGATAAAAGGTGAAATATTATTTTGGTCTTTCTATAGGTTGCTGAAATTAGCCGAGTCCTTCGCCCTGGGGGTATTTTCGTGGCTTCTACTTTCATAGCAGACGTTCTGCCACCTGCCGTTCCAGTATTGTGGATTGGACGCCCGGTAATCCTGACTCTTATCATCAACAAATAATTTTTGCCAAGCGGTAATACAGATTAATTAGTTAGACAACCATGATAGTTGTTCGTGGATTAATTAAGCTTTGGAGAATCCTGTTCTGCTATTTGTGGATTCAATTTTGTTGACCATGTTTTGTACTAACTTATTGTTGAAACTATCTTTGCAGTATATTGGTCAAATCACTGGTAGCAATATCTTCTTATCAGAAGCGGAGCTTGAAGATCTTTGCAGAGCATGTGGGCTGGTTGATTTCACATTTGTCAGAAATGGATTCTATATAATGTTCTCTGCAACTAAAAGCAAGCTAGTCAAATAAGTGCAGAGTCTTGTAAAAGTTTACCCTGTAGTGTAAGTTGTGAATACACTGTTCCATTATTTATCTGAAAAAATGTAGTTCAGTATATCAATTCTAAATGTTTGATTTTGCTATTGCAGGTCCTTGCGTTCCCAGTTTTGCTCAAGGGGCTGGTGATGTAAATAGTGAATGCACAGGTTTTACTTGACCATCCACATATTGTGATGGATCATATCAATTTATTGGTGCATAGCAGCAGAGATCTTTAAGCCTGCAAATGTTGTGTACTGTTCCTGTATGATCGGGGCTACCATGTTAGGACTTCACTCCAGTCACAAACCTGGCCTTGGACACACCCTCCTTAGTTTTAGTCTGTTCATGAATTTTTTTTTCGCGAAAATGCAAAGCTTGCGTTTCGATTCATTGATAGAAAAAGGAGTTTACATTACAAGCCTAAGAAAAGGTCGAACACCCACATTACATACCCGACACTCAAACTAGACTACGACAAAAAGGCCGAAATCCGCACTCCAGGACGCTGCAGAGTGAGCTCCTCCGCAAGACAGAACCCTTGCCGATGAAAGTCGCAGTGCTTGTGCATCGCCGAAATTACCAAGAGCCTGCCAGCCGCAGCGCGTACCACCTGAATCCCGTGAGCCCACCACGGCTCAGCTGGGAGCATTGCTGCTCCGGCCTCGACCCAAATCCAAGGAACGCCGTCGGCGCAGCGGCTAGCTCCCGGCAACCTCGACAGACATGCAAGCGTGCAGTCTTCAGCAGCCCGCCAACAAACACAGAGGCCAGCCCACCACTGCTCATCCAGAGGCATGCTCGCGCTGTTCGAGGAAGATCCTCGTCGCGCAAGCCACCGCGATACCACTCGAGAGGCCGGCGCGCTACCTGCATCGCAAGACACCTCCCACGTGGTCAGCGCTTAGATCCACGAGGAAGAACTACGGCCCGAACTCAAGTTCCCAAGACGACGCCACCAAGGAGGGTACGGCATCCAAGACGCCGTCGTCGCCCGATTTGGCTAGCGAAATCTGAGGTTTTCACCCGGAGCATGAGACCCTAGGAAAGGGAGGTGCTGAAACTCCTCGATGACGCCACAAGAGGAAAACGGCGCCCTCAGGCGTCGCCGTCACCGGCCCTGAAAGGCAGGGCTTTCGCCCAGAGCATGGTTCCTCACCACTGCAAGCACTGTCCATCCTTCGCCAAGACCTCCTGCGCTGACCGTTTTCTCTCAAAGCGCTAGCCTTGGCAGCGCAACCCGCCGGCAGCACGTCCAACGCGCCAGGTTGGGGGCAGCCAGGCTTCCAAAGGGACATGCCGCCTAAGAGGGGCACTATCGAGCCGCAAGCAGCGCAGGTGCCACCATGGGGTGGGTCGCTGCGGGACTGCACACATCCACTTCAGAGAGCATCGCCGGCCACCCAGCACCGTCCACCTTCTCGCCAGCGCCGCATGGACGCCATGAGCCGCCACACCAAGATGGCATAGGGTTCCGCTCAACCCGGCCGGAGCAGCAGCACCATGCGCTCGGAGCCGAGGAGGACGAACAAGGAGGAGGTGCCTGGCCGCACCTAGGCGCAGGAGGGCAGAACGGCCGGGGCCCACCAAACCCAGATCGGGCCCAAAAGGGCCCAGACCTGAGCCAGCAAGCCCGCGCCGCGATGGCGCCATCTCCAGCCGCCCAGCACCACCTGCCGCCAGCGTTGTCGCCGTCGTCCAAGCGTCGTCGCTGCCATCCCCAGCGTCGTTGTCGTCGCTGGCCACCCGAGAATACAGCTTGGCCGCGCCGCCCGCCGCCGGACTTGGTAGCCGCCCAAGAGCAGCCGCCGCCTCCAGCACGAGGTCGCCGCCACGCCACGAAGCCGCCACGCCGCTGCTGAGGCAGCCGCGCCGCTGCGCCCCTCGTCAAGTGCGCCGCCCTCACCGGCCCCGTTGGCCCGCGCCAAGTCCTCCGCGCGAGGGGGAGAGGAGTCCCCGCCGCCGCCAACGCCCGAGCTTTGCCCAGCGACGCCCTCCGGCGGTGGCGAGGAGAGGGAGGAGCAGGGGGAGGGGTCTGGGCCGGTGGCGGCTAGGGTTCCCTCCCGTCGCCCACTGGAGCGACGAGGGGGAACGACTTTCGTCTTGCTTTTTCGTTAAATGTTGATCTACACCAAGCCCTATGAAGCTGCCAAACGCAATGTTCATGATTTTTTTTATAGATGTTTCATTGAAAAACCACTGTGCTGCTACAAGGGAGCTTCGAAGGCCCAAAGATCAGGGAGGTTTGGGAGTGCTCAATTTGGATGTCCAAAACAAATCCTTGCTGCTGAAAAATTTGGATAAATTCTACAATAACCTTGACATTCATTGGGTTAACCTTATCAGAAACACATACTATGATGAAGATAGACCCCCTGGTATCAAAATGGAAGGGTCCTTTTGGTGGAAAACACATTTGAAACTCATTGACACTTACAAAGCCATGGCAAGATGTAATTTGGGTAATGGCAAGTCAGTTTTATTCTAGACTGACCTCTGGGGGAATCATGTCTGCATCATAAATTTCCACACCTACTCTCTTTTGCCAAAAAAAACTGATGTCTTTGTTAGCAAAGTTCTTCACATGGATTTCCTCCAAGATTTGTTTCATCTGCCTCTCTCTCAAGAAGCATATGCTAAATTTGAACAATTGGAGGTTCTCTGTGATAATGCACAATCCGAAGCTCAACAACACCTCTCTGACAACTGGAGTTACATTTGGGGGTCTGACCAATTTTCTACAATTAAAGCATATAAATTCATGATCGGGGTGAAGCATACACCAAAATTCTTCACATGGATATGGAAATCTTCTTGTCAGCAAAAACACAAGTTTTTCTTCTGGTTACTTTTACATGACAGACTAAATACCAGAAACCTCCTTAAACGGAAAAACTGCACACTGCCGTCTTTTAACTGTGCCACTTTGCAATGCAATCATGAAGAAACCCTGGCACATTTATTCTGGAGTTGCCCATTTGCACAACAATGTTGGGCTTTTGTTTGCCCACAAGTTACAAATCAACAATCTGTCCTAGAAGCCTTTTATGACATCAAAGATACTCTGAACTTACCTTTTGCAGTTGAGATCATCATGCTGGCTGCCTGGGGCATTTGGATAATCAGAAACATGAAAATATTTGAAGATCAAAATCCTTCATTTTCTGCTTGGAAGATAATTTTCAAACAAGAATTGCAGCTACTGTCCTACATAATGAAAAAGAAATGGGATGCTCCCTTCAAAGCCTGGCTGCAGAATCTGTCATACTTTCCTGGAAAAGTTGATCTTAGTTTTTTCCTTCTTTTTCTATTTTCTTTTCTTTTTTAGACCTTTGTACATCTTGTACAACTGTACAGTTCTTTTCTTTTTATATTAATTAATAAAAATTGCAGTGGGGATTTTCCCCACTGTTTCACCTTCAAAAAAAAGGGAGCTTCGAAAGGAGCAAGTATAAGCTGTGACTTTTGTGGTGGTTTGGTAGTACTGCTGTACTGAAGCACAATATGGCTCGGCCTCGGTAGTTCGTTCAGCGTTGAGATCGTTGTGATTTGAATTGGTTGTTCCCGGCCCTTACATATTCCTGTGATCCTATTTGGGTTTGCAGCACCAAGCTGCAGACGGACAGAGCACGTTTTGGCTTTCCGGTGACTTTCATGGTCTCATGGAGGATAGTGGATCTTCTTCTACTGTGCTGAAAGAGAGCCGCCAGAAACTTGTGTGCGTGCCATTGCCCAGCTTGATGATTGTGGAGCCCTGCAGAAGCGAGTTGGGGAATGCATCATTCTAGGCTTTGGTTGTAGAGGTCTCGTCAAGGCGGACCAGAACTGCATTCTCTTGCTCATTGCACCATGTGTACCTCCTGCCATGAAGGTACATGTCCTTAAGCTAAAGGAATTTGGTAAAGCTTCTGAAAGCTTGAGCAACCCTCTGTTTATATTGTCATTATTCTTATCAGAGGCATCCAAGATCACATTGAAATCACGTACTGTACAATGATCAGGGGGTTCAGGCAGGTGCTAGCAAGCAGCTTGAGATCTTGGAGAAACCCAGGCCATGGTACAGTGAGTGGCAACAAAGTGTTCAGAGCATTGGGCTGAACTGACGACAATATCATCAGTCCAGGCTGTAATCAGACCACCACGAGTGCCCAAAGCAGGGGAGAAAGCAAAATTAGTGAAAGCAGTACTACATGAATCAGAGACACAGCGAATCATCAACAACACCGAGCTTCAATTCTTGTGTTAGCAAGTCGTTCTTCGGAATCGCTTCTCCTCTCCCTGACCTAGCCGCCGCCTCCTCCTCTCCCGCCCCTCTCCCGGGCGGCGGTGGAGGATCTGCCCGCCCTGCTCCGAGCAGCCGCCCCCGGACTGCCGCACCCCAGCCGCCGCTGCTGCCGGCCTCGGCCCTGGCCCCGGCCCTGGCCTTGGCCCCGGCCCCGGCCACAGCCCCGGCCCCGGCGGCGGTGGCGGCGCCCCTTCCGTCGAACGATGAGGGGGAGGAGAGGGTTTCCACGGTGGCGTTCCATGGGAGGTGATGAAGCGCTGGCGGAGGAAGCCGGGCGGCGCGGCTACTTGGACGGGGCCTGATGCTCTCCGTCGGTAGCCATGGAGGATTCGGTGGAGCGGTGGCGGCCTCCGCCCCCGGTGATGGTTCAGCGATGGTACGCATGATCCGCGCCGCCGTCCACTTCCCTGGTAATGCGGCAGGAGGGACTGGCGGAGTGGTGCTGCTGGTCTTGCTTTGTTTTTGGTGGCGGTACTCGGGTTTCTCGCTAGCGAAGATGAAGATCTACCGGAGGTCAGTTTGCTTTGATCTGGCTGGAGAGATGAGTTCCGGAAAGCTCCGCTGGCGAATGGAATAGTGCATATTTTGCCTGCAGTTTGCTGGATCGGGTGGTATTTGGTCGCGCGCACCCATGTTTTTTATTCCAACCGTTTGGTTCCGGAGGGAGCGCCGCGAAGTTATATTCTGTGTTGACATCAGGTGACTTTTGGTCCATGGTGAAGTCAGAAGAATATCATGATGGATTGGTGGACTGGCTAAAGGAGGTTCGAGTCAACGTGATGCTGAGGGATCCGCTTGCGTCCGGCTGGTATGCATGTGGGCGCAGACAGGAAGTTCGAGTCTTACCTCTCGTGAAAACCCAAGGGGCCTTTTGTGCTGGCAATGTTCTTGTTGGAGGCATTGTTTTGAGAGTGAGGACTATCTTCAGGGTGAAAACCTAAGACCTTTGGTCGGGCGATGACGGCGGTGGTGCACTGTTTCCTTCTTGGAGACATCGCTTTTGGAGAGTCTGTACTTCAGGTGTTGTCACGGTGGTGGTTGTATTGGTATTGCTAGGTCTAGAATGCTGTAGCGGGACTTTTATATCTTAGTTTTATTTACTCTTTTTTGGCTGTGTGCGTCCGTACTGCCATTAGGATGGAGCGTTGTTGCAGAGGCTAGGTATAATTAGTATCTTTTGATATTAATATATTCCCTTTATCGAAAAAAACCAAGGAACTCACAACACCTCTTCTAGCTAGGGAGTTAAGCCCCCTCGGGTTCCACACTAACACATTGCATCTTGACACTCGGAAATGAAAACACCACAAGAACTACATAGGAATCATCTAAAGTACTAAGCAACCTTGCCACTGTGGCAGGCATGCACCGCGTGCTTCGTCAGGGCTTGGATCAGTATCAGTAAGCGGATCGTCGAAGATTTTGGCCTACTTGCCCCGCAGGTTGTAAACTTCTTCGGCAGGATCCTCGAACTGAAGCCTCCAGGACAGGGCTGACCCATAGGGCAGGGCGCTCGCCCGGGGCCTTCAGGAGTGAGGGCCCCGGCCCTAGATTTTTTTTACATGCTTAATATATGGTGAAAGCTGGGCGTCGGTCGACTGATAACTGGGCGAAAATCGGTCGTTCCTGCGCCATTCGATCGTGATCAGACGTGCAGAATTTAGCAGCATTGCAATTTTTGCATTTTGCCCCATAGTTTTTAGAAAATCAACCCGCGGTCCTAAACCTATCAGTTTAAACTGAATACGTGTTTCCTTTGGCCCTAAACTTCCCGATATTGACAACAAAAAGACACTCTAGGGAAGATATGGGTCATTACTTAGTATAGCAACAAAAAACGCCGCTTTGTGTACAAAAAATATATAGTATTACAACAAAATCTTCACAGTAAATTTTAGAAAAGTAAATGTTATAAAAAAAAGTTAAACAACAACTATTTTGCTACAATTTTGTTCAACAAGAATCGACAGAAACTATACCAAAAATATACAAGTATTACAACAAAAAAACATATGTTTGTGGGTATGAAAATTGGTTAAGCAATAACAAATTTGCTACAAATTTAATTACAATAAAAACAACTATATTAATAAAAAATATAGATGATAACAACAAAAATCACAAACTTGTGGCAAACATCTAGGTAAACATTACAACATCTCTCGCGTGCTTTGACTACAAAACTTATACGTCTATGTTACAAAAGTTTTTAACTTATACAACATCAAGAAAATATCAACAGAAAATTTGTCCATGGCAAACTAGATCCCACCAATACGGCGCCGCCGCCCGCGAATCCGGCTTGCCGGAGCCGTCATCGGTAGATCTGGCGACTCCACACCCATTCCAACCGGTTCCTCTTCTTCCTAGCCTTGAAACAGTAGGAGATCTTGTATTTGTAGCCACAATGGCCATGGCCATGTTGAACTTCAATTGCGGGGCATCCATGGACATGAGGTGAGCAATTAGTGGGAGAGTAGGCAGCAGGCAGAAGCAACGCGCGCGTAGCCACAACGGACAGCGGCAGCGCGACCTCAGAACGATTTGCAGCAGCGGCAGAATAAAGGAAGGCCGGGGAAAACATATGCGGGAGAAGAAGACCACGCGGGTGGGCCCGGTCGTTCGAGGTGGGCCGCGTGGCGTGCAACCAGAACGACCGATCTTTCGCTCTCGGTCGGGCGACGGATCGTAAGCGTTAATATATTTATGCTTGTACTTAGGTTATAGAGTTTAAAATAATTCTAGAAAATATAGATGTTCTAAACTACAGTTTACCGTGACTTTTACCAAATTTTTTTTTCAATATTTACGCTTTAGGATATACTGTTTAGAATAATTTTATTAAATATACTCCCTCCGTCTATAAATAAATGACTGATGTTTGTCTAAATTTGGATGTATCTAGACACTAAATAGCATCTAGATACATTCAGATTTAGACAAATTTTAGACGTCTATTTATAGACAGAGGTAGTACAAGGTTCAAGCTGTAGCTTACCGTGCCTCTACTCAAACTTCTTTTGACAAAAGAAAGTACTCCCTCCTATCCATATTAATTGACTTCAATATGGATGTATCTAGAACTAAAATGTGTCTAGATACATCCATATTAGAGTCAATTAATATGAACCAGAGGGAGTATTTAAATATTTTTCCGAAGATACGATTTCTCCCTGGCCTCTCCAAATATCCTGAACAAAACCGACTGTCATAATTTTTTATGATTCATTTTAAAGAAATATATGTATATACATGTGTACATAAGTATCTACAGGTGGAAATAAGAATCATGGGTTAGTTCACTCGATCAATAGAAATAAATATTTTCAAACCCCTTGTTCAAGATTTCAAAGACGATATATCTTTCGAATGTAAATATTATTTAGTTTCTTATTGCATTACCCTAATATTTTTCTTGCCCTTATTCGCAAAAAAATATTTCTCTTGCCCAATACTAATATTTTTTTAGTCTTTTGTGTGTGATGGACATTGTTAAGGGGTTCTTGCTTAAACTTTAAATAATATATACAAATTTAGTATAAATAAATATCTTTAAAAAATTGTGGAGCGGGGGGGCATGGCCCCCTCCCTAAGAAAACTGCGCTACTGTCCACAAGGAGCCCCTGATGTCGTCTCGCCCTAAGGCCCCCGAAATCTATGGACCAGCCCTGCTCAAGCACTTTTCTCTTGTATGAGCTCAAACACGGAAGCTCGACCAGTGAATGTCGATGTCGTCTCTGGAGCGGGGGAGGTCGAAGTCCATGCTCGATGACATGTAGCGACGGCGGGGCGCACTGGCCTCGCCTGCAGAAGGTGGAGAGGGAGGTAGAGTTGTGGTGGTGCTGCTCATCCAGAAATTAACAGTGAACAAGATGCAATTATAAGCTCACCTGTGTCTCCGGTAATCCTGATGTTTGTTGTGTTGCACGTCGGGCATGACAGGTTGACCATCAGCCAACGCGAGATGCAATGCGGGTGGAAACCGTGGCTGCACTCCAGCATATCCGGCGGCGCATCGTCGTAGGTACGGCGACAAATCCCGCAGCCCTCCATGTCGACAGAGTGTTCCGGAGACTGTGAGTCCTCTGTTTCTTGCGACAAGGTGGCGGTGGCTTGGCCTTGAGCTCGATCGCCGGAGTCGATTGCTTGGGTGCGGGCGTGGGCTGTCTCCGCAGTAAGGATGGCAATTTTATCCATGGTTTCGGGTATCCACGGATATCCGGCTCAATTTGCACGGGCATGGAGGGCTTCTTATGCCCATGGATTTCATGGGACGGATATCTGATAACTCGGGGGGGGCATGGGTAGAGGTTTTGCCCCACGAATATCCAATAGATATCCGACTGACATGTGGGTCCCACATGCTAGTGAGACGTGACATTTCATCTAGGCCTAGTTGACCCTACCTTGAAGCCAAAATCAGTGAGTCTAACACGTAACCATCGATTACCACTTCTTTCATGGCCTCCCCCTCTGACTCCCTCGCACGCTGTGACAGTTGAGGGCTTGGCCGAAGGGCCTCCCTTCCACCTATAAAGTAGTCCGGCTCCCCTCCACCTAGGAGACACGCGGGCATGCAGTGGGCTTTCTCTCGTCCCGTCGTCCTTCATCCTCCTTATATTTACCGCATACATAATTATTGCTGGAATGTTACAGAAATATTATTGAAATGCTACTGAAATGTTGGTTTTATGCTGAAATATGAGTTGTTCATGCACATATTGCGTAAACATATGGATATCCATGGATATCCGAATATCTTGTGGATTTGGATTTGGAGCGACATCTATGCCCATGGATACTTTCGTGGACGGAGCATAGCGAGGCTGATGGATTTGGGCATGGATCTGATTTAGCTAAATCCGTCCAAACCCGTTTCATTGTCATCCTTACTCCGCAGGGACTCGGGCGCGTGGAGGGAGCACATGCAGCTGTGCCCTGCGCCTCTTCCTCCACTGGCGGATGCAGAGCACTACCACCCCGAGCAGCACCACGGCGACGATGACCGCCGAAACGATGGCGGCCATCACGCCGCCGCTGAGTGGGTGCATGCATGTGCCGGCCGGCTCGTCGACGGGTTCCGTCCGATGGAACCCACGAGTGCCGGTTCCCGTTCCACTCATCTTTCACATAATTGCTGATGACAGTCAGAGACCAGAAGAATCCATTATATAACGGGGAAGTGTTGCGACGGAGCATTTGTGCTAGAGCCGTTGGGCCGGAGGTGGCCTGCGCCGTCGCTATTTTTAGAAGGTGCTGTTGGACGGAAGGGATGGGAGAGGAAGAGGGAGAGAAGAGAGAACGGTGAACGAGCCGTTGTTCGGTGCGACAGCGACATCGCCGAGTGAGGACCTGCTGTCTCCCTCTTCTCATGTCGCCATGGCGGCATGGCCCGTTGCGACTGGCTACTTAATTCGTGCCTATGTTGTTTGCCTCACGAATGTCCAGAGGCAAAAGTAACTGCGAGCACTTATTTAACTCCAAAGATAATTGCAAATCTATCTAAGCATGTGTTGCAAGTTCTGTAAAAAAGGAAGTATGTGTTGCAAGTTGGGAAATTCAATTCGGCCCTCAGGACCATATATTCCCTCAACTAAAAAAGTTGTTAAAAATTTCCAATAAAAAAATTCGCATATACATATAGATAATCCATGTGCCTTCGTACAGTTTTGCAACAAAATGATATTTTTATGGTCGATGTAAAAATACAAAATATGTCTCACAAAATGACTTATTTTTAGCACCATTTTTATTATTTTTACACAACCTAGACGATAAGTCGATTTTTAATGAAAAGATTTTGTGCGCATGTAGCATGAAGATTTACACGTGAATTTTTCATTTATTTTTTTAACATTTTAAAATGTATCAAAAATGCATTTTAAAATAAAGGGACCTGAATAGCCAAAACATCGCTCCCAAGCAAGTTGTGGATGTTAATGGGCCTAGAACCATTAATCCATAAGCGGTGTGGTATAATTTACATAACATAGCGGACCTCACTAAACAAAAAAAATTGAACCAAGTCTTGGCTTTATAGAATATACCGTAAAGGTTGCTTCAAAAGGTTGCTTTTTATATTCTGAAAATCTATATCGGCCAGCCTTCACCGGGTGTCTAGAAATTCGTGGAGTTCCTTTCTGGCCGCGTTCGCAGCTCCAAACCTAGAACAGGGAGTAACAAGCCACTATTGTATACACTCTGCAGAGGTGTGTTACTTTACACATAAGAGAACTTATCCTTATAGCCAACCAGACATGCAAACCCATCCAGAGTTCCTTGGTGTGGGACCCACTATAAGGTCCTAGCCAATCACTTTCCTTTCCTGCAACCTCGCATACCCACCCGTTATTATAACCATGCTGAGTTTAGGTACTGACTTCACCTTGGGCGCATGACCCTCAGACACACCCTACAACCCCTCGTAGATACACAATACCGTGGGAACAATACAGGGTTCCCCCTGCCAGTCTCAACCAGCCTCCAGTAAAGTGTACCCGTTGATATGCGAGAGGGAAAAGAACACCTGACTACTCCGTCCCATTCCAGATCTTATGGTTAATACAATACGACGTAAGAATCACTAGACGACATTTTTTTTGTTAAGTCCTATGTGGATGTAACCCAATTGCAATGGAACATCCACCACACTGATACCATGGTTCCATTGCCCACCACATATTCATATTCATAATTGGAAAATCAATACTTTGCTTTTAAATACATGAATGATACAAATACTATTTTGCAAGTAATTTGATAAAAATAATCAAGGTGACATGAGCAAGTGATGAAATTTGCCTTTCTTGACTGGAAGATTATGCAGTCAAAAGCTTCGAGACGATGTAACTCCAAATTCTGAAATAGCATCATCGTCCGGTAAGGACAATGTTTAAAGGATTGGAAAATATGCTATAATGCATAAGTATGGGATGCAATCACTCTAAGCGTAATCCAGCCCCAATGATTTATGGTTACTGAGTTATAAATATTTCTTTATGGTGTGTTGCCCTTTTGGAGTGATTTTACAAGCAAGGTTTTTATTAGGGCTTGGTTAACTTGGTATCATATACAAATGATGTAATAAAGTAAAGCAATCATATTAACACCCAGTGGATCAAGGTTGACACAACTTACATGTGATGGATAGTGATCTTACTAAGGTCGGTCCTTCTTCATATGGTCGGAGTGGTGAGTTCCGGAATGGTCCGCCGGCGAATGTAGCAGAGCACCTTTTGCCTGGATTTTGCTAGATCAGGTAGTATTCGGTCATGCGCACCCATGATTTTATTCCAACCGTTTGGTTTTGGAGGGAGCGATGCGAAGCTCTGTTCTTCTTGCCATTAGGTGACATTTTGGTCCATGGTGAAGTCAGATGCGGAGAATATCATGAAGACCGGTTTGGAGGACCAACAATGGAGGTTCGAGTCTCTGCAATGTTGAGGGACTTGCTTAGTTTTCTAGGTTTCGCAGCAACAGTATGCAAGTGGGGGCGACATCATAGGTGAAGTTCAGAGTCTTACCTTTCAGGGTAAAAATCTAAGGTCTGGTCTTAAATGGTTGTTTCTAGCAATGGCCATGTTGAAGACATTGTTTTTAGAGTGGAAACTATCTTGAGGGTGAAAACCTAAAATCTTTTGATCGGGCGACGATGACACTTGTGCACTATTCCCTTATTCTAAGCGTTGCTTTTGAAAAGTCTAGAATTCATGGTTGTCTTGGTGGTGGATGTATTGTTGCTGCTAGGGTTGGAATACCGTAGCAAAAGTTTTATTTTCTTTTTTCTTGGTTGTGTGCATTTGTACTGCCATTAAGGTATTGCATTGTTGCAGATGTTGGGTGCAATTGATATTTCTTGATATTAAGATATTCCCGTTATTGAAAAAAGTAACATTTCCTAACTCAAGCACAACTAACTCGAAAAGCAGATGTGGTCATGTTAGCAGCTAATACAGGGAAAGTTGGCAGTCATCTCTATCTCTACTATCTAAAAAGGAGGAACGTGTTCTGTTTCCTCCGGTACAAGGTTTCGTCAAGCATATTTTTATCTGACCAATTTACCCTCCCACCAAATCACATAATACACACAGATGCCTCGATACCGGTTCGTACATCATCCGTCGGTGGGTCTTTATTTCACCCCATCTGTCACAAATAGCCATCCCGTGGTCCAACCGGCCAACCCAAACCCTATCCTGCATCTCTTCTCTCCCAATCGCCCCCAGCGCCCCCAGCCGCCACTCTCGTGACGCCGCCTCCCCACATGCCCGACGGGAGCCTTTTCTACTCTCTAAGACCTCACCTCGCCGCCGACCTAGCCGGAACCCTAGCGCTAGAGGCCATGTTGGGTGCGATCTCCGGAGAGCCGATCCATACATTGGGTTTCTGTCCACGCGACGGGTGACCGCCCGATTCGGTGGTGCCGCGGTCCTCCCGCGGGATCCCATGGGTTGGGAGATGGCTGGCACGTCCCGATCAAGCCGGGGTGGCCGCCCTTCTGCGTCCTCGGCGACTACCACCGGTTCCCCATCACGGTGTCCGCCTCCACGGCAGCAGCGTCCTAGGTAGCGCGATCGGCGGTGATGTCGAGGCGGCGATCCTCACCAAGACGTCTGTAAGTTTCTGGTTCGAGCTGTCAATTAGCGGAACATGTTATAGAAATTAGGTTCGATCTGTTTGGTCTGGTTCTTTTCATTTTCCTTGTGCAACATATGGTTTGGCAGATCGCTTCCAAAAAAAATTCCCGTAATGTAACTATCTAGGATTAGGATCTTGATTTTGGTAGCATTGTCGGCAGTTGTTACTTTCGTTCCATAGTTTTGGGTGCTTCTTTCATGTTAGTGCTAATTGACCTGTTAATACTGCAAATTGTCATGCCTGAGCTACCGATGCTGCAACCTAGAAGTTGTTGCTTATTTAGTTGCGACAAGTGTAATTCGCTAGAAAAACAATTCTATTTGGAAAGCTATGCTTATTTCTGGTTGAACATACAATCTCGTAGTACTCATAGAAAATGTACATTTATCTTTCTAGATTTACAATAATTAGTATCTTGAGTGAAATAAAATTATCCATTCTGAATTTATTGGTGAAGTAAAATTATCCATTGGGATTATTGGTACCTATGGTATGATCACCATTCATTAAGTCGTAGGCTGACTGCAGCTATACTTGAAACCGCGACACCAGGTTTCTGTGTCCGGCCGGCCCAAGTGCATTCAAGGATGGATGTGCCGCCTTGGCAGTGACCACCTCGACCTCTACTATCAGCATCACATAGACACTACGATCCCCGTCAAGGACATAGTCTCTTCTCGCCGGTACCCCTTGCTTTTTTAAATTATTTCATCATGTTAGTTTCATATACATTAGATATCCTGTGTTTGATTGGTGTGGTTGCTCACTACGATTCATGTGCTGAAACTATTGTAGATTGGTGAGCTCAAGAATCCGGTGGAGGAGGGGAAGTCAAGTACATTGTGTTATTTGAGGCAAGCCCACATGGTGCACCTGATCTCCATGCAGATGGAGTGGTTTATAATGCATGGTTAGAATTTCACTGCCAATCTTTTTGATGCAGTTGACATCAAAATCTCTCGCTGAGTCTGTGTGGTTATAACCCCATTCCCAATCATTTGGCACTGTTGGAAATTTAAACTCCCTCTTAAACAAATTTCCTCTATACCACTACAGACCAATTTATTTTCTAGGAACTTAGGAAGACTGACAATGATGTTTACTGACTCATATTGCATGCTTGTAGAACAAATACCCAAGAGAAAGCATTTAAGATATCATTTACACTATCATAATCTTATCAGAGTTAATCTGCCTCTTGTATTTTCTTGATTTTTGCACTATTGCCCTTTCACATTTATTATTGGTATATGTATCTTTTGTAACACAGAAAAAATTAAGGTATTGATTCACTCTTTCGGGTTTCACTCCTCCATCCAGACATCGTATGGACTCTGCTATGGTTTTATTAGTCCACTGGCAAAGGCTCAAAAGGTTTCAACATAGTTACTGACTTACTGTTCTATGGGATGTTTTTTGGTCTTTATGAAGCAGTTTGCTCATCGTCAAGTATTTTGTGTGTTAAACATATCAATTTCTTGGTTATTGATGTGAAGTTTACTATCTATAACTGAATCATGCTTTCTCATGTGCGAGGTTTGTTTGTAGCTGACTTCGCTGGTAGCCCCCAAATATAGTTGACGTCAGCCTCATAAATTTCATGGTAGTTTTGCCACTTGATTAGCTCCCAAATGCAGGTACGCATTGCTACCTACAATTTATGGGTCAAAGCCATCTACAATCTAAGGGCATAGATTGGCTATTTGTTGCAAGGTTTGATCCATGTAGCAGTATCTTATTTCAGAAATTCTTCTTGTTTTATCTCTCGGAAATATAGGAATCAGATCATGTGAAGTTTGTTACACAGATGCCTCATGTAGTGCAAGGTTTCTTTCCGCTCACATCTTGTGAATTTCATAGCTCCTATTCATCTCCAAGAAATTATTTCTTTTTCTCTCCATACTCTGCTATTTACTAATACTGTCGAGATTTCTTGTTCTTGCAAGAGTTTGGAGATCATGTAGATGATTGCCTTATCTGGTACACTTTTTTATCTATTTAACTATACAATGCTCTGTAGCATGTCAGAATAATTTAGTGTGTCGGCATTTTAGTTGTAATTGTAAGTTCAGTTTTAAAGATATTCCATGTATCATGTGTTCACTGATTCCACGGTTCCATGGTCACAATAACACTTGATCTGAATCATATTAAGTGCTTCCGGAAGACTGGAAGAGGAATCTGGATATGGTTGCATTCCACGTTCTAAATAAGTTACTTTCTAAGAGCATATGATTTCTAAACGAGTTGTTGGTCCTACGTGGAAAGCTTTATTTTCAATAGAGGCCTAGGTGCCTTTGGAAAAATAAATTAATATAAGGACCAACTTAGTGTAGGTAATCATAGAGCCATCCGCTATTCCATTTGCACCCTTTCCATGTTGTGCTTTTGCCAAAGATGAAATATATTATTATAATGTAATACTTACTTGCAGTCTGTAGTTGCTTGATCATTGGTCATGGAAATCTATACATTTTTCTATGTAGCTTGAATTTTTCTCTAATATTTGGGTAAATGGAGTACATGTTTTGTTTACATAGAAAACCAAATTGGGTTATTTGAAGATTGAAAGCAGATGTTATTTTCTCTAACCGTACATAACAATTCATCTTAAATCGTAGTTTCTGCTATAGTATAGATGCATCATTTACTTGGCCATTGTCTCGGATCAGGGGTGCTTTTGAAATAATTTGTTGCTTTGCCCTTCCTAGATTGTACCCAGATATATAGCAACTGTCCCTGGTCCATAAACTGGAAGTGTATATTTTTGTTTCTGTACTACATACGCAGGGCATGCTCCATCGTTTTGGATGGCTCCGCCCGATGAATAAATGCTTTCGTTTTACAAATCATAGCCATATCACTAATGTTGTATAGCTGCAGTTCTTCTAATAATGCTTGCACGAACCAATTTGTTGTTAGTGCTATAAATTTTCTAGAAAAAAGGAGGCTTTGTCCTATTTATTGCGCATTTTATTTTGTCATGTTTCCTGTGCTAGAAGCCTAGAAGTATTTTGAATTTACAGTAATTGTTGTTCTTTTTACTGACTGCTATTACTTGTGTACTGGTGCACAACGTCTAGATGTGTCTGTTTGTTTGCTCTATTGCAATTGGCTCCGATGAGAGCATGGTTTCTGAAGGTGGTTGTGGTGTTTCGTTTACACGGTAGGGACACTTCACTCTTAGAAGAGGATCAATGTCCAATTATCACAAGATCATGCCGAAGACATGGAGGATCATACGGGATTTGAGTTCATGTCATTACATCCGGCCACCATGTATTGGCTTTTCCCCACCTTTACAGCCACTATATTGCATTGTCATTAAGTGGTTTGTGAGCAAGAAGGTTAAGGTTGTAAAAGTAGCCAGGTTATACTTTGAAAAAAAAAACTGTAAATGTGAACGAACCTGGTGTTTGCCTCTTTCAAATACTTTTTTGCTCTCCAATATACAACATTGCCCTTGCATTTTGTTTTGTTAATTTGGAGTAATCTGTGTACATTGTTGGTTAATTCATGAATGGTAGTCATATATTTCTCGAACTAATTCCCACATGAAGACATTTATATGAATGAAGGGCATATATACCAAGAGTTGATGCGGTAGGACCCAACTGTGACCTTATAAGAAATGAACACTAGGGAAGCCCTTACCATATTTATTTATGTTTGCTAACACAGATGTAATAATACATCATTTGTATTTTATTTGTCACAACATAAATGGATTTGACATTATTTCTGTAATAGTGCAGCTGGTATGTAGCTATTATGTTACGCATGTGATGTGGTGGCAAAACAAATTGAGGGCCTCTGGCAATGCATGGACAAAGGTCTCGGCTTCATGGTGTTGGAGTGGATGAGATGGTGATACCGGCGCCTAGCACTACTGATGCTTGCGGAGAAGCGGCGTGAAGAGGAGACCGTGGTGGCACGCTTGACCGCAGTGCACACTGTGTCATGCTAAAATTGTGACCACGACTTAGATTGTCCCTCTCCCGTAGCAACGCACGGGCATATTTACTAGTTTAAGTAAAAAAGAAGTCGCAATGTGTAGCACTACAAAGTGCAAGAAAACAAATCCGAACATACGGATTTTAACTATTTTGCTCATTTTATGACCTACGGTTTTTGTTGAAGTAACTCGACTTCTCTTTTGGAGAGCCGAATAGCAAAAATCTCCACCTGGAAAATAGCATAACTCTAATTAAATGCGAACCTTAAAACGGATTGTCATTTTCTAATTCCATGTAAATTTTGTACTTGGTTTGTTGGAAAATTTTGCGAAGATTAGATTTTGATATGAGGCTTCCATGTGCATTCATTGTTTGTGGATATATGGAACTCTTCCAACAATTGTCTGTAGAAATTTCTTGAGTAAAACAATGGCAGACATCTCCACGCTTTGAGATTGTAATAATGTCCAATGTCTATTGATACATCCTAATAAATATAGATGGCATTAGAAGCCCAAAATTCAGTATTTAGAAGACCAAAATGTTACAAGCAGATAAGGAAATGAATACAGATAGCTTTATACCCTCAGTAAGTAGCCTTTTTTGTATAGAAAAAAGCTTCCTTAAGTACCCCTGAACACATAATATAATTTGCATTTCATTGCTGCTGTATGGACTAAAGGTCTCTGTAGATGTCACGCCATGGCACCAGACCAGGATGGCGCGTGCAGCTGCACTATACCACAGGGTGTGACTCTGACGATGCAAGGCACATTGGGTATTGACTTGATGTTCTAATCGGTAATAATGGAGCTTGTTTTTCTCAAAAGTTTGCAACCTGATTAGGCTATTGGATTAAAATTTTCTACGATCGTCTGTTATTAGACAAGAATACAGGTTCAAATGAATGATCAACCTAGAAGACAAACCTGAAGTACAGGATATCCAAAAACCAACCATAGAAGTAGACTACCTGACCGGAAGAGAAACACGGTAGGAATCGTCAGACAGGGATAAGGCTCTGGTCCAGTGTGTATCGAGGAGGCGGGGGCAGCATGGAGGGAGGTCGGTGGCGCCCCATTAGGGAGACGTAGCCACGCATCCAGGTCCCTGCGCGACCTCCAGTTCCTGCTAGGTATCCCCGATGTGCACCCTGTAGCTGTGGAAGAGAGGGCGCGGGAGGCGCCAGAGGGGAGAGGTTGAGAGAAGGGAGAGAGCGGCGGCGCCCAGGACAGGGAGCAGCGGCGCTGCAGAATTCCGGTGGAGCAAAGCTAGTTGAGATAATAGAGAAATTGGGACATAGAGATTTATGTAGAGTTACTGAATTTTCATTTCTAAGTCCATGTGTAGATTTAATTTCTATTTTTATATAAATATATTTCTAACCACCTTTATATTGAATTTGTATGAAAATTGGGTCTCTAAAATCTAACTACTAATGTCATATAAAAAAATTCCAAAAAATGCTAATTTTGAACTAATCAGCAATTTTTATGGAATCAAATTATTGTTTTTGAAAGATTGGGCATTGATCAGCGTTGGATGAAATGGTTAAAATTAGGGCTTTTTATTTTCGTGGCCCTGGTTCGTTAGTTGTGCTCAGTTTTTCCCAGCCGCTTAACTTTTTCTCAGTTTTCTCCTCCCTCTAGTTTGAAACCCCTCGCAGACGCTCAGACGGGAGGGTTGCCGTCTGGTCAGAGGCCTTGACCGTTACCGTTAATCTGAGGGGTGGGGCTGCACAGGGGCAATTCCTCCCTGACCGTCTAGTGCTGACGGGTAGGGTCAAGAGACGCGTCGGAGCAGCCATCCATCTATCGCTGACGTGTGGGACGTTTTATTTCCTGATTGTATACGCCGTGCTGTCAATGACAAATGGGGCCGCTCTATAGGGCTGCCGTAGCCAATGACCAGTGGGGTCGTGTATTTTTCAGAAAAAGACATATATTACCGCTCTGTGGGGCTGCCGCAGCCAATGACCAGTGTAGTCGTCTATTTATTTATAGAAAATCATATATTGCCGCTCTGTGAGGCCTCCGCAGCTAATGATCGATGGGGTCGTCTATTTATTTAGAGAAAATCATATAGAGCCGCTCTGTGGGGCCGCCTCAGCCAATGACCACTGGGGTCGCCCTTAGTGAAAAGGCATATATCCCTGCTTTTAGTTAGAGAGAAGCAACAAGTTCCCTAATTAATTTTTCTTAAGCTAGACCCAGCAGGTGACTATTTTCTTAATTTAAAGTGAATCTTATGCTAAATATGGCTACCATCAGCATGTACGTTCGTCATTGGCCTAGGCGGTATCTGTGGTGTGTCAGTGATCAAATGAGGGTGCATCCCGACGGTGACCTAGCAGTGGCGGCGAGCATAGCCGTTATGACAATGCCAATATCGGCATCGACATCGTTTGGAGGCTGTGGTGCTCGAACCATGGTGGAAATTGCGATATTATTTTTACATGCATAATATATAGAAAATAGCTAGATCTATAAATCGATGCATATGAAGCTACATATATATTCTTGGTCATAATCCCCTTATCTAAAGGGGATGGATGCATGGCTTCACATCGTCGTCGCTTTCATCGTCAGTATCTTCATCGTCCGAGTAGTAGTACTTCCTGCACATTGTTCCGCCAAACACCTTCACTGTGAGCACATCATCGCCTTCATATTTGAAGTGTAGGAAGCAGCTGAAATTCACACCGTGCGCGATGGCGAAATTCTCCCAGCCCTTGTCGAGGTACATCCGGCCTTGTCCTTCAAATAGGACCTCCACGGTACAGAAACGAGGACCGCAGTCAGCTACTCGCAGATACACCTTAGCGGGCTCCTGGCCGTCAAGATAGCCCGCAAACTATTTTGGGAGAGCCTGCAAAGAGATCGAGCGCCGATCGTTTGAAATTAAAGGTTTTTTAGAACATGCCCATAATTAATCACATGCATCATATATGTGGGAACGCGTACGTACCTTCTTGACCAAAGGGTCTTCATAGACGACGATGAAGAACTCCTCTATGATCAATGACAGTGTTGATGGTGGTGGTGGCAATGATGATGATCCACCACCCCGGCCGCCCCTTCCCCTTCCGGTCGGCGTCCGAGATGTGGAAGTCATGGAAATGGATCAAGTGTATGTGAACGAAGAAGAGAGAGGCAGAACCTATTGACACGAGGGATGGCCGTTGTGGGGGTTTATAAGGGAGAGAATAAGGGAGAGATGACCGTTGTGTGGTTTACACCATAAATTAAAGTAGAGATGGCCGTTATGGGGTTTACACAATAAATTAAGAAGGAGATGACCGTTGTGGGGGTTTATATCTCAACAAAAAAGTAATGCGAACTATCTTGACGGAAATGGAAATTCGTGATAGTTTATCATTTTACCGTGAAAAGTAATGCCTCAAAGAAATGGTAATTCGTGATAGTTTATCATTTTACCATGAAAAGTAATGCCTACAAGAAATGGAAATTCGTGATAGTTTATCATTTTACCGTGAAAAGTAATGCCTAAAAGAAATGGAAATTCGTGATAGTTTATCATTTTACCGTGAAAAGTAATGCCTACAAGAAATTCGTGATTACCAAACTTGTTGTATCTAGTGGCAAACTCATTATTTAGCATGCATAGAGGGGTAGTAGTTTGCCACCAACAGATAGAGAGAGGGTGGCCATGATGAGAGAGAAAGAGGGGTTATCCTGCCCGTTAGATCATCGGACCGACGGTAGGTGGGCACGATCCGTGTGAGAACAGCTCGACCAATCAGGTCAAGTTTGGGCTTCTGTGAGAAGGGAGAGGGTAAAACTGAGTAGTATCAAGGATCCAAGGGCAAGTAAATAGTAAACAGGCTAAGGAATTCAAATATATAAGAGATTTCGAAAAAGAAAAACACATGTTTTGTACAATGAAACCCATCTTGGCCTACCTCAAGCTATTTGCAATACAAATATACATGAGTGTGAAAATTGTGGCCTCATTCAGACAAAGTATGTTTTGGGGAAAGTTGTTTTGGAAAGGGCTTATTATGGAAAGCCATGCACCTTCATAGCTACTAGGTGATTTGAGAAGTGGTAATTTGTGGTAAGACCTGATTTATCTATGATTGTTATGGTTCCCAATGTGGTAGGTCGCGTAAGAAGACTCCATGTGTAAGTGCCACTATGGTTTTATATTTTTTGGAATTTTTTGCGCATGAAATGACTCAATTAGATAGCTTAATCTCATTTGTTGACTCTCTGTTGACCAACCACTTGAGGGTAAAACTGAGTATATTGCACTAGCCAGTATTAGTACTCGAGGGGAAAACTAAGTACAGATATTTTCCCAGTGTAAGACTCGAGGGTAGAACTGAGTACACGTAACGGTGCGGACGTGCAGTACCACGGACGCGTGTCGCGGTGCACAGCGGTAAGGCGGTGCGCGTGTTGAGACCAAAAGTCTAGTTTTTTTGAGAAACTGCCGAGATCAACCGTCACGTGCCTGTACAGAGCCCCTCTCTCCCTCACGCATGCAACCACGCCTCTCACGTCCCATCAACTTCTCCAAATCGAAGGAAAAACTCCAACCGCCCTACGCGCGCTCCCCTGCCAGCGATGGAGAAGAAGAATACGCTGGCGGCCGTCGCCCCGTGCCCGTCACCTTCGAACCCATCGCCTCCGAGCCCGTCGCATCCGAGCCCGTCGCCGCAGAGCCCGTCGCATCCGAGGCCGTCACCGCCGAGCCCGTCGCCTCCGAGGTCGGCGTATCCAAGCGCGACGCCTTCGTGAACTGGGCCTCTCTCATGGCTGACGGACCACTTCACAAGATCAACGACTGCTTACTGGCGAACAAGGAGTACGTGGACACCTACTATGCTTTGAGGGAAGTTTGTACAAATTGGCGCTCAGGTTTACCTGAGCCCGACGTGCACCTGCACGAATGGATCATGGTAGAACATGCCCTTCCACGCGCCGCTGAGTTCACCTTCCTCCACCTCCGCACATCCCGCTACGTTACCATCGATCTAACGGAAGTTCATGCAAGGTTCAAATTCCTCCAGATCTATAGAGTTGGTCTATTTTTATTTTCAATCGTAAACATCTTAGTGCTGAATGTTGTCTTCATCAATATATTTTAGATACTACTTCGTTGGCTTTTTCCATGGCGTAATCGTGCTTGCCCAGCAGAACCAGCCGCACAAGATACGGCTTCTGAACCCACTCACAAAGACATTGAACACTATGTTTGAGGCGCAGATGCCATCTGTTTTTCTGGAGTCAGTCGATGTAATGAAGTCCCCGACTGTGGTCTTCGTTTCCACAGGTTACCCGGCGGAAATTGCTTGGGTCGATGAGAGCACTCCAACTAAGGGTATAGATGAAGATTGGGGAGAAGGAAGATTTTCGATCAAGCACCATGCTCTGCGTTGCATTACCCCGTTCAATGGTGAATTGTATGCAATAGCTGTGGACAATTTTTAGTTCGAAAAATTAGTGTGCACCAACAATGTCCAATTGGAGCAGCGCGCGAGCACTGTCAACATGGAGACACTATTTTTATTTCCAGAACTTGGAAATGACAAGTTCTACCTTGTGAAGTCGGATGGTGATTTGCTGCTTGTGTTGTTGGACCACATGCATTTGGAGAAAGGCCAACCATTGGTGTACCGTGTGGACACTGAGAGCCGCTCTCTCCATACCGTCAGTAATATTGGCAGTCGTGCCTTCTTCGTCCATTATATCCGGTGTATCTCCGTCGACACCAGAGTGCACCCGACACTTCGACCTGGCTGCATCTACTACGCGGATTTGGGTTATATCAGAGAGTACTTTGATGATATAAAGGCTTGGGACGAGTGTCCACTACTTATGGATATATTAGGAACTACGGTCTGAGAAATGAACAAAGGCCATACCGTTTGGAGGATGTATTGGCTGCACACTTCAGACGGAAGGAGTTCAATGAATATTTCCTTCAGATACAGAAATGGAGCGACGAAGAAATATATGCTGAATGAAGAACAGGTTGATTCATCCTAGGGTATTCTAATCTTCATGTTGGCCATACATTGCGGCTTGTATTATTTTCAGCTTAGTTTGTCGTGAACACTAACATCGTTATTGGCTACTTTTGGTTGTTGTATGCAGTTTATGTATTATACTTAGTTTTTGTGATTTATTATGCTGCTGTGAATTTATCCTATACTAGTTTGTAGATTTGCTACTAGATTTGTTACCATATTGGGCAAAAAATGAGGGCCAAAAGGCAACAATCATTGAAGAAAGACAGAAATAGAACCTTCTCTAGATTTGATACTAATTTGGTGAAAAGAGAGAGAACTGTTACAGAGAGATAGGGGAAAAAGGCATTTTGAAAAATGTCAATTTGGGCCGAGAGAGACAGAACTGAGCTCTAACGTACAACCGAACGCGGTCTCGTCTTGTCCCACACGGTCCCTTTCTACCAGCCCCACGCGACGCGGCCCCACATGACGCGGCCCCACACGTCAGCACGGAACGGTCAACTAAATTGGAATTCTCCCGTCCGACCTCCTTCTATGGGTTTCAAACAAGGGATTGGGGAAAACTAGGAAAAACTAAGGAGCTAGGGAAAAATGAGTACAACTAAGGACCTGAGGGCACGAAAATAGAAATCCCTAAAAATTATTATGTTTAGTGGCAAATTTGAAGTCTTGCTCAATGGTTTTCCAGGGAAGAAGTTTCCATATCGTTGTGGTGATCGTCAAAGAGACCCTCTGTCTCCGCTTCTCTATGTGGGTGTTTCTGAACTTCTACAAGCTATGGTTAACAAATTATTCCATGATGGAGTGTTGCACGCTCCACTGGATATTCCAAACACATATTTTCCAATGATGTGATACGATGATGACACTTTATTAGTTATTCAAGCTTGTCCAATTTAGCTGGGTGCACTCAAAATCATTTTGGAGGAATTTTCTCAGGTGTATTATGTGTCAATAATGCAAAGTCCGCTCTAGTGTTGATTAATATTTCTAACGATGACCTCCAATCCCTTGCCTTTGTCTTTGGTTATGCAGTAGGGAAAATGTCGTTCAACTATATGGGTCTGCCCATGGGACTTACAAAATCCACGGTTCATGATTTTTTTAGATCACCAGGGATCTCTCCCCACCTCCATTTCATTGAAAAGAAGCCAAAGTCTTTTACAGAGAAAGGAAAATAAAGTTCTGCTAATAAAACCGGAAAAAGGAAAGGTATCTCAAGCTGGTTTTTGCGACTTATCTTTATTTTGCTGGGGAAGTAGTTGTCATCCTAGCTACTCCCAAAATACCAGCAAAACAAAGATCGCAACAACATTACATAACACGAAACATAAAGGATAGTTCACTGATTGGCTACAGCTGAGAATGGACCATGTGCTTTTTGAATTGGCTCCCGCACCAGACGACTCCTGGAGGCATTTCCTTCGCTGATTTTTTTATCACATCACCACATGGATCTTGTGAGATTCACCAGGATTTTCAAGGAGACATGTCAGTGTCGCCCGCCCTTCAAAGCTCAAGTTCCAGGTGGAGATCTAGTCGAAGGAGGGGCATCTTACCCCACGGGGAGGCATAGTGGAGCTTTCAAATTGGCAAGCAGCAGGTCCATGAATTGAGCATTCTTTCCACTTTCTAGATCCTTGAAAGGTTTCTTCCAATCCTGAAGGAGGAAGTAAACTAGTCGCCACACCCGTTTCAAATTAATCCATGTAGTCTTGTTAAACACAATGTTATTTCTATTCAGCCATAAACCCCACATGACAGCAGAGGAAACTACATTGAAATGCATAAATTTCTTGTTACAAAGCCATTTAGTTGCAATGGATTCGAAGTTGGACACATGCACATCAAAACCCTCTTCAAACAGATCCCAAAGGGCTCTAGCAACAATGGAGTCAAACATAAGATGATGTACAATTTCAAATTCAGTACACATCTCACACTCCATAGGTTTTGGCATTACTCTAACTCTCAGATTATCTCTGGTCATAATCTTGTTCTGGGAGAAGAGCTAGAGGAATATTTGAATCCTAGGTGGAATTTTGAGTTTCCCCACCGCAGGAAGATAAACAGGGGTAATCCCTCTAAAATTGATTATAGCATATAGCGAACTAGATGAATAAACCCTAGAAGAATTATACTGCCAAATAAGTTGGTCTTCTTCATGGGAAAATGAAATGGATCTAGCAACCTCTAGCAATTCATACCATTGAATCATCATATCATCAGTAAAAGTCCTTCTAAAATTTCCCCTAATCTAATGGCCATCCCAAATTTCGAAAATGCTTTTATCTTGTTGATTAGAAACAAAATACAAGTCCCAAAATTGAGTAGCTAAAGGAGAATTTTCAAACCAGATATCCTCCCAAAACTTTATGGATCTACCATTACCAACTTGCCATAACTTTTACTGCCTTTGATGCCCACATAACCCCCTTCCAAAAAGAGGAAGGTTGGAGGTCATGGCATGAAAGTATATTTGAGTTTTTTTGTAATATATTTGGCATCTAAAACTTTCCTCCAAAGTGCTCCCTCACTCTGGATGTATCTTTTAATCCAAGAACCAATCAAACATATATTTAAATCATGAAAGTTTGGAATCCCCAAACCTCGAAAATATTTTTTCATACAGATGGAAGGCCAATTAGCTAAGTGAATCTTATGATTGCCCTCTTCATCATTCCACATGAAGTTAGCCATCTGTGTATCTATTAAATGTAAAGCCCACTTTGGGAATTTAAAATAGGAAAGCAAATAAATGGGGATACTAGCTAAGCATGCTTGTATAAGAATTCTTTTGGCGGCGAGGAAAGAAGTTTCCCCCTCACCCAGTGATCCTTTTTAAGAATATTTTCTATGAGAGGCTGTAAGTCTTCCCTCCTAAGTCTATCATAGTGCAGAGGAATTCTTAAGTATTTAACAGGGAATTTACCCATGACACACTGGAATATGTCAAAGAAAGGTTGTGTTTCTACAACATCCATATTAATGGGAATAAGATCACTTTTATGAAAATTTATTCTCATGCCAGAAATTTGCTCAAAACAGGTGAGGATCCACCTTAAATTTAGAGAAACTCTGGGATTATTTTTAAGAAACAGTAAAGTATCATCCACATATTGTAGGCTGACAACACCTCGTGGAAGAAAATTGGGGCAGAGAGCACTAATCAAATTTCCTTCAATTCCTTTTACTAGCATTCTAGAAAAAACATCAACAATACAATTGAATATGAGAGGGGCAACGGGGTCCCCCTGTCTCAATCCTTTTCCTGTTAGGAAGAAATCACCCTCTATGTCATTTATTTTTACCCCTACAGATCCCCCTTGGGTAATTTGTTTAATAAAACGAATGAAAATAGGGTTCAATCTGTAGGGATTCGTAGCATAGAAAACAAAAAAATTCATACCGCAAGAACGAATAACAAGTCAAGATCTAATCTAATAGATGGTAGCAACGAGGTGAAGATCAATATACTCTCGTAGATCGCTAAGCGTTAACGAGATAAAAATCGTGGTGGATGTAGTCGATCACTTGCCGCTTGCAAAAGCGCGTAGAAGATCTTGATGGTGCCACAATCGGGCAGCACCTCCGCACTCGGTCACACGTTCGGTGTTGATGACGACGCCCTTATACCCGTTCCAACGGGCAGCGGATGTAGTAGATCTCCGTGGAATCCCAGCAGCACGACGGTGTGGTGGTTGTGGAGGAGAAATTTCTGCAGGGCTTCGCCAAGCCGTCACAGATTGAGGAGGGAGGAGAAAGGCGGCTAGGGTTTGGGCGCAGGGTGGTGCTTCGACTTGGGGAGATGGTACGGCGACTTGAGTTGCCCTTGGGGTGCCCCTTGGTCTCTTTAAATAGGTGTCCAAACCCCTTGGGTTGTCCATAAACCTGCCCCCAAGTTTGACTGAGTTCCGACAGGTTTTCGGTTCCAAAAACCTACTCCTACTCGGACTCTTTTGCCAATTCCGAAATTGCATTAAGGAATGACTTCTTTTCCCTTAAGGCAACGTGGTTGCACCTATTATGGAACCCTCCACAATTCCTTAGAAAGCCCGGGTCGTCCTAGACACTTCCGGAACCTTCTATAATATTCCGGACTATTCCGGTCCTTCCAAAACCTTCTAGAAGCTCCGGTCAAAACACCGGACTTTTTCCGAACCCCGGAAAATGACTTCCCATATACGAATCTTATTCTCTAGACCATTCCAAACCTCCTCGTGATGTCTCAGATCCCATCCGAGACTCCGAACAACATTCGAGCTCCATTCCATATTCCATATCTAAAACGACATCAAACCTTAAGTGTGTCACCCTACGGTTCGAGAACTATGCGGACATGATCGAGACTCTTCTCCGATCAATAACTAATAGCGGGACCTGGAGATCCATAATAGATCCCATATATTCAACGATGTGATAAGGGGTTGCCCGATCTTCTCAGTAAGCGACGGGTGGTGATGAACACACGGTGTATGCAGCGGAGGGAATCGATGATATGAGGTAGATAACTTGTATGACGCCGACGAAGTCTCTCGATTGATTCCTAGCCAATGCAACAGATCTCAACCCTGCAAGATATTCGCAACTCCACACACTTGCGCACGTAGCCGTCGACCACGAAGTGGTAGATTGCAATCTTCTAATCCCCAATGGAACAGCAGATCACACAAACTTTCAGTAGCACAAACACCAGATCGAAACAAATTGGTGCGGGTAAAACTCCAGATCGATGCGAATTGGAGTGTGGGATTCAATAGTTTTGCATAGCAAACAACTAAGAACTAGGGTTTATCTTAAACGTGGTCTCAAGCTACTTTGGGGGCGTCCTGGCACTTATATAGGAGCTCAGGACGACCTCCTCGAAAAGTACGAAAATAACCGACCCAGAATAGATCTGGTCGAGACAGACTCGGACTCGGCCGGTCTGGGGGCCGGTCGACCAGGCCTAGGACTGGGCCAGTCCGGTTCAAACCGGGCCTAGTGCCGGGTGCTGACCGGGCGCGGGAATTGCTCTGCAGTAATCCGTCCGGTTGCCATCAGCGTGTAGTCCGGTTGGCGCCGGGGTGGATCCGGCGTGTCGTCCGGTTGGACCGGGCCAGTGACCGGGCGCGCCGGCGTGGCGGCCGGTCTGACCGGATGCCGGGCCGGACTGGACTTCATCTTCCTCTCTCGCGCATGCCTCCCGCTCCTCCCTCGCGCGTCCATGGAATATCTTCATGTCCAGCTCCTTGTCCAGCTTCACGTCCATCTTTACGTCCAACTGCTCCTCTCCTCCTCGTGCGATGCTTGCTCCCTCTTTATACCTGATCATACATAAGTAATAACACTTAGGCAGTATAAAGTGCTCATCAATCAAAGTATCGTTTAGGAACAAGTTCACCTGTTGTTTAAGTAGCTTCGCACGAGCCCTTGTAATAGGTCCAATCCTAACTTCATTGGACTTGAGCTTCACAGCAGCTTCATCTTTATCTATCAATGACAGAGGTAGTAGTGAGGTAGGGATGTCCTCATCACGATGACTTCATGATCGATAGAACCATTTACATAAAATAAGAATTCCCTTTGTCTCGTGATATTTTACTTATCCGAAGTTTGATCGTCGGTATCTCCATACCTACTTCAACCTCATTACCGATAAGTACCCTTTACTCGTACCGTGATATGATATCCCTTGTGACCCAGTCACATGCTTGCAAGCTAATTGGATGTCATTCCACCGAGAGGGCCCATAGTATATCTATCCGTCATTTGGATGCACAAATCCCACTCTTGATCCACGTGCCTCAACCCTATACTTTCCGAACACTTAATGCCACCTTTATAACAACCCATTTGCGAAGTAGTGTTTGGTGTCATCAAAGCATCCATCCAGTGTAGGTGATTAACATGATCTCATGGTCGAAGGATTAGGTTACTATGTATATTTAGAGCTTGAAGCACAACGAACTTAATGACTTGATCATATGCTATGCTTACTATGGGTGTATGTCCATCACATCATTCACCTAATGATATTATATTGTTATTAATAACATCCAATGTTCATGATCAGAAAACCATGATCATCTATTAATCAACAAGCTAGTTTAACAAGAGGCTTACTAGGGACTCCTTTATGTTTACAAAACACACAAGTATTAATGTTTCCGCTTAATACAATTATAGCATGGGATGTAAAAATTTATCATGAACACTAAGATATAACAATAAACACTTTTATTATTGCCTCTTGGGCATATCTCCAACATAATCCTCTAAGTTCTAGGACTTCATATAGAAATTCGAGGTTAACCTTATCATAAGCTTTTTCATAATCAAGTTTCAACACTAAACCTTTATCCTTATTTCTATGTACCTCATGAATAACCTCATGAGCAGTGACAACACTCTCTAAGATAAACCTCCCTCTAATAAAGGCAGATTGGTGATAATAAATAAGCCTATCAATAATTTTAGCTAATCTATTAGTTAAGACTTTTGTAAAAATCTTAAAGGGACAGTTTAATAAACTAATAGGCCTAAACTTCTTCATAGATCTAGCCTCATTTTCTTTTGGAATGAGGGTTATCATGGCAAAGTTTAGTCTATACAAATCTAGATCATCCCTAAACCAAGCATTGAACATATCTATTAAGTCTGTTTTAATGATATCCCAGAATTTCTGGTAAAACATAAAGGACAAACCATCTGGACCAGGTGCTCCATCAGCATATGATCCAAACACAACTTTTCTGTCTTCTTCCTCAGTAAAAGCACATCCTAACATAATATTTTCCTGTATAGATACTTTCTCATCCTCTGAGAAGAAATTATTTTGTAATCTAATGTCTGGTCTTGTTTCAGCCCTAAACATATCTTTATAATAATCTGTAGCTACCTTAAGCATTTCTTTGTTATCAGTAATAGGACTATCAGGTCCATCTAACACATGAATTAACTTTTTTTTTCCTTCTTGTCTGGTTAGCAACAACATGAAGTAGGTAGTATTTCTATCACCTTCTAGAATATTTCTATCCCTAGATCTTTGCCTAGCTTTAGTTCCCTCAAGAATCCAAAAAATATTTAGTTCTCTAAGAATAAAATTCCATCTTTCTATCTCCAGAGTGGAGAGGACACATGTCTCAGATTTAATATCAAGAGCATCATATTCTAACATCAGCTCCTTTTTCTGTTTTCTACATGCAGCCTCAGAATTACTGCTCCAACCTTTTGCAAGCCTTCTAAACATCCTAAGCTTTGCTTTCCAGATATCCACTACATTAATTATTACTATTAACCTCTAGAGCCCAGGCTTTAATAACCAACTCTGTAAACTCATGTATAGCTAACCACCATTTTTCAAATTTAAAACCTCCTCTTTTGGCATTCTAGACTCACCAGACTCCCAGACAAGAGGTGTGTGATCACTACCTGATCTCGATAAATCCCTAGCATTAGCTAAAGGGAATTTTGCGTCAAAATACAATAGTAATTCTACAAATTAAATCATTTCTTCTATTCTTAACTACAACACTAACAGAAAAGGTTTTGATCTCCCAGGATAAGACCTCCAGGAGATCAGCATTAATCCCTACCAGAATACCCCCACCAGTACCTATGGCCGGCAAGTGATTCCAAACAAAATTCCTATTCCCTAATAAATTCTTCTAGAAAGAATTAGTAAATTCTTCCCTTTTGTTTCTTGGAAGCCAAGGTAATCTAAATTCAAAGGCACTAGATTATCATCTATTAATAATTTCCTACCAGGAGTAGAAATGCTCCTGCTATTGCAAACACCACATATCATGGATAAAATTTCTTAGGGTGCTTGCCCCGAGATTTCCTAATCTCATCTATCCATCCGTCAGCTAGCTCTTCATGTTGATCCTTATCCGACAAGGAACCAGCTCTAGGGGAAGAACAAGCAGAGTATAAACTATCACTATCATCATCCATATTGACACCAACTATTTTGGCAACATTATCTAGTTCATCATATTGTAAAACATTAAAGGGATTACTAGACATTATACCTTTCATACTTGGAATCTCCAGATTGTTGATTTTCTTCATTTCCTGAGCTTTCTCCATAATGTTCTTGGATCTGTCAATTCTGCTACTTTGTCTGACCGGTTGCACAGGCCCCCATTTGGATTTCTTTTTTGCGGGTAGATTTGTCTCTTGCATAGGAATCCTGGAGGGTATCTCAATATCTGGCATGATATAATCTGGCAACTCCACCTCTTGTTTAGCAGCCTCTTTAATCATCTGGTTGATGTTGTTCCTTAGCATTTTCTCACTGTACCAGAATTTCTTCACCTCCTCATTCACAGCAACAGAAGCTGGGGTCTTATCCCAAACAAAGGCACCTTTTGTGTCTACCAATCCTCTCTATAAAAGCAACTGGTAAACAGAAGAGGCTTTTGCACCCTCAGGAGAGCAGTCATCACCAGGAGGAACCTCCATACCCTGATCCTTCTGGTTATATTGATCATTTGCAGAAGCTTCATTAATATTACCCAGAGAGAAAGATTGTGATCTGGTAGGAGGTCCAGAAATTCCTCCATTGTGTTGACCTTGACCACCTTGGTTACTCCCCTCAACATCCTTCTTACTCTGATCCTCTAATTCCTCTCCCAGTAGGTCATCACTGTGATCATCTGTTGGCATAACACTCTCCAGAGTGAACTCTAGGTGAAAGAGGTTGCCATGGAAGCCAAACAATCTGCCAAGAGGTAATTTGGAAGGATCTCTACAGCTCACCTTCACCCTGACTTCCTGAGCATTGTTTCTGAACACACTAAGCCAATCTGCCTCCATAAGTAAATCACAAACAGAGACAACTTGATCAAGGCTATTCCATTCACACCACTTGGTTTGCAGGCCAGTAACTTTTATCCAGGCTTCCTTGAGAACTTCTACAGGTTTAGGATCATCATTCCAAGCTTCAACTTTGACCCAGATTCCTTTCTTCTTAAAACCAAAACTTGGATATCCAATAACTTCCTCTATTTTGAGATGAGGAGGGAACTTGACCAGGTACACATCTGATTGCCCCAGTTCCCTAATCTGCCAAGGCCGGTTGGTCTTTTAGATCTGGGCAAATTCACAATATAATTCTTCCCTGGAAAGCTCACCTCCTTCTATCATCACAATCCCACAGTTTTGGTAGATCCAACTGGGTTGATCAAGGTTTCAGGCATCTCAATGTGGTAAAACCCTAAGGCTGGTGCACCACTCCCAACATACTTAGCCATCTAATGAGGCCTCTTCCTTACAGGACAATCATCCACCAGGTGATTAGTGGCCTTACAGATAAAGCACATTGGTGTTTTGACACAAGAGGCTTGATGGTGTCCAGGCTCCCCACAACACATACAAATAGAGCTGGTGTAACTCATCTGAGCAGTAGTTGAAGAGACATCAGAGGGAGATTGATTTTGCTGGGTTGTCACAAGCTTTTTCTTCCCTTTGGTTGAATTCTTTGACTTGCCAGCCACATCCCGTCCCATGTTTGGTTGCTACTCTTGATGTTGCTGCACTTGTTGTTGCTGGGGTTGCTGCTGGAACCCAGGCTGCTGAGAAACAAGCCACTGATTTGACTACAAACCATAAACATGGTTTGGAGGAAACTGTGGGTAAGCTCCATTGAAGGCCCAAGGTGGAGGCATAGGACCTGGAACAAAACCAAACTGTCGCTGAGGAAAACCAAAAGCACCTGGTTGACCAAATTCCATCTGCATCTAAGGCTGCTGCTGGAATTGTGGTTGCATCTGCCCAGCTGCCACTGCTCTTGATTATTTCCACTTCCTCCTCTACCTCACCCCTTGTAACCTCCACGACCAGCCATGGTTTCTTGTGTATTTACAGGGCAAAATTCTACTCCTAGGCAACTCTCCCCCGAGTTCCCCTCCGCCGCCACCCAAGAGGCCAAAATAGGAACCCTAAAGGAGCAGGGCTTGCTTTTTATACTAGGCTTGCAAGGAGGAGGGAAGGTGGGATTCAATGGAATATGCCAGAGCTGTTGGAAAAAGCTTTCCACCTCATATGTGCAATCTCCACCACACACATGGTGCACCTCACTGATCTCTGGACCCCTCCACATCGCTAATATTGATGCTTTGAGCTTCCTCTGTCCCATCCTTCTAGAAGTTGGAGCAGCTACAGCCATTGGAGGCGACTGAACTTGCAGGAGCTCACCTACATGAATTGGCTGGGAACTTTCAGTTAGTTCCCTGACGTGAACTGCCTCAGATGATGCACGATCTCCTCTAGGTACCTGGTGTGGTAGCTGAACGGGATCAAGCCATTGACCCACTGAATCTCATCGTAGTTCAGGCCGTGTGCACTCTGAACTGGTTGCCAGATTCTGGGCGCACTGGAATGAGCCGCTTCCTAAGCAAGCTCGAACGGGGTTCTCACCTTCCTGGGCCTCCCCTTCTTCTGCTTCAGTGTACTGCAGCCTTGATCTGATTCTGATTGCGATTCATCCCATAGAGGATCCTCCTCCGATGAACTCGACAGCGCCATCAGCTTGGACATTTTGACGAATTTCCTCGGACCAGGCTTCATCACCTGCGCCTCTGCACGAGGCTCTGCCACAGCTTTGATGCCCACCGATGTGCGGGGTCTTGATGACGATGGAGCCGACGCGAAACTAGCCCGCTGTCGGAGCTGGAGATGAAGCTGGGGCGGACCTCTCGGAGACCGCAGCCCAAACCTTCCCCAATCTCCAACGCCAGCCGCTGCAAACTCCGACTGCTCTGGATGCTCCGCCGCCACCTGCCCTGCTCCTGTTCTAGCCTCCACGAACATCCCTTCTCCTTGCGCCGCCTCTCTGCCATCCGGCAACACCGTCACAAAAGTTAGCCGCCGACTCGCCGCAGATCTAAGTGGGAGAAGCTTACTAGGGAAGGCTTGTGAGGAGAACGCGAGTGGAGATGCGGTCTACATGGAAGGAGGTGAGTGTCGAGGGCTCCCTCCGCGCGACGCGTGTGGCCTCCACGCTGGCGGACGTGGCCCGCCATGGGAGGGGATCGAGAAGGTCCCGCCATGAACAGGGCGCTCGGTCGGAATCGCTAGAGCGAGCGACATCTCCAGCAACCGGTTCATGATTTATCTCCTCTTGTTGGTTTGGTTGAGCGTCGTTTGAATGGTCAGTGCACATTTCTTGAACTATGGTGGATGGCTGGAGTTTGTGAGATTTGTCTTATCTACATTGCTAACTTTGTTCATGTGCTCAATCAAACTCCAAAAAAACAATTCTAAACATTTGTAATCGTATGCAAAGACATTCTCTTTAGGCAAACGAGGAAGATGCTACTTCTGTGACTGCATTGGCTGCATGGTCGTTGGTCTGGTGGGATCGGAGTGACTAACCTTGAATTGCAGAAGAGGGCCTCCTCATGAAGAAACTACATAAATTTTACTCAAAGGCAAACACTCCCTGGGTATCTCTTGTTTGGTCGCTCTATGGTGGTCTAGTCCCTCATGCTCAATCTAGAAGAGGCTCGTTTTGGTGATGGGACATCTTTGGCCTTGTTGATGGATACATGAGTGTATCTCAATGCCAAGTTGCTAGCTAGCGGGACTTATGTTCTTTTTTGGAAAGATGATTGGTCAAATGGAGAATTGATTTGTCACAAATTTCCACGGTTATATTCATATGCACTGGATGAAGATATATCAGTGGCGGATCTGGCACATGTAGAAGACTTGAATAACTACTTTGCTCTGCCTATGTTAGTCGAAGCCTTTCAGGAATGACAGGAAGTCTCACAATTGTTGCAGTAGTTGCCTCTTTCGGTGCATGAATGTCACGGACATGGGCCACCTAGTCACGCAATCAAGACCCACAGAAGACAAAGCCCAAGAGAAGTGAAGCCCAGATGTGCCTGACGATGGGTAGCTGTGAGTTATCTCTACTACTATAAAAATGCATGAGTTTTGAACTGGAACGGGACATCACTTTTGACCATTGATCTCTTAAATCTAATGGCTGAGATTGAAGGGATTCGCCTAAACAGTAGATTGTAGTTGTCTCTGCGTTATTCTAGAAACATCCTGTCCCTATTCTGCACAAAAGGAAGGCCCACGCCAACCAAAGTTCTTCTGCCACAAAGGAATCCAGGCGAGGGCTTGTTTTAGCGAACAGCCGGCGGCGGCGCGTCTTCAGATGACCTGCTGGCAGCGCAGACGTCCTCGGCAATGCTGGCCGAGCTGCCGGCCACCGTGCACCTCTACAACGGCAACCACAACCGCAAGGGCCTCTCCTACCACTCCAATCAGCATCGAAGGTGACTTGCAGTCTCGCTCGTGGACAACGCCATATCCGCTGCTCCGCCTTGGTCAAGCCACGCCTGGAAGAGCTTGGCCTGGCATTCTTTGGAGATGCACGGGAGAGCCAATCGATTGGGAAATTAGGCAGAGTTGCTTCGTTGCTAGACATAGAAAAGGGGATTTTCCTTACTTGCATTTCCCAAGAGAGAGATGCACAGACGACTGTAGCTGGCCCATTGACAAAGGTATTTTATCAGGTGGAACCGGAGCATGTATACTGAACAAATAAGTGCAAAGAAGATTGGATAAAAAGAAGTAATTTTGTGTGAAACAAGATAAAAAAACAATACTGAACTATAAAATTTTGGTACACAAATGTATTTCAAAAATGAATAACATCAATATAGAGATAATGCAGTGTAAAATAGCACGTGAAGCATGTGAATACAAAAAAAAAACTTACTATAGAATCTAAGGGTGCCAACGTGTGAGTTACATTAAAATTATTTCAAAGTATTACATATTTATACCAGATAATTTTTTTCTAAAATTTAAAAATTATGACAGTAACAGCCAACCTGCATAAGTAGGCCCTTAATATTGTTACGACATCTAATCACAAGAATATACATAGTTATGTTGATGTGTCCTTAAAAAAGCCGCGTCACTTCCTAATAGGCTATACTTCTATTATCATATGTACTGAAAAATTAATTAGAGCGATATCAGGTTATTATTCCTAATATTCCTTCTTATATGATGCATTCCCTCTCTTCATAAAAGGCTTCATATTTAGACACTAAACAAGGTCAAGGTACATTTAAATTTAGGTAAATCTAAGATATTCTTTTCTGGATGGAGAGAATTTTTTTTCGAAAAGCAAAAATTCACTCTTTTCAACTAATTTCGGTAAAAATATATTAACATCTCGCTTACTAAATAAGTAAATAAATTATAAAAATAAATTTTAAAATAATATATGCTGCAACGTGCCAAGCACGTGCTACTTACTAGTGTAAAGTGAGATGGGAGAAGTACAGAGGTATCGATGATGAATTGCGTGTAATCGTTGAACTCCTTTCCCCTTTGCTCTCTTCTTCCTCCCCAAGACACTCTAAATCTGGGAATATTCCCTTCTATCTATGATTCGTGCTATTTGGTGTGTTGCCATTAGCTAGGATTGTTACATATGGTATCAGAATGTTATGATCTCTATGCGAGGGCACAAAATCAACACAAACTGATACAGATTTGGGGGATAATTGGGGAATTTGAGGTGAGGTTCAGAGAAGAACGGAGGTGAGAAGGAGACACACGTTTTAGATGAGAGAATTCAGATTCTATTCAATACACGCATACCACACCCAGCCAACAGCCTGGCTATTTAACTCATCTCTTTTCACGCACACATACAGGTGGGTCTGGGCACCACCGCATAGCTCACATAGACAAATATTACTCGTCGTTCTTGCCTTCTGGCTGAATGTGGGGCCCCAGGTCTTGATCAGGTCCACTCGGCAGGTCTCCTTGACCTGGAGACTCGTTGTCACGCTCCAGATGAGAGGGAGGCGTGACACTATCCCCCCCTTGAGCAAGCTCCTCGTCCCAGAGTGCAGCATCAGGAAAACGCGACTTGACGACGTAGTAGTCCTCCCAAGTGGCGCAGCTTGCTGGAACATGCGCCCATTTGATGAGCACTTGAGGAGTGGCGGCGTTCCCCTTCCGAACAAGACGACGCTCGAGGATTTCAGCCGGCACAGGTGTCACCGCCGTCAGATTTGGCACTGTAGGAAGCTCACTATACACAGAAGTGTAATTAGAAAGAAATGGCTTCAGTTGGGACACGTGAAATACCGGGTGCACTTGGGCCCTTGGAGGCAGCTCGAGCTTGTAGGCAACATTACCAATCTTCTCCAGCACCGTGTATGGACCGAAATACTTATAAGATAGCTTCGGGTATGGGCGATTTACCACCGATTGCTGAGCATATGGTTGCAATTTGAGAAGCACCTGGTCACCAATCTCAAAACTGCGCTCGGTACGATTCTTGTCTGCATAGGATTTCATTCTCTGCTGAGCTCGAAGAAGTTGCGCTCTCAACAGTTCCATTTCAGCTTGATATTCCAGGGCAGATTCGCTAGCAACAGAATCAGCTGAGACAGTAATGTTTGGAAGTGCACCGAAATTTGGTTCCCTGCGGTACAGAGCCTTGAATGGGGAACACCCGAGAGCTGTGTGAAAACTCGAGTTGTACCAAAATTCTGCCATGGCGAGCGAGCGGCGCCAATGGCGAGGATTATCTTGGACAGCACAACGGAGGTACTGCTCCAGACACTGGTTCACGTGTTCACTTTGTCCATCTGTTTGAGGGTGGTACGCTGTACTGTAATGCAGCTTGGTGCCCATGGCCTTGATCATCTCCCGCCAAAACGTGCTAGTGAAAATTTTGTCACGGTCCGAGACAATCGTGAATGGAACACCATGAAGCTTGACAACTTGATCCACGAACACCTTGGAGACAGAAGTTGCAGTGTAGGGATGGTGTAAGGGCAAGAAGTGGGCATACTTGGTAAGACGATCAACCACCACAAGTATTGTATCCGCACCATCCGATAGAGGCAAGCCCTCCACAAAATCCATAGTGATTTCCTGCCAGGGTGCTTCTGGTGGAGGAAGAGGTTGCAGCAACCCACCAGGTTTGGTATGTAAGTGTTTGGCTTGCTGACAAATAGCACATTGTTTGATAAAATTTTCCACGGCCAATTTCATACCAGACCAATGATAAAGTGGCTGAATTCTTTTGTAAGTTGCCTGAATCCCAGCGTGGCCACCAATTGCACTATCATGCAGTGTTGCAATCAGTTTAGTTTGTAAAGCTGAATTTTCTCCAATGACCAGTCTTCCTTTGTACTTAATCAATCCATGATCCAGAGAATATCCTCTCTCATTTGGTGAATGCACTGCTAACTCCTGAAGAAGTGTTGTCATGACAGGATCAGTGGTATAAGAATTAAGCACCTCCTGCAACCAATCTGGGCGACAAGAAGAAACTTGAGTGGCCAGAAGGTGTCCCACTCTGGAGAGAGAATCAGCAGCCCCATTGTCGATTCCTCTTTTGTATTTGAATTCAAATTGTAGGCCCACCAATTTAGACATGGCTTTTCTTTGCAAGTCGGATGTCAGCTGCTGATCAGATAGGTTACACAGACTTTTATGATCAGTTAAGATTGTGAAAAGCCCTCTTTGCAAATATTGGCGCCACTTGTCAATCGCCATAATCACCGCCAAGAACTCCTTTTCGTAAATAGACAACTTGCTATTTTGCACACCTAATGCCTTGCTCATGTAAGCAATGGGATGCCCTTTTTTGTGTTAGTACAACACCCACTCCGGTATCGCAAGCGTCAGTTTCGATGGAAAATGGTATAGAAAAATCTGGTAAGCCCAGCACCGGGGTCTTTACCATTGCTGATTTCAAGTGCATGAAGGCAGCTGTGGCTTCATCAGTCCATGTAAAGCCTTTTTTAGTCAATAACTGTGTAAGTGGTTTGGTGATTATGCCATAATTCTGAACAAATTTTCTGTAGTATCCAGTGAGTCCCAGAAACCCACGCAACTCAGTTTGTGAAGTAGGCACCGGCCATTTTTCCATTGCTGCCGTCTTCTCCGGGTCAGTTGCAACACCAGCATCAGATATAATATGTCCAAGATACTGAATACTGGTCTGTCCAAATGAACACTTGGACCATTTGGCAAGGAATTGTGACTGTCTCAGCTTGCTCAATACAGAGCGCAGGTGTGTCAGGTGCATTTCCCAGGAAGGACTATATATAAGAATGTCATCGAGGAAGACGATCACAAATTTTCGAAGAAATGGAGCAAAAACTGCATTCATAATACACTGAAACGTCGCTGGCGTATTTGTCAACCCGAACGGCATCACACGGAATTGGAAATGGCCATGATGCGTCTTGAACGCTGTTTTTTCTTCATCTGACAGGCGCACACGAATTTGATGGTATCCCGCCCGTAGATCCAGCTTTGAGAAAAATTTTGTGCCTGCCAGTTCATCCAACAGTTCATCAACAACGGGCAGCGGAAATTTGTTTTTAATTGTGAGTTCATTCAACTTGCGGTAGTCGATGCAAAATCTCCATGTGCCGTCTTTTTTCTTGACGAGAAGCACCGGAGACGCGAATGGACTCATGCTGTTAGTGATGATGCTTGCTTCAAGCATCTCGGCAACCTGGCGCTCGATTTCATCCTTCTGAAGAGGTGAATATCGATATGGGCGCGTGTTAACTGGTCTTGCATCCTTGTCCAATGTGATAGCATGATCGAGGGCACGGTGTGGAGGCAGACAATTGGGGTCAGCAAACACATCCTTGTACTCATCAAGCAAACACCGCAAATCAGATGCAATCACTGAAGATTCTGCATGTGGAGTTGTGTCTGGCAACTGATCAAGCAACGCCAGCGCCCAAACTTCATTGCCGTTAAGCCATTTCTGCAATTGTTCCGTGGATATTTCAGCTAGTTGAGCTTGTTGTGATTGAACAATTCCTTGAAGAGTGATTTCTTGTCCATTGTGCTGGAATGAGAGTGATTTTTGTTCCCAATCACAAGCCATTTTCCCTTGCTTCTTCAACCAATCCATTCCAAGAATTGCGTCATATGCGCCAATATCCAAAATACGCATATCAGTGTTAAAGGTATGGCACTGCGCCCACCATTGCAAACCCTGCACTTGGGAATCTGAGATCATATACTCACCGTTGGCAACCTTGACTGAAACTTCAGGCGCAGGTGTTATCTTACAGCCAGCTCGAACAGCAAAGGAACGAGTCACGAAAGTATGAGTACTTCCCGAGTCCACCAGAAGCACCATCACTTGATTACCAACAAGGGCTCGTATACGAACAGTTTCTGAAGTTTCAGTGCCGGCCATAGCATCAAGAGATATATGGCAGCAAGTTGCAGTTACTGGAGTTTCCTGAAGCAACTCCAACGCTTGCACGGCATCGTCAGACAATACTTCGCCATATTCACCCACTTCTATAGTTAGAAGTTGCCCGGACCGCTTGCACTGATGTTCCTTGGAGTACTTATCTCCACACTTGAAGCAGAGATTGTTGGCCCGCCGAAAATCTCGTAACTGACGCTCTCTGTTGAAGTCATCGTTGCCTTTCGAGCGTTGCCAGTCAGTGCGAGCTGGTGCTGCAGGTGCCAAAGCAAGATTACCCACTGGAGGATGCTTGGTAGGTGCCGATGGTCGTGCCTTTGGCCGTTGATGTTCCCGTTCTTCCTCCTGGATTCGAGCAAGAGAGGCAGCTTCGTGCAATACTGGATGGAGCTTGAAGCCTGACTGCACCCCGGATGTCATCACGTAAACCGAAAACAAATTGAGCAACGAACCAGCGGGTGCTCAATGTTTCATCCAGGGCAATCAGGTGATACATACAATCCTCGAATGCCAAACGATATTCAGATACTGTTCCAATTTGCTTGAGCTGCATCAACCTTGTCATTTGTCCATCAAACTCATCGTGACCAAATTCTTCAACTACTGCAGCCACAAGTTCAGGCCAGGATACTGAATGTCTCATGCGCTTGAATGCCTGCAACCATAATGCTGCGTGTCCTTCCAAATACAGAGTAGCAGTACTAACCCATTGATGCTCAGGAATTTTGTACATATCAAAGTATGTAAGACAGAGATCAATCCACAATATCGGCGCCTCACCATTGAATCGGGGGAAATCGTGCTTAGGTGGCCGTACCTTGAACTGCTCAGATTCGTGGTTGGGGGAGGATGGTGCGGTCTGAAAAATCTGATCACCTTTCGTTGGTTTGTCCATGAGCGGAGCCCCCTTGTTCATCAACAGTGCCGCTGACGTGGCCTGTGTCGCAGACGGTATCTCCACTCTCGGCATCTGCTGCTTGTCGGGCTTGTCACGCTCGGCGAGGCGGCGCTTGACGCCGTCCAGGTCCTCACCAAAATCCTCCATATGCTGCCGCATCGACCGCACTTCCCCCGCGATCCCTGCCACCTCCGTGGTCATGGTGTTGAACCGAGCCAACATCTCCGTCAATGTCTGCTGCATCCCCTCCATCTTCTCGAGCACGAACTCGGTCTGTGCCGACGGCTTCGAGACCTTGGAGGGCGCCGTCGCAGCTCCCTCTGAACCAGGACCAACCGAGCTAGGGATTTTGCGCCAATTCACCGGAGTGATTCAGCACCCGTCGCAATGGATTTTACGGTCCCGATCTCGAGATTATGAGCGCGAGCGGAGCGATTTCCAGGCTCTGATACCAGATTGTTATGATCTCTATGCGAGGGCACAAAATCAACACAAACTGATACAGATTTGGGGGATAATTGGGGAATTTGAGGTGAGGTTCAGAGAAGAACGGAGGTGAGAAGGAGACAGACGTTTTAGATGAGAGAATTCAGATTCTACTAGATTTTTATGTGCGCCTTGGCGCACGATCCCGTGAAGTTTGTGTCAATATTTATTTTATATACTACAATTGTAAACATCAATGATAATTAGCATTAAGTAAAGAGTGAATAATTATCCGATAGGGCATCAGGTACCGTCAGGTTGCACATGTCCAATGTCTATAGTGTGTACTAATAGGGCATGTGAGGAGCACCTCTTATATCACCACCATTCCATTGCCATCCTGTGTGAACACTAAACACCAGGTCCGCAGTGATTGTGTGTCGATGCTCGTTCATCTTCATGCCCTTCTTCCATCCCAGATTGACATGGATCTTCAGGATCTCTTCCCCTAGGATTGTCCTGCAAAGCTACCATGCGTACAAATTAGTATTTTGTTTTGTGCACAGGCTCATTTGCTCATTTTCAGTATCTTCTTGCACGGACTTTCTATAGTTTCGAGACAAATAATGAACACTAATATCTATGGTGTTTCTTTTTTCAAGTAAGCAAGAAACTAATCAAACTATATAGTCTCAAGCAAACAACAAAGGGACCTGACCACAACGTGGATGATAAAAATCGGAGAGAATGAGGTAATAATATCTTAATGCTACAATAGCATCTTGCACAACCTTTCCCAATCTCTATGTATATAAATTCATGTAGAATTCCATTATTAGCAAAGGATTTGCATAACCTATATATAGAACATCCAGGATTCAAGAATTTATTTGCATTGGTGAGATACATGAGCTCACCAAACATTTTCGGACAACAATAACTGTAAAATATATATGTTTAAGAATTTATGAACGCCATTTTCTCTGTTATTTAACAAATCAAGCATGCATTTTTCACACGGCATTAAGCATGGGGAATCAGCAGCATCTACCTTATCCATCAAATGAAGAGAATATCCAGGACCAGGATATTTAGTGTCTTCCATCACTGTGAGCAGTTTGAAATTCTGAGTAAGTTCACTGTGCCACATAGGGAAAGCTGATGCAGCAGATGATTTCTGAATCTTGTAAAAAGATATTTAGGTTACTGCAGTAAAATAAATTAACAGATCACTCATTTGCTTGTTCCAGGATCTGTTCATAAAATTGCAGAGTATACCAAAAAAAGAAACAAACTTGTCTTTTAAAAACCAGCTTTAGTATTACTGATTTGCCTTAGACCCAGGTTTGTAATGGTGGTGGCCATGTTTTTGTTCCAAAAAAACTTAAACAATGTTAACTGGTACACCATTAGAAACTGTGGGATGTTTTTCTTCAATGCCTAGTGCCACACACAACAAAAGTATGTTTTAATTATAATTTGGGTCTTTTATTGGTCTGATAAATACCAAAAATGTAAATTAAGTGGACATATAAAGTTAAACTCAAAAGGACGCCTTGATATATCACAATATTTCAAGTGGACATGTATAATGATAATCAAGCAACAAAACTGATAGGTTCTCACTCTAATTATCTTTGGATACTTTTGTGTTCAACAGGGATCCTTAGGCACCAACCTACCCAAATGCTTCTAGCTAGCGAGTTCAATGTCCCTGTACCCACAAGGTAAAACACATTTAGAACTTCATCGAAAATGCTAGGTGAGCAATTTGGTGGTGCCAAAATAACATTGATATCAAGTAATTTCCAATTTCTTCTTTTTGCAGAAAGGACAAAAACTTATCACTCCTCACTCAGTAGTAATTCAGATATCCAGCGAGACCATCAGAAAAGCTCCATCAAGGCCATCGCTGAATAGAGCCGCATACTCCAATTTTAGTATACGTACAAGTGGATAGTAAGCAAGCACATTATTTAGACCCTTATTATGATCTCCTCAAACCATTGGATGCAAGTGATTGATATGATATAACACTATTCCCAAAAAAATGGTTGACTGACCATAGTTTAATAAGATACTAATGCACCATTACTTTTAATCACCATGTCTGATTATGAGTTTCATGAAACACCAACCTACATCCTATAACATGTAGGACAAAGTATAAACAATATGTCTGTGAATTCCGAAGAACCAACCACAACTGTATTCAGAGGATCCATATTTCCTGATATTAACCAACATTTAAGGAGATAAAAAAATGTAAACTAAATTTAGGAAAGAATAACACCCCAAGAAATAAAAATTAAACCTCTTGAAGTGCTTCACAATATATAATTATGTAGAGCGGAATGGCGAAGAGCGATATTAGATATCACCTACAACAGCTGGACACAACTAAATAGAGTTATTTGGTGGAGATGCATAGAACAAAGTACCAATGGAATACACATCAGAATGGCTTGTTGAGATATTCCCACCTCATTTTCACTTAAGCGCACAACATTTGAAGAATTTGGAGAAGGTGACCAACCTGTAGTGCAAATTGAGATCATGTCATCACTTGTTGCTTGTTTAGGGACTTTTGCTTCAATCCATACCTTGCCTGTACACACTGTAATAGTCAAAAGGGGAATAATAAAGTATGATTTAAACAGCAAGCAATGAATCATCACTGTCTATGCTCAGTATTCCGACAGAACAAAGATCCAAAAACCATATTGAATCTCTAATCAACAATGTTTCTCAGCAATATTACCAGTACATAGTGTTGGGCCGGCTATTCAAGCTCGCCGTCGAACTGGGGATCATGGAACAGCTGCACCCTTTAATTGATAAATTCATGTCAGCAAGAGAAAAATATAGAACAATTTTTTTAAAAGAAATAGAGAAGTGTGAAAGAAAAAAGAAACTCGGATAACTACTTGATATATTGCAGCACCTCCCGCGGATGGTAAAGGAATAACAGCAAACACGACTACAACCTGCAAAACAAACGCAAGGCAAACTGAAGCCATCACAAGTAGTAGCAAAAATAGTGGCGCAACACCAAAGGACCTCTTTTTCTGAATAAGAAAACTTCATTGGATGGTCTAAGACGTATTCAGTTATGCATACCAGACCACTTTTATAGATTCTTACCCAATAAATCGCAGATAGAATCAAATCTCGACAAAAGTATACTAAGATGTTGCGGGATAATTAGAGTTTCCACGTAGCATAATTTTTTTCTTTGTATATATATTGTAAGGTAGACATCTTATCCTAGTTTTCAAATCAGTCCTAACAAATAGAAGGTTTAGATCTCTTTTTTTTTTATCATAGATCTTTTTATTCTTAGATGAGCGATGGAATTGTACATGAGTAGCTACTTAATATTGGAAAAATGCGAACAGTGCAAATTTTAGGCAAGTTCTATATATAATTCAACCAATTAACTTCATAGACAAAACAACTACAAAATCCAGTCTTAAGAAACAATATATACCTATCACTCAAGAATTTCATTTTACAGTAGGAACCGTTTTCCTTAGAAGACTGCAACTACCTAGCATCTGATTCAAGCAGCCCTTCCACCATCAACTTTCGGAGCCTGTCATCATGAAGGAAAACAGGTTGGAACTCAGTTTAGATACATAATATATATATATTGCACGGTGAACTTAGTAATCTGTAGATAGAAATAAGACTGTTAACAAAATTTAACACCTCTCCTGTGGGCACATCATCAATCATGTGGAAGCATACGTATGTAATTGATTCCGAAGCAATTCAATAGCAACCTGTACATGATAAAAAGAGCACCAAATTAAACAAGGAAAATTGGGCATTGCCAAGAGAATGAAGAGAAGTGGATAAAAATGGCCTGCAACTGTTTACATAAAATCGCCAACCAACTACAATACATAAAACCTCCAGGCTATAAATAAAACTTCAAAGATGCAGAAAAGCACACAGAGCCAATACGCATCATATCTGAGCTCAAGATTGCAAGTTATAAGAAGTGGATTTTCATGTCGGTTATGATCTTGGAAACTACCTATTTAAACTATTCCATGTGGTCAACATCTAGTCACAATGAGCATCCTCTTGTAATAGTATCTCATAAATATGGGTGTGGGCGAACAAATTTTGGCCATTAACATTTTTCTGGAGATCCGATTATCATTTTCTGGAGATCTGATGTGAGCAACTGTGGGGATCAAATCAAAATGACGTAACCTCTCACCACCTAGGAAGAGGGAAGAATGGAAGCAGAGCAATAGGGGAGACCAAGATGAGCTTTGGTGGCGGCTCACCTGGGCTCGCAAGACGACAACAAGCTCGACGAGGGGCCGCAGGACGTGAATCGGCACGAGCTCGAGGGGGCACGAAACCATGGCGGCTAGGGTTTCCACACCAGATCACTCCCCGCACTTGACCTGCGTCGCCGACGACCTCGATCTCCTTTGCGGTGCCTCGATCTCTGGCGGCCTCCGGCGAGTCCAAGCGCTGCCACAGCACCTCCTCCTCCTCTCTTTGACGGCTCGTGCCCAAGGCCGGCGCCCAGCTCGTCCCGCACGCGGTGCTCGTCCCCAAGGCCGGCGCTGCTACCGCCCGGCCATGGCGAAGACGGGAGATCGGCCAAGAGGGAGTGGTGGCTGCAGCCCAAGCAGGGGAAGAGGAGGGGGCACGCGAGGGGAGGGGCAGGAGAAAATCCTCCAATCCATTTGGCTCCTTCGTGGGCTGCACCATCGCCGTCGCTGTCCGCCATGGCCGTCTGAGGGCGGAGCTCGAGCAGGGTGCTGGGGGCGCGACTGCAACCGGCTCGGCCGCCGGAGCTCCACCTCCTCCTCCTCCCCAAGCCGCCCCGCCATGCCAGCTCCTGCGGAGGTCGCCCGCGCTGCCCTCGTCGCTGGCGCCGATGTCGGCCGCGCCGCCCGTCGCCCGCGCAGGAGGGGAGAGAGGCGAGGAGATGGAGGTGGCGGCGGGATGGGGGGCGGAGGGGGAGAGGAGGAGAGAGGAGTGGGGATTGGGGAGCGATTGGGGGCGTGGCGATTGGTGGAGGGCTAGCGAGAGATCGGGCCGAGCGGGGCTTTTCGCGACCCATGGATAAAAAGTGGGTCTGCGGGAGGGCCTCAGCGCCCTGGACGAACGGCCGGCCGAGATCGCGCCACGTCAGCTCGATCGGACGGCCAAAAATCCAAACGCCTGTGAGAGCCCCATGGGGGTGCAGCAATCATACCGTGAGATTCAATACACGCATACCACACCCAGCCAACAGCCTGGCTATTTAACTCATCCCTTTTCACGCACACATACAGGTGGGTCTGGGCACCACCGCATAGCTCACATAGACAAATATTACTCGTCGTTCTTGTCTTCTGGCTGAATGTGGGGCCCCAGGTCTTGATCAGGTCCACTCGGCAGGTCTCCTTGACCTGGAGACTCGTTGTCACGCTCCAGATGAGAGGGAGGCGTGACACAGAAGCCAGTCGATTGTTGGGAGCGGCAGAAGAATCGAGGAAAATCGACACCAAATTTTTTCCCCATTCGATTTGGAGTGGATCTCGAGCTGTAGATCTGGAGGCGACTTGGGTACACACCGTGGAGGTTGGATTCTCTCGGTACACTCCCTAGTCTGGTGTGTGCTCGCGGTGGCATTGTGTGGTTGCCTCGACTATCGGCGGCGCAAGATCTGGGAGTCGAGCTTCGTCACCACGGCGAGACCACCGACGTTGACGGCGCGTGTAACCTCAGTCGAACACGACATAGCAACCATGGCGATCTCTATGGAGGACCTCTCTATTCAGGTGAGCCAAGTGCTCGCTGGCCTAGCTACAGCAGTCGCGACTGCAAATCAGAATGTGTGAGCTGCAAGGACTTGCGTCTCACTACTGAGCGCATTCTCAAGTCTCAAGATGCATTGTCTACCAAGGTGGATGCTATTGAGACACATATGTTGACCATGGGCACACGCATCACCTCACTGGAAAGCACCATTAGTACTGTGTTCATCCCAGCATCAGGCCCAGATGGGCACCGTGAAGCTACACAACACCAGGGCATTGCTACTGAGCATGCTCTGGGCAATGGTGCGTCTACTTTTACCCGAAACCAATTTTAATCTGGTCCATCCAATCATGCTCAGTTTCATAGTGGTAGAAATCATAGAGAATACACTCACCATGAATTTCGCATGCCTAAAACAAACTTCCCCAAATTTGATGGCACTCATCCTAAAATGTGGAAAGAAAAAGCAGAAAAATATTTTCACATGTTTCATGTTCCAGAAGAATACAAAGTAGACATAAGCGGACCCAGGAAAATTTTGAAGCCTGGGCAAATAGGCTTAGTGTGCTAATTTTGTATCGAATACATGTAAAATACGGACGAAAATAAGCCTGTCGGCCGGCCGGAAGCCTGGGCGGCCGCCCGGGCTGGAGGGATGCTAGATCCGCCTATGAAAGTAGACTATTCTACTTTGCACTTCACTGGTTCTGCTGCTTTATGGCTTCAAACATACGAAGCACACCATGATATAGATGGGTGGGCACACTTATGCGTGGCTGTCTGCCAGAAATTTTCGAAGGACTTGTATTACACTGATATGAACAAAACACTGGATATTAGGCAGTACAATGATGTAGAATCATATTCTAGGGAGTTTGAATTGCTGCAAAACCAACTGTTAGCGCACAATTCTGCTTTAGATGATACCTTCTTTGTAGCTAAGTACATCAAAGGTTTACGCAAAGATATCCGTGCTCCAATTATTCTACATAAACCAAGAACGGTTGATGCTTCTATTTCCTTGGCTCTCCTACAGGAAGCCCTGACAAATGATGATAAGAAGAATACATATGAGTACAAGAAGTGGCATAATCAGGCAGGCCCAGGCAAATTGGGGGTGCAGCCAGTTGAAGCTAAACATGATAATGTCAAAGCACAGGGACAGCTAATTGTACCAATTAAGGTTGATTCCCTTAGAGCTCAATGCCGAGCACGTGGAGAATGTTTTAAGTGTGGTGGGAAATTTCGGACCTGGCCACCAGTGCCCTAAGCAAATTGATTTAGCTGTCATGGATGAGTTATGTGATGCTATGGATATAGTTGTTGAGCAGTCTACTGAAGAACATGATACTTCAGATGATGAATCCACTGAATCAGAAAGAGAACATGTCATGAGTTTATCTCCAGCTGCAACCGGAGGTACAACAAGCAAAAAAACCATGCGATTGTTGGGTCACATTGGTAAATCTCAAATATTGGTACTCATTGACTCAGGGAGTTCTGGCAACTTTATCAGCGAGGAATTGGTCAGTAAATTACAACTGTCAGTACAAAACTTAGCACATGTTCAAGTTACTATTGCTGATGGCACCAAGTTGGTCAGTGCTACTGGTATCTCTGCTCTTACATGGGGTGTTCAACAGAGCAAGTTTGTCACACCTGTGCGAGTATTGCCACTGAAATGCTATGACATGATTCTAGGCATGGAATGGTTAGAATCTTGCAACAATGGCAAGATGTTTGTGGATTGGAAACGCAAGAAAATGAGATTCAAGCATGAAGGGACAAGAATAACACTTCGAGGTATTAGCGCCAACAACAATTACTGTCCAAAAGTTTCCACTCAGGAACTACACCAACTTATTGAACAAGGGTCAGTAGCACAACTCATTACCTTGGATGTCAAGACTGATTCCTTAACAACGGAACACATTCCTCCTGAGATATTAAAAGTTATTCAAGATCACGAAGCAACATTTCATGAACCAACTGGTTTACCACCAAACATGCCGTTTGATCATCAGATTCCCTTGCTCCCAGGAGCAGTTCCAGTTCAGAAGAAACCATATAGCTATGCTCCTACTCAGAAGGATGAGCTTGAGCAACAAATAAAAGAGATGCTACAGAAGGGTGTAATTCAAGAAAGTCATAGTCCTTATGCTTCCCCTATTATTCTAGTCAAAAAGAAAGATGGTGGCTGGCGTATGTGCGTCGACTATACATACTTGAATGCATTAACAGTGAAAAATAAATATCCTTTGCCTGTCGTTGATGAGTTGTTGGATGAGCTTTCCGGTGCAAATTATTTTACCAAATTAAATCTGCGCAGTGGATATCATCAAATCAGATTGGTACATGGAGAAGAATATAAAATGGCCTTCAAAACACATCATGGTCACTGGGAATTCAAGGTTACTCCCTTCGGTCTCACTAATGCACCTGCTACATTTCAGGCTGCAATGAATTCTATTTTTGCTCAATTGCTAAGAAAAGGAGTACTCATATTTAAGGATGACATCCTACTGTACACGGAAACCTTGGAACAACACAAAGAGTTACTGGCTCAAATCTTTCAAATTCTGGCCACAAATCAGTTGTATGTCAAGAAGTCTAAGTGTTCCTTTGCCCAGACTAAATTGGAGTATTTGGGACATGTGATAAGTGCCAAAGGGGTTTCCACAGATCCATCAAAGATAGCGGCAATCAAAAACTGGCCAACTCCTTCAACAGTTAAACAGGTCAGAGCCTTCTTGGGATTGGCATGATATTATCGAAAATTTATAGCTCAATATGGCACTATTAGCAGACCGTTGACAGAACTATTGAAGAAGAATGTACAATTTGTTTGGTCATCGACAACTGATACAACTTTTCACGCCTTAAAGCAAGCATTGATTGCAGCACCAGTTTTGGCTTTACCCAATTTCCAACTGTCATTTGATGTGCATACAGATGCATCTGGACTAGGCATTGGTGCTGTCTTATATCAATTAGGCCATCCTATTGCCTATTTAAGCAAAGCATTGAGTGTTAGAGCTCAAGCCCTTTCCACTTATGAGAAAGAGTGTCTTGCACTCATTCTAGCAGTCGAAAAGTGGAAACAATATTTGCAACATAGAGAATTCACCATATATACTGACCACAAGAGCCTCATTCATCTGGAAGCACAACAATTGACAAATTCTATACAACACAAGGCTTTCTGCAAGTTGTTGGGACTTCAGTACAAAGTAAAGTATAAACAAGGTACTACTAATATTGTTGCTGACGCCTTATCACGATACCCTGATACTAGTGAGGTGGCAGCCATCTCTGTAAGTACACCTCGGTGGCTGGAGATAGTGGTCGAAAGCTATCTACATGATCCTCAAGCTAAACAGATGCTAACACAACTTAGTATTAATAGTCCTGACAGCAGTGGATACTCTCTTCATGATGGTGTAATCAAATATAATGACAGGATATGGTGGGCAATCATGCAGAAGCTAAACAAGCAATACTATTAGCCTTGCATTCCAGTGGAGTAGGCGGCCATAGTGGATTCAATGCGACTTATCACAAGATCAAAGCTCTATTTGCATGGTCAAATTTGAAACATGATGTCAAACAATATGTATCTCATTGTGTTGTCTGTCAACAAGCCAAGCCAGAACATATCGACAGTCCAGGGTTGCTTCAGCCTCTCCCTATACCATGCAAGGCTTGGGACATTGTCAGTCTGGATTTTGTTGAAGGACTCCCAAGATCAACAAGGTATGACACAATTCTGGTTGTCATAGACAAGTTCACCAAATATGGACACTTTATTCCATTATCTCATCCTTACACTGCGCAAACTGTGGCTCAACTATATGTGGATCATATTTACAAGTTGCATGGCCTGCCAAAAATCATTATCTCAGACAGAGACAAGGTCTTCACCAGTAATTTCTGGCAGCAGTTATTCAAATTAACTGACACAACATTGAACATGAGTTCCAGTTATCATCCTCAAACGGATGGCCAAACAGAAAGATTGAATCAGTGTATGGAGACATATTTGAGATGCATGACACAAGCTTGTCCTAGCAAATGGTCAAAGTGGTTATCCTTAGCGGAATGTTGGTACAATACTACGTTCCATTCAGCACTAGGAAAATCACCTTTTGAGGTTCTGTATGGGTAAGAGCCTAAAGATTTTGGCCTGCAAGATATTTCTATTCATGACACCAATACAGTACCAGATCTGGCAACTTGGCTGCAGGAAAAGCATGATATGCAAAAGTTGATACAACAGAATTTATTGAGAGCCCAACAACGCATGAAAAGTCAAGCTGACAAAAAGAGAGTGGAAAGAAGATTTGAGGTCGGTGATCAAGTGTTCCTGAAATTGCAGCCTTATGTCCAAACATCTATTGCAAGACGCTCTAATCAGAAGCTCAGCTACAAGTTTTTTGGACCATACAAAGTGTTGCAAAAACTGGGTAATGTGGCTTACAAACTAGAATTGCCGCCTGACAGTCAAATCCATCTAGTGGTACATGTTTCTCTACTGAAGAAAGCAGTGCCAGCATAAGCAATTGTTCAACCTGATCTTCCATCTCAGTGTGCCCTGGTTGACAGTGAACCAGTTCCTTTACAGGTAATTGATACCAAAAACATTGTGACTGGCAAATCTTATGCCACTATGTTACATGTCCAATGGTCAGGCTTGCCGAATTCTTGGTGTACCTGGGAAAACAAGGAGAGGTTACTTCATGATTACCCGAATGCTCCTGCCAGGGGACAGGCAGGCCTTCAAGGAGTGGGAAATGTCACGGACATGGGCCACCCAGTCACGCAATGAAGACCCACAGAAGACAAAGCCCAAGAGAAGTGAAGCCCAGATGTGCCTGATGGGTAGCTGTGAGTTATGTAAAGTGAGATGGGAGAAGTACAGAGGTATCGATGATGAATTGCGTGTAATCGCTGAACTCCTTTCCCCTTTGCTCTCTTCTTCCTCCCTAAGACACTCTAAATCTGGGAATATTCCCTTCTATCTGAGAGCAACCGGATGATTCGTGCTATTTGGTGTGTTGCCATTAGCTAGGATCGTTACAATGAAGTAGATCACCGCTCGGTTTGTTTGGGGGATATCTATCCTCCCTCCAATATTATAACTTCTTATTTGGACAGCTCCCTAAATATGCGGCGCTCAACACTATTTGAAAATCTAAAGCTCTCCCGAAACTACAAGTTTTTGTTAAACACACGAGAATTAATGATACGTAGCACTGGCTTATTGACTCAGGGCTTAAGTGTGTTCTATGTAATATGTAATGGAGGTGACATTGAAATGCGAGACCATATCTTCTTCCGATGCGACTTTGCAAGACAGTGTTGGTTGTTCCTACATAGCCACTGCGATTTCTTGTGGCCTTTTGCGGAAAATTATGGAGGTTTTTGCCTGTGCTGCATGGAAGAATTGGAAAATTCGGAATGATTTGATCTTCAACATTAAGCCGACATCCTTTAATAGGTGGAAAGAATGTTTTCGGAGTGATCTTCTACACAAATACAAGGTTAAACTTTGTTCTGATTAGCCCCTTGTAGAATGGCTTCCAGTTTTGTAATCTTTCTACGCCTTCTAAGACACTTTCTCCCACCCTTAAATAATCCGCCCTGAGAAGTGAGCCTAGCTCACTTGGTTAGGAAAGTGGATGTACAACCCAGCCACCTAGGTTCAAGTCTCCAGGGACGCGAATTTGGATTCTTATTGTTTAAAAACAAAAATCACTGTAGGGGCTTTCCCTACCGTATTCCTTTCAAAAAAAAAAAATCCGCCCTGCAGTGCGGCTTGTTGTTATCTTATTCAAATTGATATAAAATTTAAACCCTAAGGGCTTTCCCTACGGTAATGGTGTCAAAATTTTTATTGGTTTTCTGTCACTGCCCGTATTTTGTATGTATCTTAATTCTTAACAACTTTTTTTCCATTCCTTCATATTATAGATTTTTTTTCTCTGAATAATGGTTGATGTTTGTACTTTAACCATTTTTTTACCCATGGGAACCAACACACGGGCATTTTACTAGTCACTATAACAAGAACGCAATTTTTGTTCTTCCAGGAGCTCAAACACAGGCACGATCTACGAAATACTCGTATAGGCGTTTCAGTTAGCAATAAAGATGATCCGGTCGCTGCAGTAACAGAAGCAGCAGCTGCACGCTGCTTCTATGAGCCTCCAGGACCACCATACTGGAAGGCAACTCCCTCCGGGCCGTCCGGTGACGTTGAAGTGACGATCACATTGTAGACGGTCGAGTTGGCGACGTCCTTGGTCGTCCTATAGGTGAAGCCCTTGGGACCGTGGAACGAAACGCGCCTAAATTTGGCGGCGCCGTTGTACGGGCCGGGGAGCGGTGGGACGCCACTGCCCATGGGAGGGCTCGTATTCAGGCTCGGCGGCGAGTACACGCTGCCTCCCATCTGGACCTGGGTGCCGCTGCTCATGCCGTTGACGATAGGGCCTGGGAAGTAGCCGACCAGCTCTGTGTTGAGGAAAACTAGCCAGTTCCCGGACTCGTCCTGAAAACAACATAATAATAACTGAATTTCAGGAACACTTGCCAAGATGAAGTTATTCTAGGCATGCAGTGTGATGAGTGAAGGTGATCACCTTCTCGATGTCCATAGTAACTGGTGTTCCTGTTGGGAGGACCATCCCAGGGGTGAGAGCTTGGTTCATCAGCACAAATCCTGGGCATAGCATGTTGGCGCAGCCGGTCTCTTGGTAGTTATCGACCTGTATATTAGAGACAGTAAATATATTAGCATTAAATAAATCAGAGTTTGGTTCATAGAATAAAATTTTGTTTACAGTACGCACCGTCCAGAAAACCATGAAACGAGTTTGGCTGTCGCCTTCGAGGTAAATGTCGATCTGGGTTGAGCAACAGATACGAGTGTCAGAGACAATGTCACAGCCACTGTATAATCACTTGGGCTTTTCAAATGTCAGAACTTACATGCCATCCAGTTTGCACGGCTGTGGCATTGGTAGGCCTGTCATCCACGACTATTATCTGAGCGAGGGAAGCAGCGTCTGGCGGAAAAGCGAGCTGATACGCCTCGACCACAGCGCTCGCGCCCTGGAATGGCGTGCCGTCATTGCTGTTAAACAACACCCGGGCGAACTAGTGGAAAGCCATGCCATGAACCAAGAGAATTAGCCGTTTGTCAAGATAATAATGAGTAACATTGTGGAGTCCATCAGTGATGGAACATAAAATGATTTTGTAACAGAATCTTATTTACAGCCAGTCAGGAGAAAGGTTTGACAGTGGCAACCTACATGCAACCCATCAACTGTACTGGTGTCTTTCGTTTGTTTGTACACCGGAGAACGTGCGCTTTCCCTTACAAGATCTCCCTTCAGAGTTCTCCGTATCGGGACAGTTCCGTTAGGGCAACTTCCTCCTGTTAACGCTAAGCCAGTGCTGGAACTTGGCCTTGGCGCGAACTATTACCAGAGTTCAGGTTTGTCAGAAAATTATATTATCTACAATTTGTACACATCAAATCAAATAATTGACAAGCACTATGCAATTTATCTTAAGCAATTTTAGAATGTGAGAGAGAACATAGAACTCTCTTAAAACTCTGACGTATTTCCAAAGCGTCGGTCAGAGACCTGGAATTATATCGATATAACATAAACCACAGACTGTACCATGTTTTCCGTATCATCTTCGACAATTTATTAGATCAAAACAATCTTTTTTCCCTACAAATTCTTGGAAGGGAAGATTAAAAAAATACTGGCTGGTGATGCGGACTCCAAGTCTCACCTGTAGTATGTGGTCTTTGAGGAGAGGATGATCGAAGGCAGGCTGCTTATAAATGTCCACGCAATCAAAAACGACACCAGAATTATCCTATCATTTCCTAAAATAAATAATTAGACCTCAGATTCGGATCCCCGAGCCATCTTGAGACTTCAAAACAAACTGTTTGTTCCGATTCAGAGTTACCTTAAAGGATATGACATACGGCTTGTTGAGCATCTTGAGCTCTTTCTCCATGTCATCTTCGGAGAGCATTGACCTTCTTCCCCGGGTACTGCTGAAGAAAGAGAGCAATATCATCACCATGATCAGTAGTTGCCTCTTCATCTTATAACTTCCTGACGGCTGACAATCGCAAACGAGCTTTGACGGTCCTCGCAACTCTGACGCACACATATATATATAGATTGCCAAAGTGCCAGCTCTCTGAAATCAATCAAGTATTCATGTCCAAAAATAAATAGGCTTGCAGAAGCTTTTTTTTTGGATACTATAAGGATTATATAGAAACCGGTAATTCAAAAGATACAGCAGGATAATTCGATGATTCCTGTTTTCATTCCATCTATTTTGGTAAAAAAAGATTCATTCCTTCTATGTTGGACCCAACCGTCTCTAAGCCTGGGTGCTGGCGATACAACTTAGTTTAGTCAAAATCTTTACTATTAAATGGGAGTTGGTCGTTTGACATTCAACGTACTTTGGTGGTCGTCATTGGAGCCATCCTGTCCATCCATCCCACCTCAACATCCAGTTCACCTAGATCGTCCGATCATCCAGCCCACCTAGATCGTCGATCGCTTTTTTGGTAACCAACCCAGCCAGCCCCCACTTGACAAAGAAATTCGGAACAAAATCCCAACCTTTCCTATACAGTTCGATCTGAAATAATTTGGGACGTGATTCCCGGATGCGCCCGGACGCTAGGGTAATTATCCTTGTTGTTAGGCGAGAATCAGTGCCGATCGCAGGAATTAGTCTACCATCGACGCATATCGGCATATCCCAGCGCCGGGCGCTCCATCTTTTTTCCTGCATGCAACCCAATCGGGAGGCCTAAATCCATGTGCTAACTCGCTTTAACGCTCCAAATTAGTGGCCCAGTTAGCGCCTAGCGCTGTACGTGCAGACGCTAGCACAGATTCTTTACGGTAATTGATTTTTTTTGCTGCACAATCGCCTAATAGCCTAGCATTGTACATGCCTATAATGGAGTAACAGGAACATCGCAAGACAGAGGTAACGAGCGACGAGAGCAGCTGGGGCAATGCGGCCGTCTTACTTCCGATCTGTGACCGGAGGAAAAGATGGAGGGGGATAGTAGGAGCTCGGCCATGGGGACGGATTGGAGAGATGAAGTAGGCTCGGTGGAGGATGGCCATGGTGGCATGGATGGGTCTCTCTATAGGCCTAGGGTTCGTTAACGCGAGTTCTCTCCTCCGTTTCTCGATTTCGTCCAAGTCAACCTTAGCGCTGGCCCTTGTCCGAATGAAGGGTGGAAGACCGCGATATTAGGATCAGGCAGAGATGACGACGTCTGCCTGGTGGCAGGGATGAGCCATCATGAACGCCATCGGCCGCGGCCACCGCGGCGAACGAACCACCATGTCAGGGCTGAGAGCAGCCGTGATGCCACCTTCTTCAATTTTGATGGAAGTGCGACCACGAGCTCGTGCCCTCAACGCTCAACACCATCGTCCCAATCCTGCTCGTCGCTGCCTCTGAGATTGAACACGAGAGCATCGGCGCTGTCCGCGGTTATTTTGGACGATTTTGGTCGCGGTTTTTGTATAGCCTGGTGAGATTCGAATCTTGGAGGTTTTGTGGAGCGATGCTGCTCTATAATTAATATATCTCAGGTATTTGGCTATTTTCAGTAAAACTTACAACGTGAAACCTGCAGTTTACTAATCATTAATGTTTCTTTCTTCTTCTACAGCTCCTGCAGTTCACGAATCTGGGAGGTTTGGTGGAGCGATGCTGCTCTATAATGTAGTAAATTACCTGCAGTTTACTAATCATTAATTTTTTTGGTAATTCACAAGGTCTGCTTTTTGAGGAACTTAATTCGGCTGGATATAGTTGGGCAATGTCAATTCATTCATGTAAGATTTGGCAATTTATCTCCAACGCATTATTTAGTGGTACTCTCATTGATGGTTTTACTCATGATAGAAAAATATAGTAAACTATACTACTCCTAGGATCGTTCTTGCAACATCAGTTGGTTTCAATTGCGGAGCCACCTCTTTCAGATCTTCCTGGTGTGACATCATGAAAAATCAAAATCAGAGTAATGCTAATGAAGCTAATGATGTTGGTGAAGAATCTGTTTCAGATAATCAGGGACATTAAAAGTGAGTATAATATCTCGATATCTTTAATGAATTAAGTTATTTTGGTGCATCATCTTTTAACCTACACAGAAGATGAAGCAAGAAGATAGGGTCCTCGGTGTGTTGATACGCGCAAAGGAGGAAGGGGGCGAGGTGGTGGAGTCGAAGGCGGTGGTGTTGGTTGACTGTGCATGCCAGTCGCTGCCTGGTCTGAGTGGCACCGCAGCTGCAGTATGCAAGCACCTCAGGTGTGTCTACGTTCCTCAACATTTTCATTGATGCCCGCCTTGATGTCTACATTGATACATATTTTTTTGGTTGTGCATATGATTGAAATTATATTGTCAAGCCTGCGAATTTATCACGCCCTATTTCAATAATCCCATATTTAGTGCGTCTAACTTAGCTTTCTTAGCAATTTGATGCATGTACAAATGGATTTCATTGAATTGTTTTCCTGGGTTTTTTAGATGGAAATACATTTTAAACCAATCCTTTTAAAATATAATCTTCTTGTAAAATACAGTTTACCACTGATCCTTTTCGAATGGAAGTGTGCAAAGTTGAAGCAGTAAATTGCCATGATCTGTGCTTGTGCATGAATACATTCATGTGTGTGTGCATGAATACAGCGTTTCATGCATGTTCTTTGAGTTTCTATTTTCGTTTCATTTCTTTTCTATCCAATCCAATCTAAAATTATATTTATGCGTGTGTGATGAAGAATGGTCTCCACTTAACATTTAGGCTCACTCATAATAACGAGAGGCCTCCAGGCTCGTTCCCAGCCTCCAATGAAGGATTCACTGGCGGCGGCCAGTGCAGCAACCCCATCGGAAAGGGTCGGCAGGAAGCCGAGTTTTTTAAATTGACCTTGGATACCCATTGTCAGAATCATGTGCCCGCCCATGACACGCCGTCAACACCAGCTACATCACAAATATCTTCCCATGGCGTGATACGCTGCTACGGCGCATGTAAAATTACCATCACAATTCATGGTTATATCTTCACAATGACATCAAGCCAGACAACTTCCTTATGGGCTTAGGCTGGAAAGCTATTTATCAGGTGTGCTTTGTTGGAAAAGGTTCTCGGATTCATGTTATCTACTAGAGTTGTTTTCGTCATAAATTTGACAGTGGTGTTTGTTCTTTAATATGCAACATCTAACAAAACCAAGTTCTTTATCCAGACATGAGCAAAACATAACAATCTATGCTCTTTTCATCTGTAGGTCTATATAATCGATTATGGGCTTGCTAAGAAATACAAGGATCTCCAAACTCATAAACACATACCTTGCAGGTGATATAGTGGATTGGAATTTTTACGAAGCTATCTTAGAAGCCAAATTTGACATAGATTTTATTGTATTAAGTATTTCTGCCGTACCATGTTAGATTTTCCCATGTGCTTATCCTATTATTCTACTAAAATGAATTTTGCTGCAGGATTGATTAAAATATGGACTTTGATTGATAATTATGCCCAATGAAGATTGTAAATGTATATTTCTGTTGTTGCAGCTTTAGAGGTACCAAGTCATAAAAAATTCAGATGAGACGATAGGCTTGAACGAAGGTGAGAACTGAAACAGGCTTGAACGAAGGTGATAATTGAAGCAATATATATCCCTTCATGAATACGGTTAAACCACTAACAATGTATAAACAATGGATTGCCCAAGTGTAACACATGGGCCTATTTTCTTCTATCAAAAAAGGTTCACTTTGTTCTAACTTCTAGATCCAGTATGAAAGAGATTTCACAAAAGATCTACGTATTATGAGAGCGGACAAAGTACCCCTCAAAGGGGAGTGACTCTATGGAGTAGGATGTGCTGAAGATAATATCTACACTGGATTTGTGAGTGTGACCTTGCTTCACATGGGTAATGAGGTAGGTGATCACTACGACATCATCTACCCACGTGCTCCTTCTAATGAGAGTTCATGTCAACAGGCGTTCCAGCGAGAGCATCCACTGATAAAGTTCAAGTCAACCGAGTATGTTGTGTTGAAATTGAGTTTGATTGTTGCCTATGAAATAAATATGTTTATGAGTTTGGTTGTCAAGATCTAGAGATACACTGGTGTTGTATGGGTAGGCATAGCATACACTTGCGCATTCTTCTTCTATTGGTCCAAGCTGCTGGTGTCAATTGACTGATCATAAGTTGCTCCATTGTCTGAAGAAAAATGTTTGCATTTTGTTTGAATTGTTGGCTGGTATAAAATAGATCCACTGTGATCACATTTGAATTGTTAGGTTGTTGATTTAGGATGGTGCTCATTATAATATAGGCCAATAGATCTCCGCTCAAAATTTGGACAATGATGATTGATATGCACGAGAATACTACATGTTTAACACTATTAGAATAGCTATGCTCCGTAGCAACGCACGGGCATTCAACTAGTTTTGATAAAATGTGACCGAGCTTAGAGCACTTCAGCCGGATTTCCCAAACGGGCCTCAAAATGAAAATGAGGGCGCTAGACAAAATTTGGCGTCCAACAGCGTACCCCAAACGTGTCTCGCGGCAGGCATGGCCCCATTTCATGTCCCCAGGCCATCCCCGACCCACACGGCACGCCTGGTGTGTCGGACACGAGCCACGAGCGACGTGGTGCAAGGCCGAGGCAGCCAATACGTCCCGTCGGAGCTGCGCCGACCCACGTGTTGCCGTCACGCCTTCCCCACGAAGCGGGCTCGCTTCATCTCCTTCCCGCCCTTTCCCCCTCTCCCCTCTCCCGCCTCGGTTTCCGCCTCTTCTCCCGCCTCTTCTCCGCCTATAAAATACGGTTGCCGTCGTATCTCACCACCACACTTGCCGGGTCACAAATCGAGTTGTGCGTATCCACCACTGCCCCAAGAGACCATCGCCCTCTCCGCTCACTCCGCCGCACTAGCTTCTCCACCACCGCCCTCTCCGCTCACCTTCGCCGCACTATCCTCTGCACCACCGCCCCTCTCCTCTGCCTCCGCCGAACTCGCCTCTACCCATAACAATGCCGCGCCAGCTCGTGACAACCTAGTCGATGCTACCCTGGAACTAATGCACACCGACAGTGGCGCCACAACCAGCACAACATCCAGAGTCGCTATGCGCACCGCTAGATGCACGACGCAAGGGCGGAGATGCGGGCACATCTGGCAGCGGCAAAGGGGAAGAACAATGACGAGCTAGACCCTTCTCGTGACCCAACCGACGGCCAATAGATTAGGGTTTAATTTTTCTGACATTCGTAAAAATTTGTAAGATATAACGAAGTTTAAATGAAATCAACGAGTTTCGATGAATTTTGTTTAATTTGAGATTTTATAAATTTTGCATTGGGGAATGTCGTTGGGCAGAGGCGTTCCCCAATAGCGGAAAGGAGCATCGTCGTGCCCCAAATGAGTTGTCTAGTAGACCTCTGAGTTTTCGCCGTTTGGATGCTCTTACAATGTACCGGGGCTTGATGAAAATCTTAGATCCGCCCCCGGGTTTAACCAGACCTGGTGGATCATAAAATAGCTCTATTGGTTGTCCGATAGACCGGTGCGTTATCGCCTACGCGGTTCTTAAAGTACCGTTGGGCCTGCCCTTGTAGCTACTTCCCAATCGACCGATCATCTGTGGTCTGGCCCATTCTCAGCTTTTTTGTGCTCTATGGATGCAACCTTTGCACGCGATTTGCTGCCCCGCATTATTCCTTGACCTCCTTGGCCCACTCTCTTCAAGTCAATACAACCATCCTTTAAATCAATATAAGCTCTACATAAAATGGATGTGCATCGATGATATGATTCGATTCTGACAATCGGTTTCGAGTTTCATTAACCGTAAATCGTAAATTCCATGTTTGTGTTTAGAGATTTTTTCGGTGATTTCGTCGAATTCTTCACAGAGAGTTGATCCTTTGAAATTTGGTGTGAGGTGTAGCTTCACCTCACCATTCTACTCAACTCTTGTGTTATAAGTTTTTCCATTTCGGTAGACTAGACAGATAGATAACCAATTCAATAGTATAGTGTAACTTGTGCACACATGGAAGTTCGTTTCGGTGTAATGTAACGTCTTGATCAGCGTCTCACTTTCCCTATCGATCATTGTGTTCATTGGCCACCATTGTATCGCCTTGTTGGTCGTTTTAATGGTGGTAATCCACGTTGGTAACCGCCGTGGCCACCGTTGTCGACGGGGGCATGGTGGTATTTCCGTGCGTCGTCGTGGTAGGCCTCGTGCCCGGCTTCCTGGAGGGCGATGCGATTATGGTAGGTGAGTGAAGGATCTGATGCATGTAAAAAAAAACAATGTGCTTACACGGTCAGCCATGATCTATCTATGTAGATACATAAACTATGAGGAGGATAATAGTATTCTCACCCAGAGCGTTGCAAAAGACTTGATGATTAGTGCTTCACCTTCTTACTCCTTAAGGATCGAACACATGATCCCTCTGATGTGTGACACATGTGCATGTTCATCATCTCGGCAGGACTTCGTTGTCAAGAACAAACTGTATTGAAGTACTTTCTTAGATGCAAGCGCGGAAGAGGAGAGACTAATAGCTGAGGTCTCGGAGGCACGAGAATGAGTTGTGAGACATGAGGGGGCTCTCTTTATATAGGTGGAGGGGTGGGGTAGACAAGGGGCAAACCTAGCCGCCTGATTGTGCTTATCGTAGCGTAGACTTCACACCGTTGGGGAACCCCAAGAGGAAGGTATGATGAGCACAGCAGCAAGTTTTCCCTCAATAAAAAACCAAGGTTTAATCGACCAGTAGGAGAAAGGCGTGACTTAAGGTGTTGCTAGCTGACTTGTGGCAGGGCGCACTACCGGCGTCAGCAACAACGTGGAACATGCATACAACACAACCAAAATACTTTGCCCCAACTTACAGTGAGGTTGTTAATCTCACCGGTTTTGCTGAACACAAAGTATTAAACGTATCTAGTGGAAAGAGATGTTTGCAGTGGAATTAAAGAGAACAGTGCTTGTAGAAAGTAAACAGAACAAGATTGCAGTAGATGAATTTATCAGTATAAAAAAAAGGACCGGGGTCCATAGTTCACTAGAGGTGTTTCTCCATAAAGATAAATAACATGTTGGGTGAACAAATTACAGCTGGACAATTGACAGAATAAAGACCATACATGACAAGATGATTACTATGAGATTCATTTGGGCATTACAACATAATACATAGACCGTAATCCAACTACGTCTATAACTAATAATCCACCTTTCGGTTATCGTCCGAACCCCTTCTAGTATTAAGTTCCAAGCAACAGATTATCGCATTAAGCAATGTGTGTAAAGTAAACAATAGAATTATCCTTGGATAAAACATTGATGTTTTCTCCCTGTAGCAACACCACATCTACAATCTTAGAACTTATTGTCACTCTTCCAGAAAGCTAGAGGCATGAACCTACTATCGAGCATAAATACTCCCTCTTGAAGTCACAAGCATTTACTATCTACTAGCAACAGAGAGCATGCAAGATGACAAATAACATATGACAAGTATATATAATCGATCTCAACATAGTATTCAATATTCATCGGATCCCAGCAAACACAACATGTAGCATTACATAAGATGATCTTGATCATGTTAGGCAGCTCACAAGATCTAAACATCAGGCACAAAGTGGAGAAGACAACCATCTAGCTACTGCTATGAACCCATAGTCTAGGGATGAACTACTCACACATCACTTTGGAGGCGGGCATGGCGATGTAGAGGCCTCCGGTGATGATCTCCCCCTCCGGCAGGGTGCCGGGAAGAGCTTGAGAACCCTCCCGAGCTAAGGTTTGCGATGGCGGCTGATACGACTCAAACGTATCTATAATTTTTGATGCTCCATGCTTGTTTTACACCAATTCATATATGTTTTGCTTACACTTCGTTGCACTTTTACATGATTTCTGACACTAACCTATTAACAAGATGCCACAATGTTAGTTCCCTGTTTTTTGCTTTTTTTTTATTTCAGAAAAGTTGTACAGGAAATTTTCTTGGAATTGGACGAAAGAAAAGCCGAAGTCAATATTTTACCGTAACGAAGACGAAGTCCAAAGTGGGGGGGGGGGTCGAAGAGGCGCAGCAGGGCGCCCAAACCACCCCTAGGCGCGGCCTGGACCTGGCCCGCGCCTAGGGTAGGTGTGGGGCCACCAGGCACCCCACCGACCTAAATCCTCCACCTATATAAAGCCTTCGACGAGAAAACCCTGAATATACAAGCCTCCATCCATGAAAAGTTCCATCGCTGCCGTCATCATCCAAACGAGTTTCGGGGGTCAGAAGTTCCTGTTCCGGCACCCTGCCGGGACGGGGATTGACCCCCGGAGCCATCTCCATCGACTCCACCACCTCCACTTTGAATCCATGATGGTTCGTGAGTAGTTCCCCCTGGACTACGGGTTCTCGGCTATAGCTAGTTGGTATTCTCTCTCATGTACTTCAATACAATGATCTCATGAGCTGTCTTACATGATTGAGATCCATATGATGTAATCGGTGTTGTGTTTGTTTGGATCCGATAAATTATGGAATTGTGATCAGATTCCTCCATCATATTATCATGCTATTGTTATTTAAGATCTTGCATGCTCTGCGGTAGGTGTTTTACCCTGATTAAGTAGTTGCATTTATCTCCAAGAGGGAGTATTTATGCTCGATAGTGGGTTGATGCCTCTAGTTTTATGGAAGAGTGGCTCTAACTTCTAAGATTGTAGATGTGCTGTTGCTACTAGGGAGAAAACAACAATGTTTTGCCTAAGGATAATTCTATTGTTTACTTTACACACATTGCGTAATGCGATAGTCTATTACTTGCAACTTAATACTAGAAGGGGTTCGGATGATAACCTAAAGGTGGATTATTAGTCATAGATGCAGTTGGATTACGGTCTATGTATTATGTTGTAATGCCCAATTAAATACTACAATAACCTTTATTTTATCATAGCATGCATTGTCATGCCCTCACAGTTATCAGTTGCCCAACTATAATTTGTTCACCGAAAACATGTTATTTGGAGAGTTACCACTAGTATAGATAGCTGGGAACCCCGGTCCTTCTGTCATTATGATTGCTCTACAGCCAACTCCGCACTGAAATACTTTCCGGTGTCATCTCCTCTGTTCTACTGTTGATGTGTTACTATTGCCATTGCTCTCATATTACTGCTGCTTTCACATCACCCCTGTTACTAGTGCTTTTCCAGGTGCAGCTGAATTGACAACTCCGTTGTTAACACTTATAAGTATTCTTTACCTCCCCTTGTGTCGAATCAATAAATTTAGGTTTTACTTCCCTCGAAGACTATTGCGATCCCCTATACTTGTGGGTCATCAAGAGTATTTTCTGGCGCCGTTTTCGGGGAGGCATAGCTCTACTCATAAGTTTACCTGGGGAGTACACTGTACATGTCTCTCTGTTTTTATTTTATTTTATTTTGTCTTGTCTAGTTTATTTGTGTTTAGTTTATTTCTGTTTAGTTATTTTTTTAGTTTACTTTTGTCTAGTTTATTTTTGTCTTGTTTTATTTTTCTTATATACCCAAAAATCCATAAAAAATTGAAAAACCAAAAATCTAAAAAATTGTTGTTATGGAAGAACATGCTAGACCCTCTATGGAACAATTTATAAAGTATAGAGAATCATATAAGGGTAAATTCATGACAGCCGTGTTTAAAAAGTTGGATCTAATTGCTAAAATTTTGCTTAAAGGCCATGATATAAATTGTTGCTCTGAACAGGATACTAAACATCTTAAATTCCAATGTGGCTTTAGTAAAGAAGTTTTAATTGTGAACTATCATTGGAATAATTATATACATCTTGGGTTTGAAGAAGTAGAACAATTTGTCTTATTTATGGGAGTTTCTAAAATAGAATCTTTTATGTCTAAAATTTATGAAACATGTGTTGCTTGTAAAGACCTCAAAGAATATGTCTCTTCTATCCTTGATTATTGCATGGAAAATTTCAGCAATAATTTTTATATCATTGATTATAAAGAGAGACTCAGTCATGCACAAGAATGTATCCACAATTTGCAGGAACCTGTGGAAGAAGAAATAGCTGAACCTGAAAGCTCATTAGATGAAAAAGAGGACGAGAGTGATGAACAAAAGGAGGAAGAATGGATTAGCTACCCATGCCTACCTTCTAATGAGAGTACCTCTTTATCCCTTATACTATTTGATTGTCCCCCATTCTTACCAAAGGAGGATGAATGCTATGTTCATGTGGATTCTCTTGAAATATCTACTATGAGTAAAACTTGTGATAATAATTATGCTCCTGTTATCTATGATAATCCCTGCTATTTTGATAAATCTTATGATAATCCTTTATCTGTGTCTAACTTCGAAATGCATGGTAATAAAGAGTTTTGCTTAGAAAATGTTTATGATAAAGCTCTAGATGATGGTCCTATATTGGTTGATAATATTAAATGCACTACTATTGAAAATGGGATTGAAGGGGTCTTGACATATTGGAGTCCCATACCTCTTGATGATGATCGATCATCTTGATAAAAATTATGTGTTTGTGGCTCATGATAAGAATGTTTTATGTGATAGTTATATTATTGAGTTTATTCATGATGCTACTGAAAGATATTATGAGAGAGTAAAATATGGTTGTAGAAGTTTTCATGGTACTAAAACACCTCTCTATATGCTGGAAGTTTTGAAGGTAGTCTTGTTTTGTCTTCCTATACTTATCACTTTGTTCTCTGTGAATTTATTTGTGTACAAGATTCCTATGCATAGGAAGTGGGTTAGACTTAAATGTGTTTTGAATTTGCTTCTTGATGCTCTCTTTTGCTTAAATTCATATTTCTTATGTGAGCATCTTCTCAAATTACTGAGCCTAGCTAAAAGGCATTAAAGAAAAGCGCTTATGGGAGGCAACCCATTGTTTTATTTCTGTATTTTTTTATGTTGAGTCTTGGAAGTTGTTACATCTGTAATAACCTATCCATATCATTTTTATTTCGTTTTTGTGCCAAGAATAGCCTCTAATAGGAAGAAAGTAAGATTTAAGGAAGTTGCTGTCCTGAAAACAGATTCTGTGACGTCACCATAAAATTTGTATGAACAGCAAGTGCGGAATTTTGATCTGCCATTTTTTTATGCATATGCACCAGGTTATTATCTAACTTTCGTTAGTTGACCACTTTTCGAGCTGGGCAACAGAAGATTTTCAGAAAAACCGAAATTTACATGTTGTTCCGCTTTAACAGATTTCTATCACCATTTGCATTTGCCGCTTGATCTTTTTCTTATTTTTTGTGTTCTTTTGAGAGAAGGAGATTTTTAAAGAAATTGATACAGTATCTAATTTTTTAATGTATGTTAGATTTATGTTAGAACTGAACCAAGTGGATTTGTAATTTTGATCGCACTAATGCTGCTAATGAGAATTGTGTGAAGTTTTGTATGAAGGAAGTTTTCAAGTCTAGAGAGAGAAGAATAACGTAATGAGATGAAGAATGGAGAAAACATTAAGCTTGGAGATGCCCATGTCACCCCAAGAAATATCCAAGAGGTACAAGCATCAAAGCTTGGGGCTGCCTAAGGCATCCCCCTCTTCATCAACAAAGTATCAGGTCATCTTTTAATATGCTATATTTTTATTGCTTCATATGTTATGTGTTGTTCTTGGAGCATATTTATTTGTGTTTTTAGTTTTATTTTGTTTTGTTTGTTGTAGCATATGGTTGGACCTCAAAATATTTGTTTTAGAGAGACACGCTCCATTTTCATTGCATAGAACACTCTAGTTTTCACTCTTATTGTTCTGCGGGTGTTCTAGTTTACTGTTACTGCGTTTAGCTCTTGGTTTTCGATTCTTGTTTTTCTCAGAGCTCCTTAGTATTATTTATTTTGTATGGCTAGGTCTCTGGTCCATATTGATTTTCTCTTTGAGAGCTATTTCAAATAAGTTGAATGGTGTTGGAGACGAGTAAAATGTTTCATGCCTATAGACTTTGGCATGTCATGTTAGATGTTATTTTAATCATATTCTTAGTAATTATTGTTGTAGCATGAATTGTCTCAAATATATGAGAGTGCTTAATGCACCATTGAAAGAATCATGTGTTGTTTCCATCATACAAAAGCATAGTATTGTGGTATTCTCCTTTGATGTTGTTATTGGGTCGACTTGGCACATGCTTACACCATGTTATGACTACAAACCAGTCACCTAAAGCATCTATGATCATTTAGTTTTTGACTTGTAATATTACTTATGCTTTGATTAATAATGTTTTGTCTCTATGCATATTATGGCCATTATTTCTCTATTAGTTGGTCGCTCCCAGTCTTTTGATAGCCTTCGCCTGTACTGAGTATGAGCTCTACTTGTGCATCTAACCACCAAAAAAACAAAGTTTGCCAATTGTGTCCACCATACATACCTATATGTGGTATTTCACCGCCACTCCAAAGTAAATTGCTTGTGTGCTACCTTTAAAACTGATAAGGGGTGGCCCGATCTTCTTAGTAAGCAACGGTGGTGATGATGATCACGGGATGAACACAGCGGAGATAACACGATGATGAAGTGGGTGATAACTTGTATGGCGCAACGAAGTCTCTCGATTGGTCCCTGTCGCCAATGCAACAGCTATCAACCCTGCAAGATATTCGCAACTCGACAAACTTGCGCACGTAGCCGCTGACCATGAAGTGCTAAGTTGCAACCGTCTAATTCCCAATAGAACAGCAGGTCACACAAGACTTTCAGGGGTAAACACCAAATCAATGCAATATGGTGTAGAGATTCAATAGAGTTGCAAAGCAATCAACTATGAACTAGGGTTTATCTTAAACGTGGTCTAAACCTAATTTGTGGGCGTCCTGGACACTTATATAGGGGTTCAGGACGACCAGAAGTCGAAAATACACATAGAAAACCGACCTAGATTGGATCTGGTCGAGACAGACAAACACAACATATAGTAGATTGCAGTAGATTGTATGCTATGTAAAGAATAGGACCGGGGTCCACAGTTCACTAGAGGTGTCTCTCCCATAAGATAAAGCATGTTGGGTGAACAAATTACAGTCGGGCAATTGACAAATAGAGAAAGGCATAACAATGCATATACATGATATGATAAATATAGTGAGATTTAATTGGGCATTACGACAAAGTACATAGACCGCCATCCAACCGCATCTATGCCTAAAAAGTCCACCTTCAGGTTATCATCCGAACCCTCCCAGTATTAAGTTGCAAAGCAAGACAATTGCATTAAGTATGGTGCGTAATGTAATCAACAACTACATCCTTAGAAATAGCATCAATGTTTTATCCCTAGTGGCAACAGACATCCACAACCTTAGAACTTTCTGTCACTGTCCCAGATTCAATGGAGGCATGAACCCACTATCGAGCATAAATACTCCCTCTTGGAGTTAAGAGTAAAAACTTGGCCAGAGCCTCTACTAATAACGGAGAGCATGCAAGATCATAAACAACACATGAACAATAGATTGATAATCACCATAATCATAGTACTCTCTATCCATCGGATCCCGACAAACACAACATATAGTATTACGATAGATGATCTTGATCATGTTAGGCAGCTCACAAGATCCAACAATGAAGCACAACAAGGAGAAGACGACCATCTAGCTACTGCTATGGACCCATGGTCCAGGGTGAACTACTCACTCATCACTCCGGAGGCGACCATGGCGGTGTAGAGTCCTCCGGGAGATGAATCCCCTCTCCGGCAGGGCCGGAGGCGATCTCCGAATCCCCGAGATGGGATTCGCGCGGCGGCGGCGTCTCGTAAGGTTTTCCGTATCGTGGCTCTCGGGGGTTTGCGACGGAAGCTTTAAGTAGGCGGAGGGTCAACGCGGGGGCCACACGAGGGCCCAGGGGGTAGGTCGGCGCGGCCTGGGCCGCGCCGGCCTCCTCCGGCCGCCTCGTGGCCCCACTTCGTTATCTCTTCGGTCTTCCGGAAGCTTCGTGCAAAATAGGACCCTGGGCGAAAGTTTCGTCCAATTCCGAGAATATTTCTTTACTAGGATTTCTGAAACCAAAAACAGCAGAAACAGCAATGGCTCTTCGGCATCTTGTTAATAGGTTAGTTCCAGAAAATGCATAAATATGACATATAATGTGCATAAAACATGTAGGTATCATCAATAAAGTAGCATGGAACATAAGAAATTATCGATACGTTGGAGACGTATCAGCATCCCCAAGCTTAGTTCTGCTCGTCCCGAGCAGGTAAAACGATAACAAAGATAATTTCTGAAGTGACATGCCATCATAATCTTGATCATACTATTTGTAAACATATGTAATGAATGCAGCGATCAAAACAAAGGTAATGACATGAGTAAACAACTGAATCATAAAGCAAAGACTTTTCATGAATAGTACTTCAAGACAAGCATCAATAAGTCTTGCATAAGAGTTAACTCATAAAGCAATAAATCAAAGTAAAGGTGTTGAAGCAACACAAAGGAAGATTAAGTTTCAGCGGTTGCTTTCAACTTATAACATGTATATCTCATGGATATTGTCAACATAAAGTAGTATAACAAGTGCAATATGCAAGTATGTAGGAATCAATGCACAGTTCACACAAGTGTTTGCTTCTTAAGGTGGAAGGAGATAGGTAAACTGACTCAACAATAAAAGTAAAAGAATGGTCCTTCAAAGAGGAAAGCATCGATTGCTGTATTTGTGCTAGAGCTTTTATTTTGAAAACATGAAACAATTTTGTCAACGGTAGTAATAAAGCATATGAGTTATGAAAATTATATCTTACAAGTTGCAAGCCTCATGCATAGTATACTAATAGTGCCCGCACCTCGTCCTACTTAGCTTGGACTACCGGATCTTCGCATGCCATGTTTTAACCAAGTGTCACAAAGGGGTACCTCCATGCCACCTGTACAAAGGTCTAAGGAGAAAGCTCGCATTTTGGATTTCTCGCTTTTGATTATTCTCAACTTAGACATCCATACCGGGACAACATGGACAACAGATAATGGACTCCTCTTAAATGCATAAGCATGTAGCAAAGTTATTATTCTCATATGAGATTGAGGATATATGTCCAAAACTGAAACTTCCACCATGGTTCATGGCTTTAGTTAGCGGCCCAATGTTCTTCTCTAACAATTTTGCATGCTCCAACCACTAAAATGATAGACCTTCAGACAAGACGGACATGCATAGCAACTCACATGATGTTCAACAATAGTTGATGGCGTTCCCCAGAAGCATGGTTATCGCACAACAAGCAACTTAATAAAAGATAAAGTGCATAAGTACATATTCAATACCACGATAGTTTTTAAGGCTATTTTGTCCCATGAGCTATATATTGCATAGGTGGATGATGGATTTTAAAGGTAGCACTCAAGCAATTTACTTTGGAATGGCGGAGAAATACCATGTAGTAGGTAGGTATGGTGGACACAAATGGCATAGTAGTTGGCTCAAGGATTTTGGATGCATGAGAAGTATTCCCTCTCGATACAAGGTTTAGGCTAGCAAGGTTATTTGAAGCAAACTCAAGGATGAACAAGTGCAGCAAAACTCACATAAAAGACATATTGTAAACATTATAAGACTCTACACTGTCTTCCTTGTTGTTCAAAACTCAATACTAGATATTATCTAGACCTTAGAGAAACCAAATATGCAAATCAAATTTTAGCAAGCTCTATGTATTTCTTCATTAATGGGTGCAAAGCATATGATGCAAGAGCTTAAACATGAGCACAACAATTGCCAAGTATCACATTATCCAAGACAGTTTAGAATTACTACATGTAGCATTTTCCAATTCCAACCATATAACAATTTAACGAAGAAGAAACTTCGCCTTGAACATTATGAGTAAAGCCTAAGGACACATGTGTCCATACGCAACAGCGGTCTCTCTCTCCCACAAAGTGAATGCTAGGATCCATCTTATTCAAACAAAAACAAAAACGAAAACAAACCGACGCTCCAAGCAAAGAACAAAAGATGTGATTGAATAAAAATATAGTTTCAGGGGAGGAACCTGATGATGTTGTCGATGAAGAAGGGGATGCCTTGGGCATCCCCAAGCTTAGACGCTTGAGTCTTCTTAAAATATGCAGGGGTGAACCACGGGGCATCCCCAAGCTTAGAGCTTTCACTCCTCTTGATCATAGTATATCATACTCCTCTCTTGACCCTTGAAAACTTCCTTCACACCAAACTTCAAGCAAACTCATTAGAGGGTTAGTGCACAATTAATAATTCACACATTCAGAGGTGACACAATCATTATTTTCACTTCTGGACATTGCATAATGCTACTGGACATTAGTGGATCAAAGAAATAAATCCAACATAGCAAAAGAGGCAATGCGAAATAAAAGGCAGAATCTGTCAAAAACAGAACAGTCCGTAAAGACGAATTTAGAAATGGCACCAGACTTGCTCAAATGGAAAAACTCAAAACTAATGAAAGTTGCGTACATATCTGAGGATCACGCTCGTAAATTGGCAGATTTGTTCGAATTTTCTACAGAGAATTGTGCCCAGATTCGTGACAGACAGCAATGCTGTTTCTGCGCAGCAATCCCAAATATAACATCAACTTTGACATAGAAACTTTACTTGGCACAAAAACATGATAAGGAGAGGTTGCTACAGTAGTAAACAACTTCCAAGACTCAACAAAACAAAAAATTGCTGTAGGTAAAAACATGGGTTGTCTCCCATAAGCGCTTTTCTTTAACGCCTTTCAGCTAGGCGCAGAAAGTGCAAATCAAGTAACATCGAATGAAGAAGCATCAACATCATTACCAGGGGTGTTGGGAGTTTTCTCAACCAAGCATAGTATATTTGATATATAAGTTTTAGCGTCTCCCTTTTCATTAGTCTTAGGCATGCTACTCTCATCGAACAAATTTTCAGGAACAAGCCAAGCATAGTTATCTTCTAGTGCATCATTCATAGCTAGGAGTTTACATGGTATTGGTGCTTTGATTTCCCCACCATCATTAATGTTATTAGTGTACTTTATTCTATCCATGTCCATTTTTTCAAGGAGACCAATAAAATTGGTATGAGAACCTAGCATATTAAATTTAGCAAAAACCTTTCTAGCCTCTCTTGCTAGACCACCAAATTCTCTAAGAAGGGTTTCTAAAACAAAATCTTTCTTTTCCCCTCTTCCATATCACCAAGTGTAAGAAACATGTGTTGGATTATAGGATTGAGATTAACAAATTTAGTTTCCAACATGCGAACTAAAGCAGCAGCAGCAATTTCATAGGTAGGTGCAAGTTCTACCAAGTGTCTATCTTCAAAATCTTCAGTGATACTAACATGATTGAAAAATTCTTCTATATTATTTCTCCCAACTATGGACCCACGTCCTACCGGTATGTCTTTTGTGGTAAAATTAAAAGGAAACATGATGCAATAGGCAAAAAGTAAACTAGGCAAACAAAGTAAAGACAAGTAGCTAAATTTTTTTGTGTTTTTGATATAGAGAGCAAGACAGTAAATAAAGTAAAGCTAGCAACTAATTTTTTTGTATTTTGATTTAGTGCAGCAAACAAAGTAGTAAATAAAATAAAGCAAGACAAAAACAAAGTAAAGAGATTGAGAAGTGGAGACTCCCCTTGCAGCGTGTCTTGATCTCCCGGCAACGGCGCCAAAAGAGCTTGATGGCGTGTAACTCACACGTTCGTTGGGAACCCCAAGAGGAAGGTATGATGCGCACAGCAAGTTTTCCCTCAGAAAGAAACCAAGGTTTAATCGAACCAGTAGGAGCCAAGAAGCACGTTGAAGGTTGATGGTCGCGAAATGTGATGCGGCGCAACACCGGGATTCCGGCGCCAACGCGGAACCTGCACAACACAACCCAAGTACTTTGTCCCAACGAAACAGTGAGGTTGTCAATCTCACCGGCTTGCTGTAACAAAGGATTAAACGTATCGAGTGGAAGATGTTTGCAAAGAAAATAGTAAAACACAATTGCAGTAGATTGTATGCTATGTAAAGAATAGGACCGGGGTCCACAGTTCACTAGAGGTGTCTCTCCCATAAGATAAAGCATGTTGGGTGAACAAATTACAGTCGGGCAATTGACAAATAGAGAAAGGCATAACAATGCATATACATGATATGATAAATATAGTGAGATTTAATTGGGCATTACGACAAAGTACATAGACCGCCATCCAACTGCATCTATGCCTAAAAAGTCCACCTTCAGGTTATCATCCGAACCCCTCCAGTATTAAGTTGCAAAGCAACAGACAATTGCATTAAGTATGGTGCGTAATGTAATCAACAACTACATCCTTAGAAATAGCATCAATGTTTTATCCCTAGTGGCAACAGCACATCCACAACCTTAGAACTTTCTGTCACTGTCCCAGATTCAATGGAGGCATGAACCCACTATCGAGCATAAATACTCCCTCTTGGAGTTAAGAGTAAAAACTTGGCCAGAGCCTCTACTAATAACGGAGAGCATGCAAGATCATAAACAACACATGAACAATAGATTGATAATCACCATAATCATAGTACTCTCTATCCATCGGATCCCGACAAACACAACATATAGTATTACAGATAGATGATCTTGATCATGTTAGGCAGCTCACAAGATCCAACAATGAAGCACAACAAGGAGAAGACGACCATCTAGCTACTGATATGGACCCATGGTCCAGGGGTGAACTACTCACTCATCACTCCGGAGGCGACCATGGCGGTGTAGAGTCCTCCGGGAGATGAATCCCCTCTCCGGCAGGGTGCCGGAGGCGATCTCCAATCCCCGAGATGGGATTCGCGGCGGCGTCTCGTAAGGTTTTCCGTATCGTGGCTCTCGGTCTGGGGGTTTCGCGAAGCTTTAAGTAGGCGGAGGGTCAACGCGGGGGCCACACGAGGGGCCGGGGGTAGGTCGGCGCGGCCAGGGCCTGGGTCGCGCCCCTCTGGCCGCCTCGTGGCCCCACTTCGTTATCTCTTCGGTCTTCGGAAGCTTCGTGCAAAAATAGGACCCCGGGCGAAAGTTTCGTCCAATTCCGAGAATATTTCTTTACTAGGATTTCTGAAACCAAAAACAGCAGAAAACAGCAACTGCTCTTCGCATCTTGTTAATAGGTTAGTTCCAGAAAATGCATAAATATGACATATAATGTGCATAAAACATGTAGGTATCATCAATAAAGTAGCATGGAACATAAGAAATTATCGATACGTTGGAGGCGTATCATTAGGCAGCTCACAAGATCTAAATAATGATAGCACAAGCGGAGAAGACAACCATCTAGCTACTGCTATGGAAACATGTCACAAGGGGTTCTCGATGGCGACCACCACCCACCCACCCTAAAACCACTCATCGCCGGCGATCATCGGAGTTTGTGGTCCTAATACCACATCTGAGCCGATCTTTCTCTCCTTCTTCATCGTCTCTACAAGGTAACTGGTTTTCTTCGACGTCTCATGGCTTCTCCTTCCTGGATCTGGAATGTTTCTTATATGACGGTACAAGATCTGGACAATGGAGTTCGCAATCTTCATGATGGGGAGATCCATATCTGGTCTGCCTCCAAATGGATCACATTGTTCGACGATCAGGGTATTCCTATCATTGGTAAATTCATGCAACCTGATATTGATGAGTTTAAGGAACGATCAGTCATTGAATTCTCAGCATTTCATGCTTTTATTGATCATTGCATTTATCCAACTCCTGATGTTATTGATGAGACCGAACTAGACACCGACATAGATTCATCTGCCATAGATTCATCTGCTTTAGATCTCAAGGGCAAGTCAAAAGCTTCTGATCCTATTTCTGCGGAGATTAACCCTAAGGTGCCTCTCCCTTCTGCCGATCAAGCCCATCCTTCTAAGAGGTGGAGGATCACATATTCTACACACAAAGATCTTGATCGTGGTAGGATGAAGGCTTATGATGGATCTCTCTCTCGTTCAGTCAAGGATGACTGGCTCACTCTTTTGGATGCAAAAGGGAAAATTATTGGATGTAGATACATGGAATCCAAGGATAACTTCTCAGTTGGTGCTAAACTCTATTTTCCAATGCATGTGGTTCAGATGGGACAGCCTTTGCATAAGACAAGTAATGACACGCAGGAGTGCATGGCCCATGCATCTTCTACTGACTCGGCTTCCAAGGAAGTGGTGGATTCTAAGTATCACGATTCACCTCAGATGAGTCATTATAGTTTATCAAGGATTCTTGATTACAGCCCGGGTATCAAGTTTGCAAAGTTTTGTTATTCTCAGTTTGGCAGAACAGTTCATCCATCTAATAGTTCGGGACACTTCACAATGGTAGTCTCCTTTGGACGTGCTTCCTTTAAACTTGATGAAAGTGCTGTGGGTATTGCTCTCGAGGCAGCAACTGGTGGTTTCAGTGGAGACCTCAAAGTGTCTTTGATTCGAGACAGGGTTTTCTCTTTCTGTGTTTCATGCAAATCTATTGGGTTTCATTTATTTAATCTTAGAAGCTTTGCTTGTACACAATTCAAGTGCTTTTTTCACCTTTGGAGTTGGGGTGGTCCAAACTGGCAGAAAGAATTTCAAAATTGGCAAAGGGAGTGTGAGCAATCTTGGACTCTAGTTAGTCCTACAAAAAAAAGAGTACGTCTTGGAATGTCTGCTATGCAACAGGGTCAACCCAAACCTATTCTGAGAAAAGCTAAGGCTCCTTCAAGAAATCTTTCCTTTGCGGATTCAATTGAATACACAGCATGCAAAGGGTATCAAAATCCTAAATTTACTACTGGGGTTGTCTTGCCTCCTACTCATTGTACATCCACGTTGCCTTCTTTGAAATTTGGATCTGCAAAACCTTTTGAGTTTACACAAGACAAGCTTGTTCAGCCAATTGAGAAGAATCATAATACAAACTCTCCTGTTTCTGTTGATCAGCAAGCAAGCTCTATTCATAATGTTGTTCCTTCAAAGGACACTGATCATGCCTCTACTTCGGGTACAAAACAAATTTCTCATACACAAGTTCAAGAGGAAGATCCCCATGGGTATATTGCTTTAGCTAATTTGGTTGATGACATGGCTTTTCAAGTTTGGGAATGTTCAAGATGTCTTTCTATGGGTCATAGTGCCAAGGATTGCACAAGAAAAATTCGGTGCCGTTTTTGTTTCCGATATGGTCATTTTAGGAAGGATTGTTTAGATTGGAAGCATCAAAAATCCTTTAAATGGGTTCCCAAACAGAGTAATCCTGTTATTAATGAACCCTCTGTCGGTTCAGACATAGATTCCCACCTGGAGGTTGTTTCTCTGCACGGCCGCGACGGTTCGGTTCCAACACAAACTGCTAAACGTACCCAAGCATCTACTTCAGACAACCCTTCCCCTGCTTCGTTGCCCTCGACACCTCCGCTCACGCCGCCGTCTTGCCACCCTCCAATGGCGAACTTTGAGGTCGACCCGACTCCCTGGCTACCACATGGTCACCAGATCATCGATGGCGGCCCCACTCGTCTTCCGCGGACCTTCTACAGTCCCTCCGTTGATCCGCCTCGTCGACATGACAACATCTGTGTCGCAGAACTTATGCCGCCGCCTCCTGGTCAGCTAATCCCGCATTGGCGTCAGCAGGTACGGAACTTTATCGAAGGTCAACTGCAGCGCACTGTAGAGGATGTTCAGCCATGTTTGCTTGGATTGGGGTTTTATCGTCTTCGTAGTCCTGCGGCCAGAGCGGCGTTGGTCAATCATATTCCCTATCAGATACAACAGGGGGTTTTTGTTCGATTTCTCAACCATGATGATAGGGAAAATCACAGGGCTGTTCAGGGTTTTCGATTTGGATGGTTAATGCTTCTCAGTGTCCCGTTGGACTATAGGAATGATTATGATCTGGCTAATGCTATTAGTTCCTTTGGGAAATTGCTACATTGGCATCAGGATGATGCTCTGCTTGAGAGAACAATTTGCTATGTGGCTTTCCAATCTGAAGCTAAGGTTCCTAGGGATATTGTTTTTACTAAATATGCTTCTGTTGGTGGAGTTAAGGAGTCTTGGACAGCTGCTTGTTTTATACTCACTGCTGAATTTGCTGATGAGCTACCACATGATGAAGACCAAATGCCACTCAATGGCAATCCACATCCTATGCCTGGGCTACTACAGCCTGACTTGAATAATTTTGTGAATCCACAATTTCCTGAGATTGGATGGGATGTGCAAGAACAGGTGCAGCCCCCTGTGCATAATCATGGAGTTCAGCACCCTCTGTTTGAGGTGGAGGAAGAGCAAGATCAAGCTATGGAGGTGGAGGCCCAGGTACAAGAGCAACAGCAAGAAGAAATCCCTGAGCAGCCAATGGAACAGGAGATTCACCAGTTTAATGAGTCTGCCTTTCTTGATACCTCAAGTTCAGAAGGTTCAGTTAACATGCTACAGGCCCCACAGCATTTGGTAATCAACAAGATTGAGGTGCTGTTTGATGTGGTAGACAAGAAGTTTCTTTCCTTTTTACACAAGCAATTTCCTAGCTATACAAGTTGTTTGTCTGATGTGATGGTTGGGCCTCTGCTGCCCAAGGACATGGTCATGGATCGAATCTATAAAGGTTTAGCTCCTTCTCTTTTCATGAAGGCTATTCCTATGGCACTACCTACACAGAAGTTTGCCTGGCTTTCTGGCTATAGGAGTTTGATCTCTGAGATACCAAGTTACAGTGAAGCACCAATGGCTCCTTGTGATATGCAATTCAGTGTGGAGCCTATTGCTGCTTCTGGGTTTGTTGGTGGGAGAACAGCAGTCAGCAAGAGGAGAAATAAGGACCCTTTTACTCCAAGGTTTACAAGAAGTGCACTTAAAGCCCAGATGCATATTCAGAAGCAAGGGATGAAGAAAGTATCCAGGAGGAACTCTATCACTGCTGCAGTTTCTCTTTTTACTGAAGAAGTGGACAGTTCATCTTGGACTGATAGTTCTATCAGAAGATGTACTAGGCACATGGCTAAAGCAAATGGGTATAAGTTTGAGAGTATGCCAGACAAGGGTACAACTAGGAAAAAACCTAAGTCATCCAAGCCAGAACAAGCAGATAAGGAGGAGGTTGTTCCTTTCATACCTGTTTCCACTTTGCAGAACATTGGAAGGCAACTACAAATCCCTGAGGAAGACATCACAACAGAGAAGCTTATGGCTGCTCCTGTGGACACCAAGGAAAAGAAGTCATCCAATGGATTATAGTTTGTTATGTCAAACAGTCAGTGGTGCTTTTGTGGCAATTATGAGGCTAGTCAGTGGTGTTTTTGTGGCAATTAGGAGAATAGCTTTTGGAAGTGCAAGACTTTTATTCTCCATTTGTGATTGTAATGATAATATTTGCTACTATGGTGTTCATGGTTATCTTGTGTGGCCTGTTATGCATGGTCCACTTTTGCTGTGCTACATTTGGTTTTAATGAATAGAACAACAATGAAGGTCGATTGGAATGTTCTTTGTTGGAATGTCAGAGGTTTAAATGACAAAGACAAGAGATTATTGGTGTTTAACAAAATTGATGAAAGTAATTGTGCCATTATATGCCTGCAAGAAACTAAATGTGAATCTTTTGAACACTCATTTATAAGGACTTTCTGCCCCAAAAGATTTGATAGATTTGCTTTTGTGCCCTCCATTGGTGCTTCTGGGGGGATTATTGTCCTTTGGAATAGTAGGGTTTTCATGGGCACTCTTCTTGAAATCACTCACTCTGCTATTAGGATACAATTCACTTCTGCTCACACTACTGAAAAGTGGACTCTGGTTACTGTGTATGGTCCTTGTAGAGGTATCATGAGGGATGAATTTGTTCAATGGTTGCATGATTTGGATATCCCTGTACATGATAATTGGTTACTCATTGGGGACTTTAATTTTATGAGATCAGTTGATAATAGGAATAAACCAGGGGCTGATATGGCAGATATCTTTCTATTTAATAGTATCATCAGCCACCTGGGGTTATTGGAATTACCTCTGAAAGGTAGACGTTTTACATGGTCTAACATGCAAGCCACACCTCTGATGGAACAATTAGATTGGTTTTTCACAACATGTGAATGGACTCTAAAATTTCCCAATACAATGGTATTCCCTTTGTCAAAATCTACCTCTGATCACATCCCTTGTGTGGTGTCTATCTCTACCTCTATTCCAAAAGCAAAGATTTTTAGGTTTGAGAATATTTGGTTGGAGCAGCCAGGGTTTATGGATGTAGTGAAGAAGGCTTGGGAATTACCAACTCACAAAAATAATGTTGCTTCTGTTTTGGCTGCAAAATTTAAAAATCTCAGATATGCTCTGAAGAAATGGGGGAAAAATCTGTCTCATTTGAAGTTGATAATTGAGCACTGCAATAAGGTCATATTATTCTTTGATAATCTGGAGGATTCTAGGGATTTAAGTAGGGAGGAATTTAATTTCAGAAATATTGTGAAGGTACATCTTAAAAAGTTATTGGGCATACAGTCAACATATTGGAAGAATAGATGTACAATTAGATGGATTAAACTTGGAGGAGAAAATACCAAATTCTTTCATGCCAAGGCTACTGAAAGATACAGATATAATGTGATCTCAGTTATTAAAGATGAACAAGGGAACTCTATGGTGGATCATAATCAGAAGGCTAATGCTCTTTGGACATGTTATAAAAATAGAATGGGAGTAACAAATGCTTCTGCCACACAAGCTGACATATCTCATCTTATCTCCCCTGTTGAAGGTTTGGAGTCTTTGTCAAAAGAGTTTACTGTTGAAGAAATTGAGGGTGTGGTTAAACATATGAAAACTGATAAAGCTCCTGGTCCAGATGGATTCAATGGGCTGTTTGTCAAGAAGTGTTGGCAAATCATAAAGGATGACTTCTTTAACTTGTGCAAGGATTTTCATAAGGGTCAAGCTTCTCTGGAAAGTATTAATAGTTCCTTTATAACCCTGATTCCAAAGAGTTTGTCTCCAGAAACAGTGAATGATTTTAGACCAATCTCACTGACAAATACTTGTCTGAAATTTCTGACAAAGTTGGCTGCTAACAGACTTCAGATTCAAATTACAAGATGCATTCATGAAAACCAGTATGGGTTCATAAGGGGTAGAACTATTCAAGACTGTTTAGCATGGACTTTTGAATACCTACATCAATGTCACAAATCTAAGAGGAAAGTTATTGTGTTAAAGCTAGATTTTGAAAAGGCCTTTGATACAATTGAACACAAAGCCATTATCAAGATAATGGAACTTAAAGGGTTTGATCCAATATTTATTAATTGGGTGATTGAGATTCTTTCTTCTGGTTCATCTGCAATTCTGTTGAATGGGGTTCCTGGTAAAACTTTTGTATGCAAAAGAGGGGTCAGACAGGGAGATCCTTTATCTCCTCTTTTATATGTTCTTGGTGGGGATCTTTTACAAAGTTATGTCAATCATGCATACAGAGAAGGGAGATTAAAGGCACCAATTCCAAATAGAGGAAGTAATGACTACCCTATAGTGCAATATGCAGATGACACTATTATTATGTTACCTGCTGAGATTGAGCAATTACAGATATTGAAAGAGGTACTTGGGGAGTATACAGCATTCACTGGTCTCAAAGTTAATTATCACAAGTCTTCACTCATACCAATAAATATTTCCCAGTTAGAAGCTGAGGCACTATCAGCACAGATACAATGTAATATTGCCTCCATGCCATTTCCATACCTTGGTATTCCTATGGGCACAACTAAACCAACAATCAGGGATCTCTCTCCACTCACTGATAGAATTGAAAGAAGGCTTACTGCTTCAGCATCATTCTTGTCTTATGGAGATAGATTAATATTGGTTAATTTAGTTCTGTCATCCATGCCTATTCATTTTCTTAGTACATTGGATATACCAGATGGAGTGATTGATGTTATTGATAGAGCCAGAAGGAATTGCTTGTGGAGGAAAAGAAAGGATGATGAGAAGGTGCACTCTCTGGCCTCCTGGGATATGATATGCAAACCAAAGAATAAAGGAGGTTTAGGTATCATTAATCTGAAGATTCAGAACAAGTGCCTCATGATGAAGCAGCTCCATAAATTCTATAATAATGTGGATCTTCCTTGGGTCAAACTAATAAGGAATTCATACTACTATAAAGAGGCACCACATGCTGTCACTGTTTGTGGTTCATTTTGGTGGAGGAACATTATGAAAATGTTTGAATTATACAGACAATTGACAAATTGCAAGATTGGGTCTGGAGAGACTATTCTTTTCTGGTCAGATAATTGGAATGATGGGGTACTCCAAGATATTTTTCCCAGACTATTTTCTTTTGCAAGGGACACATACATTTCAGTCAAAGAGGCATTGCAAATTACTGATCCTGCACAGGCTTTTCATCTGCCTATTTCTGCTGAGGCTGCTACTGAATTAAGAACACTTCAACATATGCTAGCAGGTGTAGTTACCTCAGATCAGGATGATCAATGGCTTATTACAAGCAATAAATCAGGAGCTTTTATTCCAAGTCAAATATACAGATTGAGCTTTCATCATATCAATTCACACTTTCCATCACAATGGATATGGAAAAGCAAGTGTACCTCTAAGCACAAATTCTTTGCCTGGCTTATATTACATGATCGAATCAACACCAAAGATATGTTAAGGAGAAGACATTGGCAAGTTACCTCTGATCATAGTTGTGTCTTATGTTTTGCTGATGCTCTGGAAGATTGGTCACATTTATTCTTTGAATGCACTTTTAGTGTCAGAGTTTGGATATACTTACAAATCAATTGGGCATCAGGTTCTGGACCAGAAATGCTGAAAAATACTAAGAAACGATTTAAGGGCCCCTGTTTTGTGGAGATTATTATCTTGGCTTGCTGGAATATATGGAAGCAGAGGAATAATAAGATTTTCAAGGATATACAACCAACCTTTAGAAATTGGAAGGAGGGTTTCTTTTCTGATATTACTCTACTTAAGCATAGAGTAAAAGAGAGTAATGTTCCCATCTTGTCATCATGGATTGACAATTTGTTGTAAATAGTTAGATTCTAGTTGTGTTCTTTTTGTAAATATTGTAAATACTTTCTGTTTTGAGTAATAAAAGGCTGTGGGGGGCTCCCCTGCAGTAGTTAGTTTTAAAAAAAAATAGTCCAAGGATGAACTACTCACGCATCAATCCGGAGGCGGGCATGATGATGTAGAGCCCCTCCGGTGATGATTCCCCTCTCCGGGGTGCCGGAGGCGATCTCCTGAATCCCCGAGATGGGATTGGCGGCGGCCTCTGAGTAATGTTTTCCGTATCGTGGCTCTCGGTACAGGGGGTTTCGCGACGAAGGCTATTTGTAGGCGGAAGGGTAGGTCAGGGGGCGACGCGAGGGGCGCATACCACAGGGCCGCGCGGCCAGGACCTGGGCCGCGCCGCCCTATGGTCTGGCCACCTCGTGGCCCCACTTCGTTATCCCTCCGGTCTTCTGGAAGCTTCGTGGAAAAATAAGACCCTGGGCGTTGATTTCGTCCAATTCCGAGAATATTTCCTTACTAGGATTTCTGAAACCAAAAACAGCAGAAAACAGAATGGCACTTCAGCATCTTGTTAATAGGTTAGTGCCGGAAAATGTATAATAATGCTGTAAAGTATGTACAAAACATTCAAGTATTGTAATAAAAGTAGCATGGAACATAAGAAATTATAGATACGTTTGAGACGTATCAAGCATCCCCAAGCTTAATTAGTTCCTACTCGCCCTCGAGTAGGTAAACGATAACACAAATAATTTCTGAAGTGACATGCTACCAACATAATCTTGATCAACATTATTGTAAAGCATATGAGATGGATGGAGTGATCTGAACAAAAGATTGCTAACAAAGATAATGACTAAACAAATGAATCATATAGCAAAACTTTTCATGAATAGTACTTTCAAACAAGTATCAATAAGACTTGCATAAGAGCTAACTCATAAGCAATAAATTCAAAGTAGAATGAATTGAAGCAACACAAAGGATGATTAAGTTTCAGCAATTGCTTTCAACTTGTAACATGCATATCTCATGGATATTTGTCAACATAGAGTAATATAACATGTGCAATAAGTAAACATGTAAGAATCAATGCACACAGTTAATACAAGTGTTTGCTTCTAAGATAGAAAGAAGTGGGTAAACTGACTCAACATAAAGTAAAAGAATGGCCCTTCGCAGAGGGAAGCATGGATTACTATTTTTGTGCTAGAGCTTTTATTTTGAAAACATAGAAACAATTTTGTCAACGGTAGTAATAATTCATATGTGCTATGCATAATACTTCCTACAAGTTGCAAGTCTCATGCATAGAGTACTAATAGTGCTCGCACCTTGTCCTACTTAGCTCGGAAAACACGGATTATCATCGCATAACATATGTTTCAACCAAGTGTCACAAAGGGGTACCTCTATGCCGCCGTACAAAGGTCTAAGGAGAAAGCACGCATTGGATTTCTCGCTTTTGATTATTCTCAACTTAGACATCCATACCGGGACAACATAGACAGATAATGGACTCCTCTTTTAATGCTTAAGCATTCAACAACTTAATATTCTCATAAGAGATTGAGGTTGTATGTCCAAACTGAAACTTCCACCATGATACATGGCTTTAGTTGGCTGCCTAATGTTCTTCTCTAACATATGCATACTCAAACCATTTGATCATGAAATCGCACTTACTTCAGACAAGACGAACATGCATAGCATCTCACATGATATCCAACAAAGGTAAAAAGTTGATGGCGTCCCCAAAACATGGTTACCGCTCAACAAGCAACTTATAAGAACTAAGACACATAACTACATATTCATCATCACAATAGTTTTTAAGCTATTTGTCCCATGAGCTATATATTGAAAAGATAAAGGAATGAAATTTTAAAGGTAGCACTCAAGTAATTTACTTTGGAATGGCAGAAAAATACCACATAGTAGGTAGATATGGTGGACACAAATGGCATGGATTTTGGCTCAAGGTATTTGGATGCACGAGAAGCATTTCCTCTCAGTACAAGGTTTGGGCTAGCAAGGTTGTTTGAAGCAAACACAAGTATGAACAGGTACAGCAAAACTTACACAAGAACATATTGCAAGCATTATAAGACTCTACACTGTCTTCCTTGTTGTTCAAACACTTTACCAGAAAATATCTAGACTTAGAGAGACCAATCATGCAAACCAAATTAAACAAGCTCTACGGTAGTTCTTCATTAATAGATTAAACTACATGATGCAAGAGCTTAAACATGATCTATGAGAGCTCAAACAATTGCCAAGTTACCAAACCATATGCAACATTTTCTGATTCCAACCAAATAGCAATTTAACGAAGCAATTTAGCCTTCGCCATGAACATTAAAGCACAATTAAGAACACAAGTGTTTTATATGAAAAAGCGGAGCGTAATATCTCCAATATAAGAATGATGGGATCCAACTTTATTCAAACCAAAACGAAAATAAAAGCAAACCGACGCCCAAGTAAAGAGCATAAGATGTGATGGAATAAAAATATAGTTTCACTAGAAGTGACCTGATAATGTTGTCGATGAAGAAGGGGATGCCTTGGGCATCCCCAAGATTAGATGCTTGAGTCTTCTTAAAATATGCAGGGATGAACCACCGAGGCATCCCCAAGCTTAGAACTTTCACTCTTCTTGATCATAGTATATCATCCTCTTCTCTTGACCCTTGAAAACTTCCTCCACACCAAACTTCAAGCAAACTCATTAGAGGGTTAGTGCATAATTACAAATTCACATATTCAGAGATGACACAATCATTCTTAACACTTCTGGACATTGCACAAAGCTTCTGAAAGTTAATGGAACAAAGAAACTCATTCAACATAGCAAAAGCGGCAATGCGAAATAAAAGGCAGAATCTGTCAAAAGAACAGTCCGTAAAGACGAATCTGGCAGGGTACTTAACTTGCTCAAACGGAAAAAATCAAAACTAATGAAAGTTGCGTACATATCTGAGGATCACGCTCGTAAATTTTCAGATTTTTTCGATTTTTTTACAGGGAGCTCTGCGAGAATTCGTGACAGACAGCAATGCTGTTTATGCGCAGCAATCCAAATATAGCATCAACTTTAGCATAGAAACTTTACTTGGCACAAAAACATGATAAGGATAGGTTGCTACAGTAGTAAACAACTTCCAAGACTCAACAATACAGTAAATAAAATAAAACATGGGTTATCTCCCAAGAAGTGCTTTTCTTTAACGCCTTTCAGCTAGGCGCAGAAAGTGCAAATCAAGTAACATCAAGAGAAGAAGCATCAACATCATAACTTGTTCTAATAATAGAATCAAAAGGCAACTTTATTCTCTTTCTAGGGAAGTGTTCCATACCTTTCTTGAGAGGAAATTGATATTAAATATTACCTTCCCTCATATCAATAACAGCACCAACGGTTCGAAGAAAAGGTCTTCCCAACACAATAGGATAAGATGCATTGCATTCGATATCCAAGACAACAAAATCAACGGGAACAAGGTTATTGTTAACCGTAATGCGAACATTATCAATCCTCCCGAAAGGTTTCTTTTTAACATTATCGGCAAGATTAACATCTAAATAACAATTCTTCAATGGTGGCAAGTCAAGCATATCATAAATCTTTTTAGGCATAACAAATACTTGCACCAAGATCACATAAAGCATTACACTCAAAGTCATTAAATTTCATCTTAATGATGGGCTCCCAACCATCTTCTAACTTCCTAGGAATAGAAGCTTCAAGTTTTAATTTCTCTTCCCTAGCTTTAATGAGAGCATTTGTAATATGTTTTGTAAAGGCTAAATTTATAGCACTAGCATTGGGACTTCTAGAAAGTTTTTGTAAGAACTTTATAACTTCAGTAATATGACAATCATCAAAATCTAAACCATTATGTTCTACAACAATAGAATCATTGTCACCAATATTTTGAAAAATTTCAGCAGTTTCAGGCAATTTTGTACGCTTTGCACTAGGAGTAGAAACATTGCCAACACCAATTATTTTACCATTGATAGTAGGAGGTGCAGCAACATGTGAAGAATCAACATTATTAGTGGTGGTAATAGTCCATACTTTAGCTACATTATTTTCTTTAGCTAGTTTTTCTTTTTCTTCTCTATCCCACCTTGCATGCAATTCAGCCAACATTCTAATATTATCATTAATTCGAACTTGGATGGCATTTGTTTTAGCAAACCTAGCATCTTTAACTTCCTCAGGCATAACTTTCAATTTTAAAAGATCAACATCAAGAGCAAGACTATCAACCTTGGAAGCAAGAACATCAATTTTACCAAGCTTTTCTTCAACAGTTTTATTGAAAGCAGTTTGTGTACTAATAAATTCTTTAAGCATCATGATACGTCTCCAACGTATCGATAATTTATTATGTTCCATGCTACATTATTGATGATATCTACATGTTTTATGCACATTATATGTCGTATTTACGCATTTTCTGGAACTAACCCATTAACAAGATGCCGAAGAGCCTTGTTGTTTTGCTGTTTTTGGTTTCAGAAATCCTAGTAACGAAATATTCTCGGAATTGGACGAAATCAACGCCCGGGTCCTATTTTTGCACGAAGCTTCCAGAAGACCGAAGGGGAAAGGAAGTGGGGCCACGAGGCGCCGCCACAACAGGGCGCGGCCTAGGCTTGGCCACGCGGCCCTGTCATGTGGGGCCCTCGTGTGCCCCCGACTTGCCCTTCCGCCTACTTAAAGCCTCCGTCGCGAAACCCCCACCGAGAGCCACGATACGGAAAACCTTGCCGAGACGCGCCGCCGCGAATCCCATCTCGGGGATTCAGGAGATCGCCTCCGGCACCCTGCCGGAGAGGGGATTCATCTCCGGAGGACTCTTCATCGCCATGATCGCCTCCGGAGTGATGAGTGAGTAGTTCACCCTGGACTATGGGTCCATAGCAGTAGCTAGATGGTCGTCTTCTCCTAATTGTGCTTCATTGTTGGATCTTGTGAGCTGCCTAACATGATCAAGATCATCTATCTGTAATACTATATGTTGTGTTTGTCGGGATCCGATGGATAGAGAATACTATGTTATGGTGATTATCAATCTATTACTTATGTGTTGTTTATGATCTTGCATGCTCTCCGTTATTAGTAGAGGCTCTGGCCAAGTTTTTACTCTTAACTCCAAGAGGGAGTATTTATGCTCGATAGTGGGTTCATGCCTTCATTGATACCTGGGACAGTGACAGTTCTAAGGTTGTGATGTGCTGTTGCCACTAGGGATAAAACATTGATTCTATGTCTAAGGATGTAGTTGTCGATTACATTACGCACCATACTTAATGCAATTGTCTGTTGCTTTGCAACTTAATACTGGATGGGGTTCGGATGATAACCTGAAGGTGGACTTTTTAGGCATAGATGCAGTTGGATGGCGGTCTATGTACTTTGTCGTAATGCCCTGATTAAATCTCACTATATTTACCATATCATGTATATGCATTGCTATGCCCTTTTCTATTTGTCAATTGCCCGACTGTAATTTGTTCACCCAACATGCTTTTATCTTATGGGAGAGACACCTCTAGTGAACTGTGGACCCCGGTCCTATTCTTTACATCGCATACAATCTACTGCAATACTTGTTTTACTGTTTTCTTCCAAACAATCATCTTCCACACAATACGGTTAATCCTTTGTTAGAGCAAGCCGGTGAGATTGACAACCTCACTGTTTCGTTGGGGCAAAGTACTTTGGTTGTGTTGTGCAGGTTCCACGTTGGCGCCGGAATCCCTGGTGTTGCGCCGCATCACATTTCGTCACCATCAACCTTCAACGTGTTTCTTGACTCCTACTGGTCCGATTAAACCTTGGTTTCTTACTGAGGGAAACTTGACACTGTGCGCATCATACCTTCCTCTTGGGGTTCCCAACGGACGTGTACATCTACGCGCATCAAAGCAAATTTCTGGCGCCGTTGCCGGGAGATCAAGACACGCTGCAAGGGGAGTCTCCACTTCCCAATCTATTTACTTTGTTTTTGTCTTGCTTTATTTTATTTACTACTTTGTTTGCTGCACCTAAACAAAACACAAAAAAATTAGTTGCTAGTTTTACTTTATTTATTGTCTTGCTCTCTATATCAAAAACACAAAAAAAATTAGTTACTTGCATTTACTTTACTTAATTCATCATGTTTCCTTTTAATTTTACCACAAAAGACATACCGGTAGGACGTGGGTCTATAGTTGGGAGAAATAATATAGAAGAATTTTTCAATCATGTTAGTATTGAAGATTTTGAAGATAGACACTTGGTAGAACTTGCACCTACCTATGAAATTGCTGCTGCTGCTTTAGTTCGTATGTTGGAAACTAAATTTGTTAATCTCAATCCTATAATCCAACACATGTTTCTTACACTCGGTGATATGGAAGAAGGGGAAAAGAAAGATTTTGTTTTAGAAACTCTTCTTAGAGAATTTGGTGGTCTAGCAAGAGAGGCTAGAAAGGTCTTCGCTAAATTTAATATGCTAGGTTCTCATACTAATTTTGTTGGTCTCCTTGAAAAAATGGACATGGATAGAATAAGGTACACTAATAATATTAATGATGGTGGGGAGATCAAAGCACCAATACCATGTAAACTCCTAGCTATGAATGATGCATTAGAAAATAACTATGCTTGGCTTGTTCCTGAAAATTTGTTCGATGAGAATAGCAAGCCCAAGACTAATGAAAAGGGGGACGCTAAAACTTATGTATCCAATATACTATGCTTGGTTGAGAAAACTCCCAACACCCCTGGTTATAATGTCGATGTTTCATCTCTTAATGTTACTTGATTTGCACTTTCTGCGCCTAGCTGAAAGGCGTTAAAGAAAAGCGCTTATGGGAGACAACCCATGTTTTTACTACAGTACTTTGTTTTATATTTGAGTCTTGGAAGTTGTTTACTACTGTAGCAACCTCTCCTTATCATGTTTTTGTGCCAAGTAAAGTTTCTATGTTAAAGTTGATGTTATATTTGGGATCGCTGCGCAGAAACAGCATTGCTGTCTGTCACGAATCTGGGCCTAAGTCTCTGTAGAAAATTCTAAAAAATCTGCCAATTTACGAGCGTGATCCCCAGATATGTACGCAACTTTCATTAGTTTTGAGTTTTTCCATTTGAGCAAGTCTGGTGCCATTTTAAAATTCGTCTTTACGAACTGTTCTGTTTGGACAGATTCTGCCTTTTATTTCGCATTGCCTCTTTTGCTATGTTGGATGAATTTCTTTGATCCATTAATGTCCAGTAGCTTTATGCAATGTCCAGAAGTGTAAAGAATGATTGTGCCACCTCTGAACATGTGAATTATTAATTGTGCACTAACCCTCTAATGAGTTCGCTTGAAGTTTGGTGTGAAGGAAGTTTTCAAGGGTCAAGAGAGGAGTATGCTATACTATTATCAAGAGGAGTGAAAGCTCTAAGCTTGGGGATGCCCCGTGGTTCACCCCTGCATATTCTAAGAAGACTCAAGCGTCTAAGCTTGGGGATGCCCAAGGCATCCCCTTCTTCATCAACAACATCATCAGGTTCCTCCCAAAATATTTTTATTCAGTCACATCTTGTGTTCTTTACTTGGAGCGTCGGTTTGTTTTTGTTTTTGTTTTTGTTTGAATAAAATGGATCCTAGCATTCACTTTGTGGGAGAGAGACACGCTCCGCTGTTGCATATGGACAAATATGTCCTTAGGCTTTACTCATAATATTCATGGCGAAGTTTCTTATTCGTTAAATTGTTATATGGTTGGAATTGGGAAATGCTACATGTAGTAATTCTAAAATGTCTTGGATAATGTGATACTTGGCAATTGTTGTGCTCATGTTTAAGCTCTTGCATCATATACTTTGCACCCATTAATGAAGAAATACATAGAGCTTGCTAAAATTTGGTTTGCATATTTGGTCTCTCTAAGGTCTAGATAATATCTAGTATTGAGTTTTGAACAACAAGGAAGACGGTGTAGAGTCTTATAATATTTACAATATGTCTTTTATGTGAGTTTTGCTGCACCGGTTCATCCTTGAGTTTGCTTCAAATAACCTTGCTAGCCTAAACCTTGTATCGAGAGGGAATACTTATCATGCATCCAAAATCCTTGAGCCAACCACTATGCCATTTGTGTCCACCATACCTACCTACTACATGGTATTTCTCCGCCATTCCAAAGTAAATTGCTTGAGTGCTACCTTTAAAATTTCCATCATTCGCCTTTGCAATATATAGCTCATGGGACAAAATAGCCTTAAAAACTATCGTAGTATTGAATATGTACTTATGCACTTTATCTCTTATTAAGTTGCTTGTTGTGCGATAACCATGCTTCTGGGGACGCCATCAACTACTCTTTGTTGAATATCATGTGAGTTGCTATGCATGTCCGTCTTGTCTGAAGTAAGAGGGATCTACCACCTTAATGGTTGGAGCATGCATATTGTTAGAGAAGAACATTGGGCCGCTAACTAAAGCCATGAATCATGGTGGAAGTTTCAGTTTTGGACATATATCCTCAATCTCATATGAGAATAATAATTGTTGTTACATGCTTATGCATTAAAGAGGAATCCATTATCTGTTGTCCATGTTGTCCCGGTATGGATGTCTAAGTTGAGAATAATCAAAAGCGAGAAATCCAAAATGCGAGCTTTCTCCTTAGACCTTTGTACAAGCGGCATGGAGGTACCCATTTGCGACACTTGGTTGAAACATGTGCATTGTGATGATCCGGTAGTCCAAGATAAGTAGGACAAGGTGCGGGCACTATTAGTATGCTATGCATGAGGCTTGCAACTTGTAAGATATAATTTACATAACTCATATGCTTTATTACTACCGTTGACAAAATTGTTTCATGTTTTTAAATAAAAGCTCTAGCACAAATACAGCAATCGATGCTTTCCTCTTTGAAGGACCTTTCTTTTACTTTTATTGTTGAGTCAGTTTACCTATCTCTCTCCACCTTAAGAAGCAAATACTTGTGTGAACTGTGCATTGATTCCTACATACTTGCATATTGCACTTGTTATATTACTCTATGTTGACAATATCCATGAGATATACATGTTATAAGTTGAAAGCAACCGCTGAAACTTAATCTTCCTTTGTGTTGCTTCAATACCTTTACTTTGATTTATTGCTTTATGAGTTAACTCTTACGCAAGACTTATTGATGCTTGTCTTGAAGTACTATTCATGAAAAGTCTTTGCTTTATGATTCACTTGTTTACTCATGTCATTACCATTGTTTTGATCGCTGCATTCATTACATATGTTTACAAATAGTATGATCAAGATTATGATGGCATGTCACTTCAGAAATTATCTTTGTTATCGTTTTACCTGCTCGGGACGAGCAGAACTAAGCTTGGGGATGATACGTCTCCAACGTATCGATAATTTATTATGTTCCATGCTACATTATTGATGATATCTACATGTTTTATGCACATTATATGTCGTATTTACGCATTTTCGGAACTAACCTATTAACAAGATGCCGAAGAGCCAGTTCTGTTTTCTGCTGTTTTTGGTTTCAGAAATCCTAGTAACGAAATATTCTCGGAATTGGACGAAATCAACGCCCGGGTCCTATTTTTGCACGAAGCTTCCAAGACCGAAGGGAAAGGAAGTGGGGCCACGAGGCGCCGCCACAACAGGCGGCGCGGCCTAGGGCTTGGCCGCGCGGCCCTGTCATGTGGGGCCCTCGTGTGGCCCCCGACTTGCCCTTCCGCCTACTTAAAGCCTCCGTCGCGAAACCCCCGTCGAGAGCCACGATACGGAAAACCTTCGAGACGCGCCGCCGCGAATCCCATCTCGGGGATTCGGGAGATCGCCTCCGGCACCCTGCCGGAGAGGGGATTCATCTCCCGGAGGACTCTTCATCGCCATGATCGCCTCGGAGTGATGAGTGAGTAGTTCACCCCTGGACTATGGGTCCATAGCAGTAGCTAGATGGTCGTCTTCTCCTAATTGTGCTTCATTGTTGGATCTTGTGAGCTGCCTAACATGATCAAGATCATCTATCTGTAATACTATATGTTGTGTTTGTCGGGATCCGATGGATAGAGAATACTATGTTATGGTGATTATCAATCTATTACTTATGTGTTGTTTATGATCTTGCATGCTCTCCGTTATTAGTAGAGGCTCTGGCCAAGTTTTTACTCTTAACTCCAAGAGGGAGTATTTATGCTCGATAGTGGGTTCATGCCTTCATTGATACCTGGGACAGTGACAGAAAGTTCTAAGGTTGTGATGTGCTGTTGCCACTAGGGATAAAACATTGATTCTATGTCTAAGGATGTAGTTGTCGATTACATTACGCACCATACTTAATGCAATTGTCTGTTGCTTAATAGGATGGGGTTCGGATGATAACCTGAAGGTGGACTTTTTAGGCATAGATGCAGTTGGATGGCGGTCTATGTACTTTGTCGTAATGCCCTGATTAAATCTCACTATATTTATCATATCATGTATATGCATTGCTATGCCCTTTTCTATTTGTCAATTGCCCGACTGTAATTTGTTCACCCAACATGCTTTTATCTTATGGGAGAGACACCTCTAGTGAACTGTGGACCCCGGTCCTATTCTTTACATCGCATACAATCTACTGCAATACTTGTTTTACTGTTTTCTTGCAAACAATCATCTTCCACACAATACGGTTAATCCTTTGTTACAGCAAGCCGGTGAGATTGACAACCTCACTGTTTCGTTGGGGCAAAGTACTTTGGTTGTGTTGTGCAGGTTCCACGTTGGCGCCGGAATCCCTGGTGTTGCGCCGCATCACATTTCGCCACCATCAACCTTCAACGTGCTTCTTGACTCCTACTGGTCCGATTAAACCTTGGTTTCTTACTGAGGGAAACTTGCCACTGTGCGCATCATACCTTCCTCTTGGGGTTCCCAACGGACGTGTACATCTACGCGCATCACATCACTTCAAGACCAGAGGGTACACTCTTATTATTGTTGTAAGAATTACCATAACCATTACCATTATTAAAAGGATATGGCCTAAAGTTGTTGTTACCATAATTATTCCTATAAGCATTGTTGTTGAAGTTATTGTTCTTAATGAAATTCACATCAACATTTTCTTCTTGAGCAACCAATGAAGCTAAAGGAACATTATTAGGATCAATATGAGATCTACCATTTGCAAGCATAGACATAATAGCATCAATCTTATCACCCAAAGAAGAGGTTTCTTCAACAGAATTTACCTTCTTACCTTTCAGGCGCTGATACGCGTGAAGCACACGTCCGTTGGGAACCCCAAGTGGAAGGTATGATGCGTATAGAAGCAAGTTTCCCTCAGTATGAAACCAAGGTTATCGAACCAGTAGGAGCCAAGAAGCACGTGAAGGTTGTTGGTGGAGGAGTGTAGTGCGGCGCAACACCGTGAAACCGGCGCCAACGTGGAACCTGCACAACACAATCAAAGTACTTTGCCCCAACGTAACAATGAGGTTGTCAATCTCACCGGCTTGCTGAAAACAAAGGATTAAACGTATCGAGTGGGAGATGGTGTTTGTTTGCAAAGAACAGTAAAAACAATGATTGCAGTAGAATGTATTCAGATGTAAAAGAATGGACCGGGGTCCACAGTTCACTAGTGGTGTCTCTCCAATAAGATAACTAACATGCTGGGTGAACAAATTACAGGCGGGCAATTGACAAATAAAGATTCAATACATATCAACGATGATTACTATGTGATTTAATCAGGGCATTACGACAAAGTACATAGACCTCTATCCAGCATGCATCTATGCCTAAAAAGTCCACTTTCAGGTTATCATCCGAACCCCTTCCGGTATTAAGTTGCAAGCAACAGACAATTGCATTAAGTATGGTGCGTAATGTAATCAACACAAATATCCTTAGACAAAGCATCGATGTTTTATCCCTAGTAGCATAAGCACATCCACAACCTTAGAACCTACTGTCACGATCCCATATTCAATGGAGGCATGAACCCACTATCGAGCATAATTACTCCCTCTTGGAGTTACAAGTATCAACTTGGCCAGAGCCTCTACTAGCAACGGAGAGCATGCAAGAACATAAAAAACACATATATGATAGATTGATAATCAACTTGACATAATATTCTATATTCATCGGATCCCGCCAAACACAACATGTAGCATTACAAATAGATGATCTTGATCATGTTAGGCAGCTCACAAGATCTAAACAATGATAGCACAAGCGGAGAAGACAACCATCTAGCTACTGCTATGGACCCATAGTCCAAGGATGAACTACTCACGCATCAATCCGGAGGCGGGCATGATGATGTAGAGCCCTCCGGTGATGATTCCCCTTTCCGGCAGGGTGCCGGAGGCGATCTCCTGAATCCCGAGATGGGATTGGCGCGGCGGCCTCTCAATGTTTTCCGTATCGTGGCTCTCGGGGGGTTTCGCGACGAAGGCTATTTGTAGGCGGAAGGGTAGGTCGGGGGCGACGCGAGCCCAGACCACGGCCGCGCGGCCGGGGCCTGGGCCGCGCCGCCTATGGTCTGGCCACCTCGTGGCCCCACTGTTCCCTCCGGTCTTGGAAGCTTCGTGGAAAAATAGGACCCTGGGCGTTGATTTCGTCCAATTCCGAGAATATTTCCTTACTAGGATTTCTGAAACCAAAAACAAGAAAAGAACTGGCACTTCGGCATCTTGTTATTAGGTTAGTGCCGGAAAATGTATAATAATGCTGTAAAGTATGTATAAAACATTCAAGTATTGTCATAAAAGTAGCATGGAACATAAGAAATTACAGATACGTTTGAGACGTATCATAGGGATGTCCTCATCATCTCCCCCCTGATGACCCACAAGTATAGGGGATCGCAACGGTCTTCGAGGGAAGTATTACCCAATTTATTGATTCGACACAAGGGGAGACAAAGAATACCTGTAAGCCTTAACAGCGGAGTTGTCAATTCAGCTGCACTGGAAACAGACTTGCTCGCAAAAGTTTATCAGTAAATTTTATAGCAGTAGGAGTAGTGAAATAACAGCGACGGTGAAATAAAGACAGCAGTAGTGATTATAGTAAACAGCAGGATTAAAATACTGTAGGCACAGGGATGGATGAACGGGCGTTGCATGGATGAGAGAATTCATATAACAATCATGGTAGGGCATTTGCAGGTAATAATAAAGCGGTATCCAAGTACTAATTAATCCATAGGCATGTGTTCCGTATATAGTCGTACGTGCTCGCAATGAGAAACTTGCACAACATCTTTTGTCCTACCAGCCGGTGGCAGCCGGGCCTCTAGGGAAACTACTGGAAATTAAGGTACTCCTTTTAATAGAGTACCGGAGCAAAGCATTAACACTCCGTGAACACATGTGATCCTCACATCACCGCCTTCCCCTCCGGTTGTCCCAATTCTTGTCACTTTGGGGCCTCGGGTTCCGGACAGCAACGTGTGTATACAACTTGCAGGTATGATCATAAAATAATGCATATCATGATGAAACAATAACATGTTCAGATCTGAGATCATGGCACTCGGGCCCTAGTGACAAGCATTAAGCATAACAAGTTGCAACAATATCATAAAAGTAACATCTACGGATACTAGGCACCATGCCCTAACAATCTTGTGACTATTACATGATCAATCTCATCCAATCCCTACCATCCCCTTCAGCCTACAGCGGGGAATTACTCACACATGGATGGGGGAAACATGGCTGGTCGATGGAGAGGCGTCGGTGGTGATGGCGGCGATGATCCCCTCCAATTCCGTCCGGCGGAGTGCCAGAGCGGAGTTTCTGGTCCCGAGGCGGAGTTCGCGATGGAGGCGGCGTACTGGATGGTTTCTGGAAATATGGTCGAACCCCCTGGTGTTTTTAGGTCGAAAAGGATATGTAGTCGAAAGGGGAGCGTCGGGGGGCCGCCGAGGCGCCCGGACCATAGGGCGCGCCCCCCGGCGCCGGCCGTGGTCTGGGGGCACGGGCCCCCTGGTTCGCCCTTTTGGCCTCTCATCTTCACGGTGAAAATAGGCCCATTGCGATTATTTCCGGGGTTTTTCCTGAAAGTCGAATTTCTGCACAAAAACGAGACACCAGTGCAATTCTGCTGAAAACAGCATTAGTCCGTGTTAGTTGTATCCAAAATACACAAATTAGAGGCAAAACAATAGCAAAAGTGTTCGGGAAAGTAGATACGTTTTGGACGTATCAACTGCTTGCTCCTCAAGCAATTCAGTTAACAACTGAGTGCGATAAAAGAACTTTCACGAACACATTTGTTCATATGATGTAAATATTCTCATGATATGGCAAGTGCTTAAGCAATTCATAATAAGGTACATGCAAATAAAGTCATCTAATAGCTGCGTCAATCATGAAAGAGATACCAACAAACTAATAACAAGCATCATGAAACACTTCAATAAGCAGGATTGCAATGTTTATAGAAAGATATGATAAAGTCATATCTCGCTTGCCTGTATTTGTACAGCAAAACATAAATGCCCAGGCACCTCTGAAGTTCATAGAAAGACTAGAAGTAAAATTGTCAAAGATAAAAGCGTCAAAGTTATACCACAGCTGATCATATTTTGGGACAAACATATTATACTAAGAATGACAGTTATGCTCTCAAGAAGGTACTCAAAGAAAGGATGGTGACTCAACATAAAAGTAAAAGATTGACCCTTCGCAGAGGGAAGCAGGGATTAACATGTGCTAGAGCTTTTCATTTTTTTCAAAGACAGAAGTAAAATTATTTTGAGAGGTGTTTGTTGTTGTCAACGAATGATAGTGGGTACTCTAACTACCTCGCCAACCAGACTCTCAAGAGCGGCTCCCATGAAGGACGTTATCTCTACCAGCAAGGTAGATCATCCCTCTTCTCTTTTGTTTACACATGTATTTTAGTTTCATTATGGATGACACTCCCCCAACCTTTGCTTACACAAGCCATGGCTAACCGAATCCTCGGGTGCCTTCCAACATTCACATACCATGGGGAAGTGTCTATTTGCAGGTTAAGTTGCTTACTGATGAATCAGAGCAAAACATGTGAAGAGAATTATTAATGAAGGTTAATTAATTGGGGCTGGGAACCCCGTTGCCAGCTCTTTTTGCAAAATTATTGGATAAGCGGATGTGCCACTAGTCCATTGGTGAAAGTCTGTCCGGAGTAAATGACAAGGTTGAAAGATAAAACACCACATACTTCCTCATGAGCTATAAAACATTAACACAAATTGAGAAGTAGTTTGAAGGTTTAAAGGTAGCACATGAGAATTTACTTGGAATGGTTTGAAATGCCATGCATAGGTATTTATGGTGGACACTTTGGAATAACTTAGTTTTCAGTATTTGGAAGCACGAGCAGCATTCCCGCTCAGTACAAGTGAAGGCTAGCAATAGACTGGGAAGCGACAATCAAGAGAGCAATAACTGTCATAATCATGCTTGCGACAAAATAAAATTAACGGAGGCATAAAAGTGATACAAGAACTCTGAAGCAAAGTAAATCATCGAGGCTTAATTGACTTTTGTTTAGTCATATGCATGCGTGAGCATGTGCCAAGTCGATTCAAGTGAATTATTCAGAGGAGGATACCACAATGTCATACCGATCTATGAATAAAACAATGCAAGCGAATATTCATGTCATGCTACTCATTATTAATAGATTGGAACTAATCATGAGAGATCATGAACTACTAGACTTTCATTAAATGACATATACCTCACATGAACCAACTAAGCATGCTCACATGGATGAGTATATGTACAAAAATGAAAACAAATAGAGTTCATACCAGCCTCTCACCACAGTCAAGTTGCCGTAGATCGTCATTATTGCCTTTCACTTGTGCAGCTTGAATAATAATATGGAATGAAACCAAGCTCCAACCACCGGAGACCTCTGAACTCCCTAATGAACTTTACAAAACCAAAGAAGAACAACAAATATTTTTGGTGTTTTCGGGTTAGAAACAAGAACAAAAGGAAACAAGCAAACAAAGCAAAATCTTTTTGGGTTTTCTCATAGCAAACCAACGATAGCAAATAAAGTAAAATAAGAGCAAAGAACCAAATAAACAAATGGTGAAGAGAAACAACAGAAATATTTTTGGTCTTTTTGTGTTTTAGGAAAGAAACAAAGCAAAAACAAGAGAATGCAAACTAACAAAACATAAAAGCAGGATAGCAGAAATCTGCCAAAACCTGACAACAGTACAGAAATCGATTTTTACAAAAATCTTGCGTTGCTCAGTTCAAAAAACGTTCAACTAATGAAAGTTAGATAACAACTGGGGAACATGCAAAAAAAATTTCAACTCAAAATAACGTTCTGTGCGCACGATTTTGGTAACAGCCCAGAATCTGTTTTTGGACAGCACTTCCCCAAATATCATCTCCCTCTCATTAGAAAACCATTTTAAGAAACTAAACAAGTATGTACAAGTATCCAGCAACCATAATATGCAAAGAATGAGTGATGCCGGTATACCACCCCCAAGCTTAGGCTTTTGGCCTAAGTGGAGTTCATTCCCACGGTCCCCATGAAGTGGTATCTCCGTAGTATGACGAAGAAGGACCCTGTTCTGGGTATGTGCTGGAAGAAGCAACAGGATACGTGATGGTGTAGTCGTAGGAGGGCTCGGCGTCCTCGGAGTCATGCTGCTGGTGGAAGCCTTGTATCTTCAGTTGCTCATCCACCTCCTCCTTAGAGCGCGACCATGGTGTCCTGTCAACACTGAACAAATCGGTTTGGGGCAAGAGGACTTCCCTCTCATCCCCGTCAGCAAATAACATTCTATAGACAATATTATCTATACTAGAGTCAGTTGTAACAAATTGGTGACTTTTCATAGCAGCAATATCTAACCTAGCAGGGGTTAGTTCCACATCAGTAGGGTCAAGAGGAAGATCTAGATGTGCCAAAATACGCGATGCAATTATTCCTCCAAAAATAGGCCCCTTGTTAGACAAACGGCGAGCAACAAGAGCACCAAGATGATAAGGTGTCTCTCCAGTGAGTGCAGCAATTAAGAAAGCAAGATGATAACTAGAAATATTACTAGTATTCTCCCTACCAAGAATGCTAGTAGCAAGGTAATAAGCAAAATACTTAATGGCGGGGAGTTGGATGTTTCTTATCTTGCCACGCTGAATGGTGCGGCAATCATCATTGGTGATTTCTCGATAGAGCTCCAGCAAAGCCTTGGGGTTGTCCTCGATCTTCTTTGTTGTACCTACAGGGGCAATATCCAATGCAGTACAAAAATCCTTCAACTTCATAGTAATAGGATTATCATAGATCCTGAATGCAACTGTCGGGTGAAAATGCTTGTTGTTGAACTTGAAGCTCTCCACAAAGATTTTAGTGAGCATGTAGTATTGCTTCCTCTCATCCTCCATATAGGTGGTTAAACCCGCCTTACCGACGAGAGTCAAGAAATCATCCAGCAACCCTGCATTACTCAAAAAGTTATAACATGGGAAAGATGAAGCGTTAGGGACTCCATTGTCCTCTTCGGGTTCGAAGCTCGGTGCAATGACGTCCTCATTATAGGATCGTCTAATCCGAGTGGATGCCCTCGAGGGCCTTCCCGTGCTTGTCGTTTCTCTTTCGAACACCTCTCCAAAGTTGTAGTTGTCCATTTTCCTTTTCTGAAATTTTTCAACAATCATTATAAAATTTGATTTCAAGGTATATAATTGAGGGAAACTACTATAGGAACTTGCTAGAGTACTAAACATGCATCAAAACTAGTTTCTACCACTTAGAACAAGCATGCAAGCTCACTAAACATGTTACCTACAACAGCAAAATATTCAATATATACTCAACCAAACAAAATTCTAATTGGATAATCAAAGGAGTCACATACCGGAGAGCAAATGTGCCAAATTTCAGACAGAAATCTGGGCTGAGCAAAGAGATCGAGAAATCTTGAGTTCTTGAGCAGAAACACGAGTGAGAGAAAGCTGGTGCGAGTTTTTTCAGGAGAGAGAGTGAGATGGGAGAGAGAAGTGAAGAAGTGGGGCAAGGAGGGGCCCACACCACAGGGTGGCGTGCCCCCCTTGCTGGCCGCGCTGGCCTGTGGGGTGCCACCCTGGGGTGCCCCACTGGTCATCCCAGTGTGCTCCCAGTGCCCCTTCGAAAAATAAGACTACCAGTATAATTTTTGTAAATTTTTGAGAACTTCGAAAAATGCACATTTCTGGGTGTTAAAGTGATTATTACAGCACAAGAAAAGATTTTGAAATTTCTAATTAGCTAAAGCATCTTGTAAAACAAAAAGTGCTACAGCAAGTAAAACAAATGGAGGAAGAAAGAAGTGTTGTTTAGCTCTCTCATGCATTAAAATATACTTGTTAACAAGGTTGATCAAGTCTTGCTACCAAATAAATTTTATATGACATGAGAAGAAATAAACCTCAAATCAATCATGTTACCTTATATTGAATTGATATGGATCCAATCACAAGAGTTCGATATTCTTCTTTAGGCTCATATATAGGACAATCAAATGATCCCACCTTGATAGTTTTCAAATTACAAATTGTATTAACTCCATATACTTTATCAATCTTCTTTGGAAAATAGACAGTATGTTCCTTGTCATCAACATTGAAAGTAACTTTTCCTTTATTGCAATCAATAACAGCCCCTGCAGTATTAAGAAAGGGTCTTCCAAGAATAATAGACATATTATCATCTTCAGGCATTTCCAACACAACAAAATCAGTTAATATTAAGCAATTTTGAGTAACTTGAACAGGAACATCTTCACATACACCAACAGGAACAGCAGTAGATTTATCAGCCATTTGCAAAGATATATCAGTTTGGTATCAACTTATCTAAATCAAGTCTCTTGTAAAGAGAAAAAGGCATCACACTAACTCCTGCTCCCAAATCACATAGAGCAGTTCTAACATAATTATTTTTGATAGAACAAGGAATAGTCGGTATACCTGGGTCTCCCAGCTTCTTTGGAACCTTACCATTGAAAGAGTAATTAGCGAGCATGGTGGAAATCTCCTCATTAGGAATTTTCCTTTTGTTAGAGACAGTATCTTTCATATACTTTGAATAAGGAGGCAATTTAATAGCATCAGTTAAAGGGATTTGCAAAAATAAAGGTTTCATCCAATAACAAAATTTATTATAATGTTCCTCCTCCTTTGATTTCAGTTTCTTAGCAGGAAAAGGCATTTGCTTTTGAACCCAAGGTTCTCTTTCATTACCATGTTTCTTTGTAATAAAATCTTCTTTAGTGTACTTTTTATTTTTAGCATGCTTTTCAGGTTCTTTTTCAATTTCTTCTTTATCAGGAGTATCATTCTTGTCATTATCTTCATTATGTTCATTACCACTTTCAGTTTCAGCATCAGAAATAGAAATACTATTAGGATCATTAACAAGTTCAGAGGATTCTACAACAGTTTTATGTTTCTTCTTCTTTTTCTTAGAAGGAATACTAGTTTCTTTAGTTCGTTGAGAATCTTGTTCAATTCTTTTGGGATGCCCTTCAGGATATAGAGGATCCTGGGTAGAAACACCGCCTCTAGTTGTTACTTCATAAGCATGTTTTTCTTCATTAGTATTTTTTAACAAGTCATTTTGCACTTTAGTAAGTTGATCAATTTGAGTTTGAATCATATTAAAATGTTTAACAAGCATCTTAACATCATTGGAGGTTTTCTCCACAATATCATGCAATTTACTAATAGCTTGAGAATTTTCCATTAGATGATTCTCTACTCTCATATTAAAATTAGTTTGCTTAACAATATAATTATCAAATTCATCTGAACATTGATCAGGAGGTTTTGAATAAGGGATATCTCCTCTATCTAAGCGTTGAAGGGAATGTACCTCAATTGTGGATGAAGGGGGAATTATCTTACATAGGTCTTCTATAGGAGGTAAATTCTCCACATCTTCAGATTTAATACCTTTCTCCATAAAAGATCTCTTGGCTTCCCTCATATCTTCATCATTTAATTCAATCATACCCCTCTTCTTCAGTATTGGTGTCGGAGTTGGTTCAGGTGTAGACCAATCATCATGATTTTTGATAATTCTTCAGCTTCATCCGGAGTTCTTTTCCTGAAAACACAATCAGCACAACTATCCAGGTATGCCCTAGACTCAATGGTTAGTCCACTATAAAATATATCAAGTAAATCATGCTTTTCCAAATCATGTCCAGGCCGAGCTCTAATAAGAGAGCAAAATCTTTCCCAAGCTTCAGGCAATTTCTCTCCATCTTCTTGATCAAAACTATAAATTCTCTGCAGAGCAATATGTTGAGCACTAGCGGGAAAGTATTTTCGAAAGAAAACATCAAGCAAACAACTTGGACTATCAATAGAATCAGGAGGCAAATTATTATACCAAATCTTAGCATCATCCTTTAATGAGAAAGGGAAAATCTTAGTAACAAAATAAGTACGCATCTTAACATCATCAGAAAACAAGCTACTTAAAGTAGAAAGCTCATTCATATGTTCTACAGCACTCTCTTTTTCAGTACCACAGAAAGGTGTTTTCTCAACAATAGATATATGAGATAAATCAAGAGAAAAATCATAATCTTTATCCTTAATGTTTATAGGAGATGTGGCAAATTTAGGATCAGGAGACAGTTTATATCTAACAGCATGTTGTGCAATAAGCTTTTTAAGGTTACTTGTACTAGTAGTAGCATTGCATTTATCAATAAAATCATCATCAAGTTCCACATAATCTTCATCAACATCATCAGTCTCAGGTGAATTAACAGGTTTTCATTAGGGGTTTCAGTATTTTCAATTTGTCTAGACCTAGCAATTGTAGCATCTAGAAAAGGACCTAATGAACCAGTATTATCAAGCACAGTAGAAGCATCATCAAAATTATCAGAGGAATTTTCAGATTCAGCAGAAATACCAACATGTGAAGCTTGTGGTGGTGAAACAAGTTGACTTATCACAGATGGTGAATCAAGAGCAGAGGTACTCAGAGTTGTACCTTTTCTTGTAGTGGATGGTAATATGGCGACTTTAGTATCGCGAGGTTTACCCATGATGGAGGATTTGCAGCGAACAATATCAATCCAAGTGAACTTGCAAATAAAGCTATGCTCCCCGGCAACGGCGCCAGAAAATAGTCTTGATGACGCACAAGTATAGGGGATCGCAACAGTCTTCGAGGGAAGTATTACCCAATTTATTGATTCGACACAAGGGGAGACAAAGAATACCTGTAAGCCTTAACAACAGAGTTGTCAATTCAGCTGCACCTGGAAACAGACTTGCTCGCAAAAGTTTATCAGTAGCAACAGTTTTATAGCAGTAGGAGTAGTGAAATAACAGCGGTGAAATAAAGACAACAGTAGTGATTATAGTAAACAGCAGGATTAAAATACTGTAGGCACAGGGATGGATGAACGCGTTGCATGGATGAGAGAATTCATATAACAATCATGGTAGGGCATTTGCAGGTAATAATAAAGCGGTATCCAAGTACTAATTAATCCATAGGCATGTGTTCCGTATATAGTCGTACGTGCTCGCAAAGAGAAACTTGCACAACATCTTTTGTCCTACCAGCCGGTGGCAGCAGGGCCTCTAGGGAAACTACTAGAAATTAAGGTACTCCTTTTAATAGAGTACCGGAGCAAAGCATTAACACTCCATGAACACATGTGATCCTCACATCACCGCCTTCCCCTCCGGTTGTCCCAATTCTTGTCACTTTGGGGCCTCGGGTTCCGGACAGCAACGTGTGTATACAACTTGCGTAAGATCATAAAACAATGCATATCATGATGAAACAATAACATGTTCAGATCTGAGATCATGGCACTCGGGCCCTAGTGACAAGCATTAAGCATAACAAGTTGCAACAATATCATAAAAGTAACATCTACGGATACTAGGCACCATGCCCTAACAATCTTGTGACTATTACATGATCAATCTCATCCAATCCCTACCATCCCCTTCAGCCTCCAGCGGGGGAATTACTCACACATGGATGGGGGAAACATGGCTGGTCGATGGAGAGGCGTCGGTGGTGATGGCGGCGATGATCCCCTCCAATTCCCCGTCCCGGCGGAGTGCCAGAGCGGAGTTTCTGGTCCCGAGGCGGAGTTTCGCGATGGCGGCGGCGTACTGGATGGTTTTTGGAAATATGGTCGAACCCCCTTGCGTTTTTAGGTCGAAAAGGATATGTAGTCGAAAGGGGAGCGTCGGGGGGCCGAGGCGCCCGACCATAGGGCGGCGCGCCTCCAGCCGTGCCGGCCTGTGGTCTGGGGGCCACGGGCCCCCCCCCTGGTTCGCCCTTTTGGCCTCTCATCTTCACGGTGAAAATGGGCCCGTTGCGATTATTTCTGGGGTTTTTCCTGAAAGTCGAATTTGTGCACAAAAACGAGACACCAGTGCAATTCTGCTGAAAACAGCGTTAGTCCGTGTTAGTTGTATCCAAAATACATAGATTAGAGGCAAAACAATAGGAAAAGTGTTCGGGAAAGTAGATACGTTTTGGACGTATCACCCCCCCCCCCTTCAAAAGGCGTCGACCTCGACGCTCCAAGGTCTTCTCCGTCATATGGTGTCAAATCATCCACATTGAAAGAAATGCTGACACCAAACTCATCAATTGGAAGATCTATAGAATATGCATTATCATTGATCTTGGCAAGCACTTTGTAAGGACCAGCACCACGAGGAAGCAACTTGGACTTCCGTAGCTTTGGGAACCTATCCTTGCGAAAATGTACACATACCATATCACCAGGCTTGAACAACATCTGCTTGTGCTTCTTGTTCATTCTTGCAGCATTGCTCTTGCCTTTCTTCTCTATCAACTCTTTAGTCTTCACATGAATCTTTCGCACAAAATCTACCCTCTTTGATGCCTCCATATTAACTCTCTCATGTATGGGTAGAGGCAACAAATCAAGCGGAGTAATGGGTTTGAAACCATACACCACCTCAAAGGGACACAACTCTATGGTAGAATGTACCGCTCTGTTGTAAGCAAACTCCACATGCGGCAAACAATCTTCCCACTCCTTCAGGTTTTCTTGATCATAGATCTCAACTGTTGTGACAATGTTCTATTCACCACCTCAGTTTGACCATCAGTTTGGGGATGACAAGTAGTACTGAAAAGTAGCTTTGTCCCCAGCTTTCCCCAAAGTGTCTTCCAAAAGTAGCTCATAAACTTCACGTCACGATTAGAAACAATAGTCTTCGGGACTCCATGTAGACGTACAATCTCCCTGAAAAACAGGTTATCAATATGCGACACATCGTCTCTCTTGTGGCAGGCAATAAAGTGTGACATCTTAGAGAATCTATCCACTACCACAAATATAGAATCATGGCCTCTTTTAGTACGCGACAAACCCAACACAAAATCTATACTAATATCTTCCCATGGTGTAGTAGGTACCGGTAAAGGAGTATACAAACCGTGAGGCTTCAGCTTGGACTTGGACTTGTTGCAAGTAATGCACCTCTTCACGTACCTGTCCACATCCCGACTCATCTTCGGCCAATAAAGGTGGTCAACTAGCATGAGTAGCGTCTTCTCATGCCAAAAGTGACCCATCAAACCTCCAGCATGAGATTCCTGCAATAAGAGCAAACACACAGATGATTCTGGAACACATAGTTTGTTAGCTCTAAACAAGAACCCATCATGTATGTGATATTTCTCCCATGCTTTACCAATAGCACACAAGAGATATGGTTCAGCAAAATTGTGGTGACCCGGCATACCACTGCATGGTGTAGTATGCAAGTCTGATATAACACCAATGAAACACCGTTCCACTAGTATTATATCGCTCAGAGTGGTACAACAGAAACATATGCGGGTCCAAGGCATGTCTATAGAATTACACACAGATTCTGTTACATAAGATCATCACAGCCTCCTACTTTACAATGAGGTAAAACTGCAAATAAACTCCAGAAGAACGACTCGTAGTCTAATCCTATCACGAACTCTATTTGTAGAGTATTTAACTAGCTATAGGGGCTAAGAATAGACTCTAGCTAAATAGGAGCTAGGTTTAGGAAGCTAGTTCCTTTCTATTGCTAATCTAGGTTTTCTCCTTGTTGAATGTGGTATCTGACTCTCCTGACATGGTCCTGTCTCTTGAAGTAGTTGTTGACTCCTCGGTCTTCGAGTTGCACTGTAGATCCTCCTTCGATGCCTCCATATCTAAGCAGGATTTAAGAGTGGGATGAGTACGAGCGTACTCAACAAGTTCATTATAGGGAAGAGGTGTTTAATGCACTAGCTACAGCCATAGACCAGAAAGTCATAGGCAATGCAAGTTTTTGTAAACATTTCTTCAAAAGGTTGCTTTTATTCTGAAGAGCTATGTCCGTCACCTTCACCGGTTGACTAGAACTTCATGGAGTTCCTTTCCGCGTTCGCATATATCCCGAACGGAGTGACTGGTCACATTCGTTACACTGCGAGGTGTGTTGCTTTACCCATAAGAGATCTTAACCTTGGTGCCAACCGAGTCTAGTTCTCGTCCACACTTCCTTTGGTGTGAGGCCCGGTATAAGGTCCTAGTCAATCATGTTCCTCCGCTACCTCGAACACCCACCCTTTGTTGCATGCCCCGACCCTGGGTCCACGCCGGTTCACTTACGCCAATTAAGGCCGGGACCACAACAGTGCTGGGCTCTACCATACACTCCTACGCCGTAGCTGCAACCCATTATAGACCGCATTACCGTGGGGAATTAGAATGGGATCCCCACCCTCCGGTTGTTCCGCAAGACACAACTGCTACGGTAAGCATTGCATTACCGTGGGGAATTAGAATGGGATCCCCACCCTCCGGTTGTTCCACCAGATACAACTGCTACGGTAAGCGCATCCGTTGATGAACGAGAGGTGGAAACACTTTTGACTACTCCGTCCCACTCCGGATCTTATGGTTAACACGGGTATTACGGCACAAGAATCACTGGACGACATTTATTGTTTAATCCTAGATGGATATAAACCCTTGCAATGGAACCTCCACCATATCAACACATCCATGGTTCCATTGCCCACCACATAGTCATATTCATAGTTATGAAAATAGTGGTTTTGTCTTTTAATGCAATAGTGATAAACATAGTACTTTGCAAGTAATTTGGTAAAAATACTCAAATGACATGAGCAAGCGATGAACTTGCCTTTCTTGACTGCAAGATTATGCAGACAAGGTCTTCGATACGCAATAACTCCAAATTCTGAAATAGCATCATCGTCCGGTAAGGACGATGTTTAAAAGATTGGCAAGGATGCAATAATGCATAAGTATGAGATGCAATCGCTTTAAGCGTGACCAAACCCCGATGATTTAGGATTAGTGAGTTGTTATGATTGATTTAGGGTGTGTTGCACTTTTAGAGTGATTCACAAACAATGTTTTTATTAAGGGTTGATTACCTGGTATCATAAACAAGTAATGCAATATATCATAACAATATCATTGTTAGTACACAACAATAAGATTTGGTATAATCCTAACATGTAATGAACAATTGTTGGTTTTAGTACTATATGGCATGGTTAATGATTACTTATCATATACTTCAAAAGAATAACTTTTGAAGAACATGTTCTTTAATAAAGAACAAGTATGATAATTAGGTTTGTGGGGTTCTATGGTTTCCTATGGTTCCAATTAGTTTCTGGAGTAAGGAGTTGATGGATCACAACAGAGTTGGATTCATCAGCTACTAGGGCTTGTATGGTCTTAATTAAGCATAAGCATCTTAATTATCAATGGTTGCTATTAAGGTAGTATATCTTATTGGTGATCGATAGTCTGGTTTTATAGGTCCTATTAAGCAGGGTTAATGATGATTCTTTATTTCTTCAAAAGGATAACTTTTGAAGAATATAATATTTAAGCAATAAGAAGTATTTCAATTAAGGTTGAGGTTGTCTAGATTTGCTATTGGATTCACTAAGTAAAGAATAGTTGATTCCTAAATAGGATGGTTTATAAACACCTAACACTATTAGGGTTTAGTGAGTATGGTAAATGATGCAGAATATTAGGCATGGTGGCTATTAGAGTTCATCACAATGGTGTGATGGTAAATAGGGATAAATAAGGATGATGAATTTGGTAATAGGATCTAGGGTTTTGACTTGTTTGATCCTATTTGATCATCTAGGTTTGATTTGGATGGGAATATGAAATACCAATTTATTAGGGATAGGTCTCTATTATTTTATGAAGACATGACAAGTATTTAGTTGCTACTATGGATCTATGAATGTAAAGAGGGTGACAAGATCATATACTATAATCTAGGGTTTAGGTCTTAGGGGTAATTAGGGTTCACATATAAATTAAAGGAACTAGGGTTCCTAAATGAATTTAGGGTTTTAGGGTTCCACATAAAATGACAAGGTTGTGATTTCATCCAATAGGGAATTAGGGTTTTCATATGATTAATCATAACCATAAAGAGACAATTGTTGTATTCTAATACAAAGTAATATCTAATATTTTCTTGATATGAAAAATAGAAATAAGAATTTTCTTTTAGTATTTAGGTTTTAATAGTTTAAGATTTAAAATTCTAAAATTTAGAAGAAAATATGTATTATTTTATTTTAGACTTTAAATGGTTTTTTGTTATTTATTCTGTTTACGACTTTTCTGTTGTCAAAAATATTTCTATTTGGATTTTTTTGTTATATCTTTTTTTTTAATTATTAAAAATCAAATAACAACTTTTATTTATTAACTTATGATTAAGCAAAACAAAACCTTATTTATTTAATTGAGGTTAAAATACTCTTTCAAACATTTTAGCATTGAATTTGTGTTATATTTAGGAAGGATCTGGCTAGAGCTAGTTAGTTTATTTAGCTGAAGCTAGGGTTCAATAGAAGCAAATACGTACACGGTACACGTATACGGATGACACACGAATCGATTTGGGCTCAGCCAAAGCGCACACGCACGCAAATCAGCCTTCACGCGCACACGCATACCCCGTCGATCCCACCGCTCACGCGGCTCTTCTCCTCTCGATTCCCCTTTCTTTGCGAACCTGCCGAGGCTGCTCCGGCCAGCCGCCGGCCATGCCCGCCGTCGCCGGCCGCATCCGCCGTCGCCGACCGGCTTCCCAGCTCCGCCACGGTATCCTCCTTCGACTCCCCTCTTCGGAGTCTCCTCCTTGCTCACGCGCGCCCGCGGCTAACCCTAGCCCGCGGGTTGGCTTGTTCGCCGCCGGACACCGGCGCCGCTGCGCATTCGCCCGACACGGTCGACCTCCGCTCTCCTCACTTTCGTGACGCCGCCACTCGCACCCACGCCGCCAACCTGAGATCCCTAGCTACTGCCGGCCGATTCGGCCATCGCCGGCCTCGGCGAGCGCTGCCGTTGGTCAAGGTGGCGCCGCCACGGCCGTCTCCGCCAGCCTCCCTTCATCGCCACCTGGTCCAGTACTCACGCGCCTGCGCTGGCTCCGGCCGATTCCGGCCTCTCCGCTGCCGCTGCTCTTCGGTGTGGCCTCGCCCTCATCTCCACTACTGGGGTTTGCTACCGCGAAGATGGTAGGATGGCAGTGTCCTGCTACCCTGGCATCCTCCGATGCGCTGCTGTGCTGAATTACTGGCAGGGTGTGGTTGTGGTGGTGATGTTGCTGTTCCCACTGCATCCTCGACCTCGACGCCGGCGGGACGGTGCCGCGGACGCAACCCCGGCGTCGGCCTCTTCCTCTACTCGTATGCACTACTGTGAGCTATTCCTCTCCTCTCCACTCTGCCTATGACCATGTCCTGGCGTCTTGTGCTTGTGTGTGGTATATTTTCGGGTTATAGTGGAGCTAATTAAAGATTGGTTTCAGTTGATCATGTTCTAGTAATTATATGTGCTGATTATTGTGCTCTGTGACTTGAGCTAGTCAAGTAATAAATTCCCTGATAGGTGAAATAGGCTTAATTAGGTTCCTCCATTTGAATGAGTACTCATCACAGCACATGTAATTTCAGTGGTACCTTAACTCTGCCAAAACTAAATGTTTGCATTCAGTTGACTATTCTTAGTGGTTTAATTATGTAAGGAGCAAGTCTTGTTTCTTACAGGTGTATGGTTTACTTGGGATTGACAAGTACTAATTCAATAGCTAGGCAATGCTACAGGGAGATGCTTGAATTTGAATGGGTTGCTCATTCCTGGAAGATATAGCTTACTGGTTTGCTTCTACTGTCCAAATAGAACATTCATTATACTGAAATTCCAGTTACACACCTGTGTAACTTATTGATGGGTGTATACATATAAGATGCAATTATGGTTGCTAGAAGAGGATAGTTTACTTGATGATTATCCTGGTGGCTTATCTGCTTGATTGATGTGGATTTGCTGTAGCTATGTACTACTTGGTTGGCCTGGGGTGATTTCCTGGACCTTAAGTGGGTTCCTACAGTATGTTCATTAATAACTGGCTGCTCTACAGGTTTGCTATATATTGATGATGCCCCTATTTGGATGATTCCTTCATCCAGGCATATATTTTACTATAAGATGTACCTTTGATAAGAACAGATACTTGTGCTTTAGTTGTTGCCTAGCCAGTGATGCATAAGTTGAGGCACAGATGGAAATAAGAACAGATACTATGGTGCCTAAAATTCTCTATGATGAATCTTGCATAGCACTTATGTGCAGATCTGAGAATCACTTCTCATGACTTAAACTGATGATTTATAGTTTGATCTTTGTCTAGTTCATTGCTTGCAAATACTACCCATATGCTATCTACTAGGATTTAATACTTTCTGTGGTGCCTCCTAGGAGTGTGCACAGGGATGTTTATTACTTAGTAAGATTTGTGTTGTTGGTAGTTATGCAGGGTGATTTATTAGGCTTGGATCATAACTGTGATCAGATGATGTTAAAATCATCACAACAATTTATGTTTGATAAACTATTTGATTTGGATGAGATGATGCTATTTGGGAAGGGATCCAAATAATAAGCTCCATGATTTTGGTATACCTCTCTCCTTTTCCAATATGTAGCTTTGCCTGATGTTGGTCTGGTTTTGCTGGTGGTCCTGGTGTTCTTCTCCTCCTTGGGGTGGAATCGGCTCCATCTAGGATATTATCTCACCATGGCTCTTGTTGCAGCTTTGGCTGTGATCTTCATGTAGTCTAATGATTTCCTAAGTGACTGCCTGGGAATGATTTATGGTTTTAGCTGTTGATCTGAGATGTATTCTTGAGGTTCTTGAGCTGGTCAATGGATGTATACAGGAGTGAGGCTTCAGCAGCTCTTTTGATCTGAAGTGACTTGCTTTTATATGATGGCCTAGTGTTGCCTTTGGTCGACAGCACAACCCTGTGTTGTGTAAGCTACATGTGTGGCTGCTGGTTGCTTTGCTTCTAAGCAAAGTTGGATAGGCTCGGCTGAAAATATCTACCTCTATTTTACCTCTTTTATTTTTTTAATCCTCTGCCATTTGGCATTACCATTTGTTTGACTTTGTTGTGCAGGTTTCAATTTGAGAAGAAGATGATGATCAAGACTTAGTTTAGGCTTTTACTTTTGTTTTTCAGAACTTGTAATTATATTTGTAATTTCATTTTTATTTATTCATTTGTAAAAACATTGTATTATTGTGTTAATATCAATAAAATATTCTTTCCTTATTGTATAATATCCTTATTCTTAAATTGCTTGTCTTTATGAAACTTGTAAATATTGGATGATGTAATTAAATGTTAAGCACTTTATCTATTTTGTTTGATTAAACATTTTTTAAAACTTATATGATAATTTAGAATTCGAATTCCATTTCAAATTATTACTTGGATTTCTAATATTCAATTTTGAATTGAATTCAAATTGTGTTCTCTCAAAATCAAATAGTTCCACAAAGGTCATGTCGAAGTTTATTGCAGTCACGTCGAGTACTAACTCAATTCCACCGACGTACGAGAAACCTCGATCACCTTGATGAGTTTAAGCAAAAGCGCGAAAATTCCCCGGATTTTCTATGCATGAATGCAATGCACACATCTGTTTCCTCTCTTTTAGTAACCCCATTACCTGGGATATTACAGTCTCTACCTGATGTAGCCCCGCCTATCGTCGACGCTACACCATGGCCAAGGAGTCCCCCAAGTGGACCAACAACACAAAACCCCTCCATATATGTCAAGGTGAACTCTTTCCTCTCTATGGTCGATCTCAACACCCATGTGAATGGTATGCTACCTCATGCCTATTATCATGATGTCTATAGGTGCCAACGTCGACAAGGACCAAGAGAGAAGGAACCCCCATGGTGCAAGGAAGAAGGAAGAAGAAGAGGAGAAGGAAGAGGAAGAAGAAGAGGGAGGAAGAGGCCTGCCGGCTGATACGTCTCCAACGTATCGATAATTTCTTATGTTCCATGCTACTTTATTGATGATATCTACATGTTTTATACATATTATATGTCGTATTTACGCATTTTCTGGAACTAACCTATTAACAAGATGCCGAGCGTTCGTTCTGCTGTTTTTGGTTTCAAATCCTAGTAACGAAATATTCTCGGAATTCAACGCCCGGTTCCTATTTTGCCCGGAAGCATCCGGAACACCCGAGAGCCGCCAGAGGGGGGCCCTGTGGGCCCCAGATGACATGGTGGCGCGGCCAGGGCTGGGCCCGCGCCACCCTATGGTGTCGTCGCCTCGTCGCCCCCTCCCCGCCTCTTCGCCTATTTAAAGCCCTGCATCGAAAACCCTTACAGAGAGCCACGATACGAGAAAAGTTCCGAGCCGCCGCCATCGCGAAGCCAAGATCCGGGGGACAGAGTCTCTTCCGGCACCCTGCCGGAGCGGGGAAGTGCCCCCGGAAGGCTTCTCCATCGACACCGCTGCCATCTCCACCGCCATCTTCATCACCTGCTGCTCCCATGAGGAGAGTAGTTCTCCATCGAGGCTCGGGGCTGTACCGGTAGCTATGTGGTTAATCTCTCTCCATGTACTTCAATACAATGATCTCATGAGCTGCTTTACATGATTGAGATTCATATGAGTTTTGTATCACAATTCATCTATGTGCTACTCTAGTGATGTTATTAAAGTAGTTCTATTCCTCCTGCACGTGTGTAAAGGTGACTAGTGTGTGCCCCGTGTGGTTCTTGTCGTAGGCTATGATCATGATCTCTTGTAGATTGTGAAGTTAACTATTACTATGATGGTATTGATGTGATCTATTTGGTTATGTTGATCTATCTTACACTAAAGGTTACTAAAATATGAGCATTATTGTGGAGCTTGTTAACTCCGGCATTGAGGGTTCGTGTAATCCTACGCATTGTGTTCATCATCCAACAAAAGTGTAGAGTATGCATTTATCTATTCTGTTATGTGATCAATGTTGAGAGTGTCCACTAGTGAAAGTGTAATCCCTAGGCCTTGCTCCTAAATCGCTATCGCTGCTTGTTTTGTTTTACTGCGTTACTACTGCTGCAATACTACCACCATCAACTACACGCCACAAGCTATTTTCTGGCACCGTTGCTACTGCTCATATATATTCATACCACTGTATTTCACTATCTCTTCGCCGAACTAGTGCACCTATTTGGTGTGTTGGGGACACAAGAGACTTCTTGCTTTGTGGTTGCAGGGGTTGCATGAGAGGGATATCTTTGACCTCTTCCTCCCCGAGTTCGATAAACCTTGGGTAATCCACTTAAGGGAAACTTGCTGCTGTTCTACAAACCTCTGCTCTTGGAGGCCCAACACGTCTACAAGAATAGAAGCACCCGTAGACATCAAGCACTTTTCGCGCCGTTGCGGGGAGGAAAGGTAAAGGCACTTATACTCCGGTTCCAGGTAGTACTTTTCTGGCGCCATTGTGTGTGTGCTCGAAGCTATTTCCTTTAGACTCTGCAATTGCGACATTTGGTTTCTTGTTTACACTAGTTAGGCATAATGGACAACAATGACCTTTTTATTCTAGGGATTTCTATTTTCGTGCCCCTGCTTCGTTAGTTGTACTCAGTTTTCCCCAGGTCCTTAGTTTTTCCTCAGTTTTACCCAAACGTTTGTCTGAACCGCAGAAGGAGCTCGGACGGAAGGAATCCGTTAAGTTGACCGTTCCGTGCTGACGAGTGGGGTCGTGTCGTTTGTGGGGTCGCGTCGTGTGGGACCGCGTCGTGTGGGGCTGGTAGGAAGGGACCGCGTGGGACAGGACGAGGCCGTGTTTGTGGGGCCGTAGCGTGTAGGGCCGTAGCGTGTGGAGCCGTGTGGGTCCGGGACGGGGGCACGAGTGGTTTCTGTCTCTTTCGCCCAGATTAGCAGTTTTCAATGTACCTTTTTCCTCTCTATCGCTCGATCTCATTCATATTTGATAGCCCAAATTGGTAGCAAATCTAGAGAAGCTTCTCCTTCTGTTTTTTAACGCCATTCATTTCTTTATGCCTTCGTTTTTACCCAATCAGGTAGGAAATCTAGGGCACAAATCCAGAGAGAAAATATAGGATAAGCTGCATACAGCAACCAACATAGCATAGATATATTCAGGACAGATCCAAATGTAGTACCGATAGATCCAACATAAGCTACATTTTACATGAATTTAATCTGCTCTACAGATAGAGCAGTCACATACAGAGAGTGCAGTAGGCACGTTCAACGCCTCCAGGTGGCGCGTGTGACTCGCTTGGAGGTTGCGCAGGTGAATCCCAAGTGCTTTGTGTTTGGCCATGTACGCATGCACGTTCACGGTACTTCCAACTCTAGCGCCATGGCTGCCAATGGATTCAGCATGGTTCAGCAGGGTGTTGAAGTTGGTGTCGAAGAGCCTCCTGTTGCAGAAGGGGCACTTGTAAATGCCTTGAGCAAAGGGGCGACCGTATTGGCCGGCCTGCAGCCTCCTGAGGACGTGACGAGTCTTGGTGTGGAAGGACTCGTCGTCGCTGTCGACGTCGCTGCTCTCGACCTGTCACGTAGCACCAAAGATCGTGCAAAAAACACGGAGTCAATTGCAACGATGATTGAACAGAGAGTGAACAAAAAATCATGCATGATAATATGGGCTCGAAAAAAGAGGTAGCCTCAGTTACATTGGACACACTTATATCCAGGATTTGAGTAAGTAAACCAAAGATCATGCACAACAAATTTGTACACACCAATTGTTTACTGACCAAACCCTGAATCAATTTAGGGATGCCCAAATATTCATCATCATCGGCACAAATCTGAAACAAAAGCAAATCACAAACACTAATAACGCAAGATCTAACACAAAAGGATCGAACTAGGAACAGAAACAGTAATAACGCAAGATCTAACACAAAAGGATTGAACTAGGAACAGACGAACAGTAATAACGCAAGATCTAACAAAAAGGATTGAACTAGGAAGAGACGAACAGTAATAACGCAAGATCTAACACAAAAGGATTGAACTAGGAACAGACGAACCGTAATAACGCTAGATCTAACACAAAATGATTGAAATGAGATAAGAACAAGGGAACAAAGGGTTACCTCCGAATCGTAGTCGACGATGGTGGTGTCGTAGGGGTTCTTCGGCGCGTCGTACTGCACTGGTTCGTACGGGTCCCAATGGACGGGGGGACGGGGGCGGCCGATGCGCCGGCTGCTACGTTGGAAGCAGCGACGGGGCCGGACGGGGCGGCGGCCGATGCGCCGGCTGCTACGTTGGAAGCAGCGACGGGGGCCTGGACGGGGGCGGCCGATGCGCCGGCTACGTTGGAAGCAGCGAGGGCCTGGACGGGGCGGCGGCCGATGCGCCGGACGTTGAAGGCGACAGGGGCCCGACGGGGCGGCGGCCGATGCGCCGGCTGCTACGTTGGAAGCAGCGGAGGCCGGACGGCGGCGGCCGATGCGCCGACAATGGGCATCTCATTCTTCTCCATCGCCGGCGGTTTTCTTCGGGGTTTTTTCTTCGGTTGTGGAGAAGATGATGGGACAGGAGAGGCGGTTGCAGTGAGCCAGTGAGAACGTGCGTCGAGGGAGAGAAAGAGGGGCTCTATAAAGACGAAGGTGGCGTGTACCGCAACACGCGTCCGCTATGCACGGCTGCAGCGTGCACCGCTACACGAGTCTAACCCTGGGACGTTTGGTGTACTCAGTTATAACCTCAGGCCTTATACAGAAATTTTATCTGTACTCAGTTTTCCCCTCGAGGACTTAGACCGGCAAGTGCAATATACTCAGTTTTACCCTCAAGTAGCTGGTCAACAGAGAGTCAACAAATGAGATTAACATAGCTAATTGAGTCATTTCATGCGCAAAAAAATCCAAAAAAAATAAAAACATAGTGGCAACTACTCATGGAGTCTTCCTACGCAACCTGCCACCTAGAAAACCTTAACAAACATATATAAATCAAGTTTTACCACAAATTGCCACTTCTCAGAATCACTAGTGTAGCTATGAAGATGCATGGTTTTCCACCCAAACCCCTTTGCAAAACATCTTTCCCAAAACATAGTTTGTCTAAATGATGCCATAATTGTCACACTCATGTATATTTGAATTGCAAATAATTTGATGTAGCCCAATATGAATTATATTGTACAAAACACACATTTTTCATTTTGTAATTCTTTTGTTTGAATCCCTTAGTCTATTTACTATTTATGTGCCCTTGGATTCTTAGTACTACTCAGTTTTGCCCTCAAGTACTGTCACAAATGCTCTGAGAAGCCCAAACTTATCCTGATTGGTTGAGCCGTTGTCACACGGATCGACTCCACGAACCGTTGATCCACTGATCTAACGGGCAGTATACCCCTATCCGTCTCTCAACCTCTCTCTCTCTCTCTCTCTCTCTCTCTCTCTCTCTCTCTCTCTCTCTCTCTCTCTTCGTGGCCACCCATCTCTCTCTCTCTCTCTCGGTGGAGAATAAACATGAGGAATATAGTTTGGGATATAGTATTGGTATTTTGAAACGGCCTAAAAGTGGTATAATTTTGTTATAAACATGAGGCATACATTTTTGCTGATTTCGGCGATTGCATTATTTGTCACCCTCTAACAATTATCAACTATCTTTAGCTGTCCTTTTCTTTTAGGGAATATAGTTTGGGATATGGTATTGGTATTTTGGAAAGGCCTAAAAGTGGTATAATTTTGGTATAAACATGAGGCATACATATTTGCGGATTTCGGGGATTGCATTATTTGTCACCCCTCTAACAATTATCAACTATCTTTAGCTTTCCTTTTCTTTTAGGGAATATAGTTTGGGATATGGTATTGGTATTTTGGAAAGGCCTAAAAGTGGTATAATTTTGGTATAAACATGAGGCATACATATTTGCGGATTTCGGGGATTGCATTATTTGTCACCCTCTAACAATTATCAACTATCTTTAGCTTTCCTTTTCTTTTAGGGAATATAGTTTGGGATATAGTATTGGTATTTTGAAACGGCCTAAAAGTGGTATAATTTTGTTATAAACATGAGGCATACATTTTTGCGGATTTCGGCGATTGCATTATTTGTCACCCCTCTAACAATTATCAACTATCTTTAGCTGTCCTTTTCTTTTAGGGAATATAGTTTGGGATATGGTATTGGTATTTTGGAAAGGCCTAAAAGTGGTATAATTTTGGTATAAACATGAGGCATACATATTTGCGGATTTCGGGGATTGCATTATTTGTCACCCCTAACAATTATCAACTATCTTTAGCTTTCCTTTTCTTTTAGGGAATATAGTTGGTAATTTCGGTGAATGCACACACTAACTTTGAAAACAACTACAAGTACATGTAACTGAATAATGGATTTGTAACAAGGTATCCCTTGTAACAACTTCTAGCGCCTGGTGAGCAATGATAAGAATCCGATCGTAATTATACAACAAAAAAAACAACCAGCCATCATATTAGCTTGCTTCTTCAACTCGATCAGCTGCCTTAACTGCTTGTTCATTTTCTTCAGTTCTCCCTTCACTTCCACCAGTTCTGCATTGGGAGCATTAGGCATAATCGGAAGGTCCCTAATCGGAACGGCTCCTCTCTCCGCCGCATTCTCTACAGCAAGTCCCCCCCTCCCAAATTGCGCCCCCAATAGCGCCAATTGATTCCTGCAACTGAAGCCTCTGAACGTACACATCGATCCACTCGAAATGCCTGCATTTCTTCAAGATCTGAAAACAACAACGTGAACCCTAAATCCCAAATTCGAGGGAATAACAAGAAAATCGAGAGAAAACAGAGAAATTGGAGCGAGATCTAACCTTATCCCCCTCTCTATATGGCAAGCTCTCGCATGCAACGAACTCACGTCCACGGTTGCCGTTCTCGTCCGTCTTACAGATCGACCGCTTCAGAGGCTCCTGGCGTGGGCAGTCAGGGCATCTTGTCAAAGGCACGGGTCCATACTGCGGCCATGAAGAACGGGAGGTCGAAGAGAAACTAGACATCACCCGCGTGCCGGAGAAGGGCTGCCGCTGGCGGAGAAGAAGAACAATGGGGCGCGGAGAAAGAAAGGGGAAGCAATGGCACGGGCACGGGCACGGGGCTAGCTCGGGCTCCCATTTTGCAACGGTCACCTGGGTAAGCTGTGGGTCCGGCGCGCTAACGTGGACAAGTTGTGGGTCCCACGATGATCTGGATAAGTGGAGACGTGTCCACTGCGGGGCACCAACAGCGGCCCCACTTGCCAGCACCAACCAACGTCAACTAAACGGGATTCCTTCCGTCCGAGCTCTTTCTGCGGGTTATAGACAAGGGGGAAACTGAGGAAAAACTAAGGATCTGGTGAGTACAACTAAGGAGCCGAGGGCACGAAAATAGAAATCCCTTTATTCTATTTCCTGATTTAAGACATGGATGGTTTGATGCAAAAATTAAAAAACCCATGGAACATATTAATATGAATGCTTTGAACACTATTGTTGCTAATGCTATGGAAAATTCTAAGCTTGGGGAAGCTGGTTTTGATGAGCATGATATTTTTAGTCCCCCAAGCATTGAGGAGAAAATTTACTTTGATGATACTTTGCCTCCCATTTATGATGATTATAATGATAGTAGTCTTTTGTTACCACCTGTTATGGAGGATAAATTTGATTATGATTACAATATACCTCCTATATTTGATAGCTACTTTGTTGAATTTGCTCCCACTACAATTAATAAGAATGACTATGCTTATGTTGGGAGTAGTAATTATTTTATGCATGAGACTCATGATAAGAATGCTTTATGTGATAGTTATATTGTTGAGTTTGCTCATGATGCTACTGAAAGTTATTATGAGAGAGGAAAATATGGTTGTAAAAATTTTCATGTTACTAAAACACCTCTCTATGTGCTGAAATTTTTGAAGCTACACTTGTTTTATCTTCCTATGCTTGTTACTTTGCTCTTCATGAACTTGTTTATTTACAAGATTCCTATGCATAGGAAGCATGTTAGACTTAAATGTGTTTTGAATTTGCCTCTTAATGCTCTCTTTTGCTTCAACTCTTATTTCTTGCGAGTGCATCATTAAAACTGCTGAGCCCATCTTAATGGCTATAAAGAAAAGAACTTCTTGGGAGATAACCCATGTGTTATTTTGCTACAGTACTTTGTTTTATATTTGTGTTTTGGAAGTTGTTTACTACTGTAGCAACCTCTCCTTATCTTAGTTTTGTGTTTTGTTGTGCCAAGTAAAGTTTCTATGTCAAAGTTGATGTTATATTTGGGATCGCTGCGCAGAAACAGCATTGCTGTCTGTCACGAATCTGGGCCTATTTCTTTGTAGAAAATTCGAAAAAATCTGCCAATTTACGAGCGTGATCCTCAGATATGTACGCAACTTTCATTAGTTTTGAGTTTTTCCATTTGAGCAAGTCTAGTGCCAGCTTTAAATTCGTCTTTACGGACTGTTCTGTTTTTGACAGATTCTGCCTTTTATTTTGCATTGCCTCTTTTGCTATGTTGGATTTATTTCTTTGATCCACTAATGTCCAGTAGCATTATGCAATGTCCAGAAGTGAAAATAATGATCGTGTCACCTCTGAATGAGTGAATTATTAATGATGCATTAACCCTCTAATGAGTTTGCTTGAAGTTTGGTGTGAAGGAAGTTTTCAAGGGTCAAGAGAGGAGTATGATATACTATGATCAAGAGGAGTGAAAGCTCTAAGCTTGGGGATGCCCCCGTGGTTCACCCCTGCATATTTTAAGAAGACTCAAGCGTCTAAGCTTGGGGATGCCCAAGGCATCCCCTTCATCGACAACATCATCGTTCCTCCCCGAAACTATATTTTTATTCGGTCACATCTTATGTTCTTTACTTGGAGCGTCTGTGTGCTTTTATTTTTGTTTTTGTTTTGTTATCTTAGTTCTCTGAATAAGTTCATCCTTGTGTGGGAGAGAGACACGCTCCGCTGGTTCGTATGAACACATGTGTTCTTAGCTCATAATATTCATGGCGAAGTTTCCTCTTCGTTAAATTGTTATATGGTTGGAATTGGAAAATGCTACATGTAGTAATTGGTAAAATGTCTTGGATAATGTGATACTTGCCAAGTGTTGTGCTCATGTTTAAGCTCTTGCATCATATACTTTGCACCTATTAATGAAGAAATACATAGAGCATGCTAAAATTTGGTTTGCATAATTGGTCTCTCTAAGGTCTAGATAATTTCTAGTATTGAGTTTTGAACAACAAGGAAGACGGTGTAGAGTCTTATAATGTTTACAATATGTCTTTTATGTGAGTCTTGCTGCACCGGTTCATCCTTGAGTTTGCTTCAAATAACCTTGCTAGCCTAAGCCTTGTATCGAGAGGGAATACTTCTCATGCATCCAAAATCCTTGAGCCAACCACTATGCCATTTGTGTCCACCATACCTACCTACTACATGGTATTTCTCTGCCATTCCAAAGTAAATTGCTTGAGTACTACCTTTAAACAATTCAAAAGTTATTACCTCTTATTTGTGTCAATGTTTTATAGCTCATGAGGAAGTACGTGGTGTTTTATCTTTCGATCTTGTCATTTACTTTTGACAGACTTTCACAATGGACTAGTGGCTTCATCCGCTTATCCAATAATTTTGCAAAAAGAGCTGGCAATGAGGTTCCCAGCCTCAATTAATTAACTTGCATTAATAATTCTCTTCACATGTTTTGCTCTGATTCATCAGTAAGCAACTTAATTTTGCAAATAGACACTCCTCCATGGTATGTGAATGTTGGAAGGCACCCGAGGATTCGGTTAGCCATGGCTTGTGTAAGCAAAAGGTTGGGAGGAGTGTCATCCATAAATAAAGAAAAAACTAAACTAAAGTACATGTGTAAACAAAAGAGAAGAGGGATGATCTACCTTGCTGGTAGAGATAACGTCCTTCATGGGAGCCGCTCTTCAAAGTCTGGTTGATGAGGTAGTTAGAGTGCCCACTACCATTCGTTGACAACAACAAACACTTCTCAAAATTTTACTTTTATGCTCTCTTTATGTTTTCAAAACCAAAGCTCTAGCACAAATATAGCAATTGATGCTTTCCTCTTTGAAGGACCTTTCTTTTACTTTTATGTTGAGTCAGTTTACCTATCTCTCTCCACCTCAAGAAGCAAACACTTGTGTGAACCGTGCATTGATTCCTACATACTTGCATATTGCACTTATTATATTACTTTGCATTGACAACTATCCATGAGATATACATGTTATAAGTTGAAAGCAACCGCTGAAACTTAATCTTCCTTTGTGTTGCTTCAATACCTCTACTTTGAATTATTGCTTTATGAGTTAACTCTTATGCAAGACTTATTGATGCCTGTCTTGAAAGTGCTATTCATGAAAAGTCTTTGCTTTATGATTCATTTGTTTACTCATGTCATTACCATTGTTTTGATCGCTGCATTCATTACATATGTTTACAAATAGTATGATCAAGATTATGATGGCATGTCACTTCAGAAATTATCTTTGTTATCGTTTTACCTGCTCGGGACGAGCAGAACTAAGCTTGGGATGCGATACGTCTCCAACGTATCGATAATTTCTTATGTTCCATGCTACTTTATTGATGATATCTACATGTTTTATACACATTATATGTCGTATTTACACATTTTCTGGAACTAACCTATTAACAAGATGCCGAAGTGCCGGTTCCTGTTTGCTGTTTTGGTTTCAGAAATCCTAGTAACGAAATATTCTCGGAATTGGACGAAATCAACGCCCGGTTCCTATTTTGCCCGGAAGCATCCGAACACCCGAGAGCCGCCGAGGGCCCCTGTGGGCCCAGACATGGTGGCGCGGCCGGGCTGGGCCCGCGCCACCCTATGGTGTCGTCGCCTCGTCACCCCCGCGCCGCCTCTTCGCCTATTTAAAGCCCCCGCATCGAAAACCCTTACGAGAGAGCCACGATACGAGAAAAGTTCCGAGCCGCCGCCATCGCGAAGCCAAGATCGGGGACAGGAGTCTCTTCCGGCACCCTGCCGAGCGGGGAAGTGCCCCGAAGGCTTCTCCATCGACACCGCTGCCATCTCCACCGCCATCTTCATCACCGCTGCTCCCATGAGGAGGGAGTAGTTCTCCATCGAGGCTCGGGGCTGTACCGGTAGCTATGTGGTTAATCTCTCTCCATGTACTTCAATACAATGATCTCATGAGCTGCTTTACATGATTGAGATTCATATGAGTTTTGTATCACAATTCATCTATGTGCTACTCTAGTGATGTTATTAAAGTAGTTCTATTCCTCCTGCACGTGTGTAAAGGTGACTAGTGTGTGCCCCGTGTGGTTCTTGTCGTAGGCTATGATCATGATCTCTTGTAGATTGTGAAGTTAACTATTACTATGATGGTATTGATGTGATCTATTTGGTTATGTTGATCTATCTTACACTAAAGGTTACTAAAATATGAGCATTATTGTGGAGCTTGTTAACTCCGGCATTGAGGGTTCGTGTAATCCTACGCATTGTGTTCATCATCCAACAAAAGTGTAGAGTATGCATTTATCTATTCTGTTATGTGATCAATGTTGAGAGTGTCCACTAGTGAAAGTGTAATCCCTAGGCCTTGCTCCTAAATACTGCTATCGCTGCTTGTTTACTGTTTTACTGTACTGCTGCAATACTACCACCATCAACTACACGCCAAAGCTTTTGGCACCGTTGCTACTGCTCATATATATTCATACCACCTGTATTTCACTATCTCTTCGCCGAACTAGTGCACCTATTTGGTGTGTTGGGGACACAAGAGACTTCTTGCTTTGTGGTTGCAGGGTTGCATGAGAGGGATATCTTTGACCTCTTCCAACCTTGGGTAATCCACTTAAGGGAAACTTGCTGCTGTTCTACAAACCTCTGCTCTTGGAGGCCCAACACTGTCTACAAGAATAGAAGCACCCGTAGACATCACCGCACAAAGGCCTCGACTAAGACTGGCAGCTCGGCAGGCCGGTCGACCGGGCCAGACCGGGCAGCCGAGCAGGCCGGGACGGGCGACCGGCGCCAACCGGCGACAAGCCAACCGTTACGCACCCGGTCAACCGGCCCCTTGATCGGACAGCCGGCCCCAGCCCGGTCAGACCGGCCCCTTGACCGGATTTCACGGGTTGACCCCACCAACTTATACCTTTTCGGCCCATGTTGCCTTGTATGCCTATATAAGCACCTAGGTCGTCCCCTTCACTCCTTAGACAAGATTTAGGCTTAAACATGACTTTGAGCTTTGTCTCCCTAGGGTTTCATCCCCTTTGTATCAAGGCACCCCATGTTGGATGATTGGATCTATGTGAGTGAGATTCTAGTGTAGCCCACTCTCTCTCCCTCACCGGTCTCCGTCCCCAACACCGATCTCTCACTCCGGGATTCTACCTCGAGTCTCTCCCGGGTTGATTCAATTGGCGTGGTCCATCGAGCCACGAGGGTAAGTATCGATTGTATCGGGTTGGTGTGCGTTGTGTTCTTCGCGTTCTTCGTGTTCTTCCGCCTCTCCCTCTCTTTCCCCCTTTGATTCTTGGGTCATTCGCGAGATCGGGCCACACACGGGGTCTTAGACCTCATCATATGGTATCAGCAGCCTTTGGTTTCCGCGAATTTGACCCCCCACCCACCCAATTTCATCTCTAAAAATTTTCCCCAAAAATCCCCAAAAAATAGCCCTAATTTGCCTTTGGATGGATCTGCGATTTGGTTGCGTTTTGAGTGGTTTTGGTCCATGGATTTGGTGTTGAGGTGCTTGATCTACTATTTCCCCCACTTTCTAGCCCCAATTCCATCGTTTCCTTCGATTTGGGTCGATTTGGCTTGGTTTGCCTCAAGAACAGGAGAGAGAAAGCTCCAAATCGTGAAACCCGGTTTCGAACCCGGTCAACCGGGCCACGACCGACGAGCCAGCACAGAACCCGGTCGACGGCAGGCCGGCCGAACTCCGGTCAACCGGCCGCCAAACCGGGCAGGCCGGTCCAGGAGCCGGTCAACCGGGCCCCAGACCGGGCGCCGCCACACAGCCACCACCACCGCCAACCACCGCCACTCCTCCCCATCGCCGGCAAGCACCGCCACCCTCCATCCCACGGGTAAACACCGCCGCGGCCCCACCACCACCACCGCATCCGCAAGAGCATCGACACCACCCACCACCGGCATACCACCGCCACCGCCGCCGAGCTACTTTGACCCATTTCTTCCGCTAACTTGTGTTTGCTTGTTCCGGTTTGAGTGCCTTGTTTGTGAAACTAACCCGCAGCTCCGAAGCAAGCGACGACATCCTCGGCACCCCGAACTTGCAAACGTACTCTTGACACCACCGCCGTCATCGCAAGTTGCGTGTTCATCACCGCCTAACATCTTAGGTATAACTTGCATTACCCTTGTAACCCCTCTTCTTTTGCGATCTATCCTATCGAGCATTGCTTATCAAGTGTTGCGAGACATTGCACGTGGCCCCGATTGTGAGGTGTGTGTGTAGTGTGGAGTCAAGCTTCTAAGCAAAACTCGTGTGGCAAGATAGCAAAAGCGAGCTAACGCTAACATAGTGTGAGAAAAAGCCGCCAAAACACAAAAAGAGTGCAAGTGCACCATAGAGCAAAAGTGTGCGAGTGCCATCATACATACAAATACACAAAGAGTGTAAGTGCCACCAAATACAAAAAGAGGAAAAAGCTTTTAAGCAAAAGAGAGAAAAGAGAAGAGAGGCCGCGTGTGAATCTTGTTGTCTCTTCGTTTGCAACCAAAGCTTTGATCTCTTCTTGTGTTAGTGTGACACCGAGCACCCTTGCTTAAGGGCTTCATACACTTTTCCGCTCGTTCCTTGGTCGCACTAACCCCGTTCATCTCGTGTGTGAGTTCCACATCTTTTCCGTGTTTATAGTGATCATCGCTTTGACATTTGAGTTTTTGGATCTTACCCACCCTTAACAACAAACTTGATTTCGGATTTCATCTTTTGGCTTTCCACCACACTCACCTACCACCATATTTGCTAGCTTTTGCGTGTGTCTTTGTGTGAGTGCCCGATACAATTGTTCTAACTCTTGGTTTGTTGGATCACCCCAATCTTGTCATACCACGGTAAGATTGCGAGGTAGTGTCCTTCCACTAACATCCACTATATAGATCTTGTCGTGCTAACATGGATAGCGAAGAAGAAGATACGGAGGAGTACACGGAGCACTTCGAGGAGGATACCTCTTCAAGCACCGCGGATGTGGAGGAACATGTGGAGCTCTACACCGACTATGGCTCCGCAAGCATCGCCAACATGACCGACATCGAGGAGCTCTACACCGACTATGGCTCCGCGAGCATCGCCAACATGGACGACATGGTGGAGCACCACCTTGAGGACGACATCGACGAGCTCTACATCGATAATGGCTCATCAAGCATGGACGTCATGGTGGAGCACCGCCACGACTACGACATCGACACCATGGCGGAGCCTCACCTCGACTCCACCTTGAACAACGCCGAGGCGCCCACATACCCATACTTGGCCAATGGAGCTACATATGAAGATAGAGGACCTCCACGATGGCACCATCATGTGGATCATCAAGAGCGTCCCCAACATGTTCGGCCTCGACACACTTCTCCGAGCTCCACAAGGCGCCATCATGAGAGCGCCTATGCACAAGATCATCGACATCACGGACATCATATGGAGCACCAAGAGCGCCCCCAACATGAGCCATCACCTAGGCAAGGCAAGGACCGTCATCGACTCACACCATCTCATGATCGTCGTCGACCACCACCACCTCATGGTCTACATCGACATCCTCCCACACATGATCTTCGACGACACCACTCAAGACATGGTGATGAGGCAAGAAGACGAGAGCCTCGACATGAAGACCTTCCTCATAAGACGACTTCTATCTCTTGTGCCACCACCACAATGGCCCCTACCTCGTCATATGCCTATGGACTCCGATGCTACAAGTGCAAGCAACAAGGCCACCCTCCACGGGAATGTCCCAATCTCCTATGTGAGGTGTGCAAGACCAAGGGTCACGTGGCATGGCAATGCACAACGCCAAGCGCCAAGAAGCTCTACTTCGACGAGCTCAACGCACAAGTCTCCAAGATGCCACCACTTGAGGACAACTTAGGAGGCGAGGGAGTTGAGCATGGTGAGCATGGGATTCTCCCTTCACCTACGGAGGCGCATGGAGTTGAGCATGGTGAGCATGGGATTCTCCCTTCACCTACGGAGGCGCATGGAGTTGAGATGGTTGAGCATGGGAAGTTCCCTTCAACCAAGGAGGCGTATGGAGATCAGAAAGTCGAGCCTACTCCCATATGCTTGATTGATGAGTTGGTACCAATCCCATGTGAGCATGAGAGCCACTTAACCCACTTGAGTGAGAGTGATAGTGAGTTGAGTGACTTCCACCCCATATGTGAGTTTGAGTGCTTCCATTTGGAGGACATGAGTGATACACAAAGTTAGTTGAGAGAGGTAGATGATAGGTCCATGGAGGACATCGCATTTGCTAATACATTAACCTCTCCCTCGTTTGTGTCTTCTTATGTTGCACTAGGTTCCACGGAGGATGAGTTCCCACTCATGGAGAAGATGTACATGGTGCATGAAGATGATGATATCTCACCATGCTTGCTCCAAGATGGACATGTCGACCACATGGATCCTCCTACTTCCACAACACCTACTTCACATGAGTCGTCCTACAAAGGTAACAACATAGGTGTTGATGATGCCATGATCCCACTAGTGGACATGATGACTTATGAGTGCATGCATGATCTTGATGATACATTTGCTATGTCACTTGATTCTTTCATATTCCCATGTGATGCTTTGCTTGCTAACATTGTTGATCATGTGGAGTTGATTGATTGTGATACCATGAACATGCCATGCTATGAAAGTTTCATATTTGCTCCGCTTGCTTGCAATGATAATGATTATGCTCATGCTTGTGTTGTGACACCCTTGATGAACACTTGCTCTTTCCATAGGGTTGTCGACAACAATGATGACATTAGCTTTCACATGCTTTGCCCAAAATGTTTACACCATTCCATGATCCTTGCATCCAAGATTGTGAACAATTGCTCTTTCTTATGCTTGGAATGCAAGAATGCTTATTTTATTGTTCATGAGAAGGCCCCCATAGCCTTTTCACTTTTTGATGATCATGAGTTACCACATGCCATGAATGCACCTTCTTGCCATATGCACCATCGCCATGCATTTCATACTATCTTGCTTGACACTAATGGTGATGTGCACAAGACATGGAACATCATGATGGATGATGTATTCATCTACCATGCACACACGCTTTTTGTCTTGTTTCTTCCATGTATAGGTACTCGAATGACTACTTCCACCGCTACGGAGCATGAGCTCACGAAACGCGCAATTTAGAGCTACCCCATCAAGGACCTAACCCGCGGGAATCACACCAAAGGGTATGTTCCCACAAGCCTTCACCCTCATGTGTTTCCGACGCTTCTTGAGTTTCCGGATTGGTCCCATGCCTCGTCACCTCTTTTGCCTCTTATGCAACTTATCTTGAAACATCTTGTTGGCACAATGGTTGTTGTATGTATTGATGATATCATCATACACTACGAGAACCTCAAGGATCATGTCATACATGTGAGAGACACCTTATGCACCTTGTGCCACATTTCACACCCAAAGTTGCTCTCCTTTGGATTTCTCATTTCATCTTTGGCATTTGCAATGGATTCTTTGACACTTGAGGATACCCATAATCGGCTCACGCCAACCATACTTTCCCAAGCTAGAGGTCTCCATAGCTTTGCCATTGCACATAACAATTTTGTCCCAAATTTTGCCGCCGATACTTGCCTTTTGATTGTTCCATTTGTGTGGGACAATGCTACACACAACATTTTTGACACCTTCCAAAGCAAACTTTTACTTGCACAAATTTTTGTCCTACCACATTTTGGATACATCGACACTCTTTCGATTACCATTTTTGCCACATGCCTCTTGGAGAAACGACTTGATGCTTCGTATTTGATTGAGAGCCTCTTGTTCGCCGGTCACCAAATTGGCATCCACAAGCTTTCCTTTTGCAAGTTGCTTTTCCCCTTGTTCTTCTTCGACCGAGACTTGGCCCCTCCACCACTACATGGGAGACCCGTTATGGACTACAACAAAGACGCCCGCACTACGACGAGCATTCCTAAGGACACAAGGGCACCTATACAAGTCCTTCCCGTCTACCTCATCGGTGAGGAGGAGCAAGAGTCGAGGACGACTCTTCCCCAAGGGGGGAGATGATGTAGCCCCGCCTATCGTCGACGCTACACCATGGCCAAGGAGTCCCCCAAGTGGACCAACAACACAAAACCCCTCCATATATGTCAAGGTGAACTCTTTCCTCTCTATGGTCGATCTCAACACCCATGTGAATGGTATGCTACCTCATGCCTATCATCATGATGTCTATAGGTGCCAACGTCGACAAGGACCAAGAGAGAAGGAACCCCATGGTGCAAGGAAGAAGGAAGAAGAAGAGGAGAAGAAGAGGAAGAAGAAGAGGAGGAAGAGGCCCCGCCGGACAAAGGCCGGCGACCGGCCACATGCAGCTCGCGCAGAGGCCGGTCGACCGGGCCACAGACCGGAGCCGGCAGAGGCCGGCCCGGCCACGACCGGGCGCCAACCGCGTCGTACTAAGCCAACCACAACATCAACCGCCCCTTGACCGGACCCGGCCCCAGCTCCGTCACGGCCCCTTGACCGGATTTCACGGGTTGACCCCACCAACTTATACCTTTTCGGCCCATGTTGCCTTGTATGCCTATATAAGCACCTAGGTCGTCCCCTTCTCCTTAGACAAGATTTAGGCTTAAACATGACTTTGAGCTTTGTCTCCCTAGGGTTTCATCCCCTTTGTATCAAGGCACCCCATGTTGGATGATTGGATCTATGTGAGTGAGATTCTAGTGTAGCCCACTCTCTCTCCCTCACCGGTCTCCGTCCCCAACACCGATCTCTCACTCCGGGATTCTACCTCGAGTCTCTCCCGGTTGATTCAATTGGCGTGGTCCATCGAGCCACGAGGGTAAGTATCGATTGTATCGGGTTGGTGTGGGTTGTGTTCTTCGCGTTCTTCGTGTTCTTCCGCCTCTCCCTCTCTTTCCCCCTTTGATTCTTGGGTCATTCGCGAGATCGGGCCACACACGGGGTCTTAGACCTCATCACTACCCCTTAAACTAAACTTCGTCCTCGAAGTTTGAACTCTCTCACGTTTCGGAGTGTGGACCTGACTTGTGCAGACTATATCTTTTCTCGAACTCCGTGGTAATCTTACTGGATATAGTTGAATATATCACTTATCCAGATTCTTCCTGGAACCAATAGTGTCCATCTCTGAGCCATGGCTTCTTACTTCAATTCCAAGATTTCTTTCAATATCCTAATCTTGTTTCCTTTCTCATTGAAGATTCAATGATTGGGACTTCTTCTGGTGCTGCTAGTCTTAACTGAAGACTAATTTGACAATTTACTCCTAATTGGCAAAATAGGTCTTTGTTTTCCCTTACTACCAGAACTGCAATAATGGTACTTGGTAAGGTACTTACCATGGGATGATCTTGAGTATTTATTTCCCTAAGAATGGATTAGACTCATTTAGTCTACCCAATCATGGATTATGGTTGATACCTCTAACAATTTTGGTTCTTTTAGGTTCCATGAAAGGAATCTTTCAAATGGTGTTTAGTTTTGGTATGGTCAAACTCTTTCAGTCTTTGACCTACTGGGGCTTTATTGGGCCTACGGTATTTTCTTCGTCCAACTTCTTTATGCTTGACTTACTTGAGCTTTCGTACTTCTGAGTAAATATTACTCACAAGTTATAGTCCACTTCTTACTTCCTCGAGGTATAAACCTCGGCTTCTCTGACATCCTCTGAAAGTAGTGTTCAACAACCTTATGAAAATAAGATTGAACTTCCTCCAGTTCAGACCTTCTTCTTCTATTTTGCTCAAAGTATTGAGTTATTATACATCCAACTCAATCTTTACTCTACCCCTTGGAGTTTTCTTATGATTTCAACTCCTTTTCTTCCAACCATTGGACTTATGGTTAGAATATTGGTCTAGGTCTAGTTTATGGGTTGTACTCTTCTAAGGTCTTGCGAAGAATATCTGTGGTGTATCCACTCAATTGTGGACATCCCATGTGAATCCTTCGGCTAAGTGATTATAGGTTATAGTTATTTGGCTAGCAAGGTCTTATTTGTTCACAATTTCTTGTTACAAAGAATCCAATGGTGGACTACTTGATAATAATGTGGCTATTTGTTATCTAAAAATGGACTCTATTATAGGTTTTGATCAATTGGACGAGACATCTTCTACTCTATCTTCCAGTATTGATCCTATACCAACTGTGGTCTTCTGATACCAACTGTGGTCTTCTTATATCTGCTATGGTTTCATAGGTCATCTTCCTTTTTCGAGGATTTATTTTTGCAAGAAAACCACTAGCTGACACTATGAACATAGTATCTTAAGTGATTTCCCATGCATTCCCTCTTTTATATTGACTATGGATCTGCTTCAGCTTCACCATAATCATCATATTTCTGACCTTCATGCTTCTTATGTACTAAAGTACTCCTCTAATGAGGTTAAGCATGAATTTTGGTTGATACTTCCTTCAAAGTATTGTGGTTACTTTCCACAATTTTGCTTCCTTCTTTTGATGAACCTTCATCTTGTCTTCAGAATCTTTAGAATTCGTCACTTCCTCACACGAATACCATTACCCTCTAGATCTATAACACCAAGTAAGAACTTGATATTGCAACATGCATTTGCATATCAAAGTCAAACTTCATGTATGGATCTAGTCAAACAATAAAATTCAATAAAATCCAAGAAGATTCAGCTTTGTGTATATAATACACACCATTATAAGCCTGAATATAGTAGTTGGGTAAAACATCCCTAAACATCAGGCTCTGATGTGTAGTATACAACACCACATAAGATAGGTTTATATCGTGATACTTAGCACGTATATATATGGCGTCCTACTATTTGTCTTGACATTTACCTGAATTGCACAATTGCAATGAGATAAACTTGAAACAAAGTGGTCTAGGATAGTTAAGATTAACCTAACTTCCTTTGGAAGTACTAGCTTAACTTTTATTTTGTTGAGGACTACCTCTTATTATATCTCTGGGTTCTAACATGGTTATTCTAAACACATAACTATTGGAATATAGCTCATATACTTCCAAGTGTTGCTATCATAAGACTATGGTCATGATGTGCTTGGCACACTTCCCATGGTTTTGGAACACAATTCTTGCATTATTGTTGAACACTTGACTTCTTATAGTACTTCTCCTAAGTATTTCTAATGTTCTAATCCATCACATAATGACTCTCAGGTGAATCATATATGATTACTATCTCTACCATGTAAATCGACATATTTTATTCCTATCTCTCTTCCTTATCTCCCATGATTGACTCATCATGGTCTATACTACCTCATATAACTTATATTCATCCCTTACTATCAGTTGTTTTACAAGTTTGGATAATTTACTTACCCATTACTTGTATTGGTTTACACCTTCTAGTAGGATATCTTCCTAATAGACTTATCTTTATCCCATGATATCGTTCCTATTACAGGTCTGAATAATTCTTACTTAACCATAACAGGTGTTGGTATACATCTTCCAATAGGATATCTTCCTTATGGTTGTATCCTCTCTTTGGACTACCACGTATTGTATACCAACTGTGATATACTCATCTATTATTTTAAGGACTTAATGATGTGCTATATATTTGGGATTAGCTAACTAACTTCACTTAAGAAAGGTAGGTAAGAAAGGTTGACTCAAGTGTGTCAGGATTATTCTTAAGTGAATATCCATCTCAAGTCATAAGAATATTTGGTTTAACTAAGACAACTTCCTATAGACACTACCAATCCTGTAGGTCTCCTTTAAAGGGTTTTAATCCTAGGTCAAAGCATTTGCTCTGATACCAACTGGTGACCCGGCATACCACTGCATGGTGTAGTATGCAAGTCTGATATAACACCAATGAAACACCGTTCCACTAGTATTATATCGCTCAGAGTGGTACAACAAAACATATGCGGGTCCAAGGCATGTCTATAGAATTACACATGATCTGTTACATAAGATCCTCACACCTCCTACTTTACAATGAGGTAAAACTGCAAATAAACTCCAAGAACGACTCGTAGTCTAATCCTATCACGAACTCTATTTGTAGAGTATTTAACTAGCTATAGGGGCTAAGAATAGACTCTAGCTAAATAGGAGCTAGGTTTAGGAAGCTAGTTCCTTTCTATTGCTAATCTAGGTTTTCTCCTTGTTGAATGTGGTATCCGACTCTCCTGACATGGTCCTGTCTCTTGAAGTAGTTGTTGACTCCTCGGTCTTCGAGTTGCACTGTAGATCCTCCTTCGATGCCTCCATATCTAAGCAGGGGATTTAAGAGTGGGATGAGTACGAGCGTACTCAACAAGTTCATTATAGGGAAGAGGTGTTTAATGCACTAGCTACAGCCATAGACCAGAAAGTCATAGGCAATGCAAATTTTTGTAAACATTTCTTCAAAAGGTTGCTTTTATTCTGAAGAGCTATGTCCGTCAGCCTTCACCGGTTGACTAGAACTTCATGGAGTTCCTTTCCCATTCGCTCCATATCCCTAACGAGGACTGGTCACGTCGTTACACTCGCAGAGGTGTGTTGCTTTACCCATAAGAGATCTTAACCTTGGTGCCAACCGAGTCTAGTTCTCGTCCACACTTCCTTTGGTGTGAGGCCCGGTATAAGGTCCTAGTCAATCATGTTCCTCCGCTACCTCGAACACCCACCCTTTGTTGCATGCCCCGACCCTGGGTCCACGCCGGTTCACTTACGCCAATTAAGGCTGGGCCCCGACCACGACAACATGCTGGGCTCTACCATACACTCCTACGCCGGTAGCTGCAACCCATCATAGACCGCATTACCGTGGGGAATTAGAATGGGATCCCCACCCTCCGGTTGTTCCGCAAGACACAACTGCTACGGTAAGCATTGCATTACCGTGGGGAATTAGAATGGGATCCCCACCCTCCGGTTGTTCCGCAAGATACAACTGCTACGGTAAGCGCATCCGTTGATGAACGAGAGGTGGAAACACTTTTGACTACTCCGTCCCACTCCGGATCTTATGGTTAACACGGGTATTACGGCACAAGAATCACTGGACGACATTTGTTGTTTAATCCTAGATGGATATAAACCCTTGCAATGGAACCTCCACCATATCAACACATCCATGGTTCCATTGCCCACCACATAGTCATATTCATAGTTATGAAAATAGTGGTTTTGTCTTTTAATGCAATAGTGATAAACATAGTACTTTGCAAGTAATTTGGTAAAAATACTCAAATGACATGAGCAAGCGATGAACTTGCCTTTCTTGACTGCAAGATTATGCAGACAAGGTCTTCGATACGCAATAACTCCAAATTCTGAAATAGCATCATCGTCCGGTAAGGACGATGTTTAAAAGATTGGCAAGGATGCAATAATGCATAAGTATGAGATGCAATCGCTTTAAGCGTGACCTAACCCCGATGATTTAGGATTAGTGAGTTGTTATGATTGATTTAGGGTGTGTTGCACTTTTAGAGTGATTCACAAACAATGTTTTTATTAAGGGCTGATTACCTGGTATCATAAACAAGTAATGCAATATATCATAACAATATCATTGTTAGTACACAACAATAAGATTTGGTATAATCCTAACATGTAATGAACAATTGTTGGTTTTAGTACTATATGGCATGGTTAATGATTACTTATCATATACTTCAAAAGAATAACTTTTGAAGAACATGTTCTTTAATAAAGAACAAGTATGATAATTAGGTTTGTGGGGTTCTATGGTTTCCTATGGTTCCAATTAGTTTCTGGAGTAAGGAGTTGATGGATCACAACAGAGTTGGATTCATCAGCTACTAGGGCTTGTATGGTCTTAATTAAGCATAAGCATCTTAATTATCAATGGTTGCTATTAAGGTAGTATATCTTATTGGTGATCGATAGTCTGGTTTTATAGGTCCTATTAAGCAGGGTTAATGATGATTCTTTATTTCTTCAAAAGGATAACTTTTGAAGAATATAATATTTAAGCAATAAGAAGTATTTCAATTAAGGTTGAGGTTGTCTAGATTTGCTATTGGATTCACTAAGTAAAGAATAGTTGATTCCTAAATAGGATGGTTTATAAACACCTAACACTATTAGGGTTTAGTGAGTATGGTAAATGATGCAGAATATTAGGCATGGTGGCTATTAGAGTTCATCACAATGGTGTGATGGTAAATAGGGATAAATAAGGATGATGAATTTGGTAATAGGATCTAGGGTTTTGACTTGTTTGATCCTATTTGATCATCTAGGTTTGATTTGGATGGGAATATGAAATACCAATTTATTAGGGATAGGTCTCTATTATTTTATGAAGACATGACAAGTATTTAGTTGCTACTATGGATCTATGAATGTAAAGAGGGTGACAAGATCATATACTATAATCTAGGGTTTAGGTCTTAGGGGTAATTAGGGTTCACATATAAATTAAAGGAACTAGGGTTCCTAAATGAATTTAGGGTTTTAGGGTTCCACATAAAATGACAAGGTTGTGATTTCATCCAATAGGGAATTAGGGTTTTCATATGATTAATCATAACCATAAAGAGACAATTGTTGTATTCTAATACAAAGTAATATCTAATATTTTCTTGATATGAAAAATAGAAATAAGAATTTTTCTTTTAGTATTTAGGTTTTAATAGTTTAAGATTTAAAATTCTAAAATTTAGAAGAAAATATGTATTATTTTATTTTAGACTTTAAATGGTTTTTTTTTGTTATTTATTCTGTTTACGACTTTTCTGTTGTCAAAAATATTTCTATTTGGATTTTTTTGTTATATCTTTTTTTTAATTATTAAAAATCAAATAACAACTTTTATTTATTAACTTATGATTAAGCAAAACAAAACCTTATTTATTTAATTGAGGTTAAAATACTCTTTCAAACATTTTAGCATTGAATTTGTGTTATATTTAGGAAGGATCTGGCTAGAGCTAGTTAGTTTATTTAGCTGAAGCTAGGGTTCAATAGAAGCAAATACGTACACGGTACACGTATACGGATGACACACGAATCGATTTGGGCTCAGCCAAAGCGCACACGCACGCAAATCAGCCTTCACGCGCACACGCATACCCCGTCGATCCCACCGCTCACGCGGCTCTTCTCCTCTCGATTCCCCTTTCTTTGCGAACCTGCCGAGGCTGCTCCGGCCAGCCGCCGGCCATGCCCGCCGTCGCCGGCCGCATCCGCCGTCGCCGACCGGCTTCCCAGCTCCGCCACGGTATCCTCCTTCGACTCCCCTCTTCGGAGTCTCCTCCTTGCTCACGCGCGCCCGCGGCTAACCCTAGCCCGCGGGTTGGCTTGTTCGCCGCCGGACACCGGCGCCGCTGCGCATTCGCCCGACACGGTCGACCTCCGCTCTCCTCACTTTCGTGACGCCGCCACTCGCACCCACGCCGCCAACCTGAGATCCCTAGCTACTGCCGGCCGATTCGGCCATCGCCGGCCTCGGCGAGCGCTGCCGTTGGTCAAGGTGGCGCCGCCACGGCCGTCTCCGCCAGCCTCCCTTCATCGCCACCTGGTCCAGTACTCACGCGCCTGCGCTGGCTCCGGCCGATTCCGGCCTCTCCGCTGCCGCTGCTCTTCGGTGTGGCCTCGCCCTCATCTCCACTACTGGGGTTTGCTACCGCGAAGATGGTAGGATGGCAGTGTCCTGCTACCCTGGCATCCTCCGATGCGCTGCTGTGCTGAATTACTGGCAGGGTGTGGTTGTGGTGGTGATGTTGCTGTTCCCACTGCATCCTCGACCTCGACGCCGGCGGGACGGTGCCGCGGACGCAACCCCGGCGTCGGCCTCTTCCTCTACTCGTATGCACTACTGTGAGCTATTCCTCTCCTCTCCACTCTGCCTATGACCATGTCCTGGCGTCTTGTGCTTGTGTGTGGTATATTTTCGGGTTATAGTGGAGCTAATTAAAGATTGGTTTCAGTTGATCATGTTCTAGTAATTATATGTGCTGATTATTGTGCTCTGTGACTTGAGCTAGTCAAGTAATAAATTCACTGATAGGTGAAATAGGCTTAATTAGGTTCCTCCATTTGAATGAGTACTCATCACAGCACATGTAATTTCAGTGGTACCTTAACTCTGCCAAAACTAAATGTTTGCATTCAGTTGACTATTCTTAGTGGTTTAATTATGTAAGGAGCAAGTCTTGTTTCTTACAGGTGTATGGTTTACTTGGGATTGACAAGTACTAATTCAATAGCTAGGCAATGCTACAGGGAGATGCTTGAATTTGAATGGGTTGCTCATTCCTGGAAGATATAGCTTACTGGTTTGCTTCTACTGTCCAAATAGAACATTCATTATACTGAAATTCCAGTTACACACCTGTGTAACTTATTGATGGGTGTATACATATAAGATGCAATTATGGTTGCTAGAAGAGGATAGTTTACTTGATGATTATCCTGGTGGCTTATCTGCTTGATTGATGTGGATTTGCTGTAGCTATGTACTACTTGGTTGGCCTGGGGTGATTTCCTGGACCTTAAGTGGGTTCCTACAGTATGTTCATTAATAACTGGCTGCTCTACAGGTTTGCTATATATTGATGATGCCCCTATTTGGATGATTCCTTCATCCAGGCATATATTTTACTATAAGATGTACCTTTGATAAGAACAGATACTTGTGCTTTAGTTGTTGCCTAGCCAGTGATGCATAAGTTGAGGCACAGATGGAAATAAGAACAGATACTATGGTGCCTAAAATTCTCTATGATGAATCTTGCATAGCACTTATGTGCAGATCTGAGAATCACTTCTCATGACTTAAACTGATGATTTATAGTTTGATCTTTGTCTAGTTCATTGCTTGCAAATACTACCCATATGCTATCTACTAGGATTTAATACTTTCTGTGGTGCCTCCTAGGAGTGTGCACAGGGATGTTTATTACTTAGTAAGATTTGTGTTGTTGGTAGTTATGCAGGGTGATTTATTAGGCTTGGATCATAACTGTGATCAGATGATGTTAAAATCATCACAACAATTTATGTTTGATAAACTATTTGATTTGGATGAGATGATGCTATTTGGGAAGGGATCCAAATAATAAGCTCCATGATTTTGGTATACCTCTCTCCTTTTCCAATATGTAGCTTTGCCTGATGTTGGTCTGGTTTTGCTGGTGGTCCTGGTGTTCTTCTCCTCCTTGGGGTGGAATCGGCTCCATCTAGGATATTATCTCACCATGGCTCTTGTTGCAGCTTTGGCTGTGATCTTCATGTAGTCTAATGATTTCCTAAGTGACTGCCTGGGAATGATTTATGGTTTTAGCTGTTGATCTGAGATGTATTCTTGAGGTTCTTGAGCTGGTCAATGGATGTATACGGGAGTGAGGCTTCAGCAGCTCTTTTGATCTGAAGTGACTTGCTTTTATATGATGGCCTAGTGTTGCCTTTGGTCGACAGCACAACCCTGTGTTGTGTAAGCTGCATGTGTGGCTGCTGGTTGCTTTGCTTCTAAGCAAAGTTGGATAGGCTCGGCTGAAAATATCTACCTCTATTTTACCTCTTTTATTTTTTTAATCCTCTGCCATTTGGCATTACCATTTGTTTGACTTTGTTGTGCAGGTTTCAATTTGAGAAGAAGATGATGATCAAGACTTAGTTTAGGCTTTTACTTTTGTTTTTCAGAACTTGTAATTATATTTGTAATTTCATTTTTATTTATTCATTTGTAAAAACATTGTATTATTGTGTTAATATCAATAAAATATTCTTTCCTTATTGTATAATATCCTTATTCTTAAATTGCTTGTCTTTATGAAACTTGTAAATATTGGATGATGTAATTAAATGTTAAGCACTTTATCTATTTTGTTTGATTAAACATTTTTTAAAACTTATATGATAATTTAGAATTCAAATTCCATTTCAAATTATTACTTGGATTTCTAATATTCAATTTTGAATTGAATTCAAATTGTGTTCTCTCAAAATCAAATAGTTCCACAAAGGTCATGTCGAAGTTTATTGCAGTCACGTCGAGTACTAACTCAATTCCACCGACGTACGAGAAACCTCGATCACCTTGATGAGTTTAAGCAAAAGCGCGAAAATTCCCCGGATTTTCTATGCATGAATGCAATGCACACATCTGTTTCCTCTCTTTTAGTAACCCCATTACCTGGGATATTACAAAAATCATGATCAGTAGCATACAAATCACATAGTACTTCTAATCCAGGAATTTTAACATCAAGTTGAGTTAATAGTATATTTTTCCTAGATAGAGCATCAGCAACAATATTATCTTTTCATTTCTTATGCTTAATAATGTATGGAAAAGACTCAGTGAATTTAACCCACTTAGCAAGACACCTATGCAATGTAGATTGGGCTTTCAGATATTTCAAAGCTTTATGATAAGAATGTATGATAAAATCTTTTGGCCACAAATAATGTTGCCAAACCTCAAAAACTCTAATTAAAGCATACAATTCTTTATCATATATAGGATAGTTCAACTTAGCACCAGAAAGTTTCTCAGAAAAATATGCAATCGGGCGACACTCTTGCATCAACACACCACCAATTCCAATACCACTAGCATCACATTCAATCTCAAATTGCTTATTGAAATCAGGAAGTGCAACCAATGGTGCAGAAGTTAACAATCTCTTTAGTTCATCAAAAGCATGATCTTGGGCTACGCCCCACTAAAAAACAACACCCTTTTTAGTCAATTCATTCAAAGGTGCAACAATAGTACTAAAATTGGGCACAAATCTTCTATAAAACCCAGCAAGGCCATGAAAACTTTGTACTTGACTCACATTCATGAGGGTAGGCCAATTTTGAATAGCTTCAATTTTAGACACATCTACCTCTACTCCATGTTTAGAGACAACATAACCCAGAAATATGACCTTATCTTTGCAAAATGTGCAATTCTCAAGATTACCATAGAGTTTACTATCACGCAACACTTGCAAAACATGTCGAATATGTATAGTATGATCAGATTCATGGCGGCTGTAGATTAATATGTCATCAAAGTACACAACCACAAACTTGCCAATAAAATCACGCAAAACATGGTTCATCAGTCTCATGAAAGTGCTAGGTGCATTAGTTAAACCAAAAGGCATGACTAACCACTCATATAAACCAAATTTTGTTTTAAAGGCTGTTTTCCATTCATCCCCCTCTTTCATCCTAATTTGATGATAACCACTACGCAAATCAATTTTAGAGAAAACAGCAGCACCACTTAATTCATCTAGCATATCCTCTAAACGGGGAATAGGATGACGATATCGAATAGTAATGTTGTTTATCGCTCTACAATCTACACACATACGCCATGTACCATCTTTCTTAGGAACTAGAATAACAGGAACAACACAAGGACTAAGGCTTATGCGGATATAACCTTTGTCGAGTAGCGCTTGTACTTGCTTTTGTATCTCCTTCGTCTCTTCGGGGTTCGTCCTATATGGCGCCCTATTGGGCAGCGAGGCGCTGTGGATCAAGTCTATTTGATGCTCAATACCACGCAACGGTGGCAATCCTGCGGGCACCTCCTCCGGAAACACATCGATGAATTCCTGCAAAACACTAGAAACACCAAGAGAAATAGGGGTCATGTCCTTAGAAACCAAAACCTCGCCCTTGTACATAAGCACAAGAGGCATGGCTGTAGGATCCTCACTAAATTATCTCATGTCCTCTTTGGTGGTAATAAGACTAAGGAATTCACTCTCTCACTTTCGTTATATCACTCACGACATTACAATTCTCTCGCCTATCTAGAGGTGCATCCTCCAAGTGTACTTCAGTTTTCTGACGAGATTCATTGACAATTTGTTGTGGTGACATAGGCTGCAAGTTGATTTTCTTGCCCTTAAACTCCAAGTGATATGTATTGGCGCGGCCATTGTGTTGCATAGAACGGTCATAGAGCCATGGCCGACCCAATAGTAGGTGACACACCGTCATAGGAACCACATCGAAATCAATGGAATCCTTATACAGTCCAATCTCAAAATCAACACGCACCATGTGGTTTACCTTCATCTCACCATTGTCACTCAACCACTGAATATAGTATGGATGTGGGTGCGGTAGATACTTCAACTTCAGCTTGGTATAAAACTCCTTGCTTGCTAAATTGCGGCAACTCAAGCCATCAATAATATCCTTGCAAGCCTTGCCAGGACCAACTAAAGCTTTGTTTGGAACAAATTGCAGCGCTGAGTAGATGCATTGGGCAACACATTAAGAGCACGCTGAGACACAACAATAGTGCGAGCTTCATACGGATAAGCATCTACACCATCACTGTCATAGTCATCATCTTCTGGAGCATATGGATCAACATCATCTCCAGTCTCATACTCATTGTCCTCATTAATAATCATGACCTTGCGGTTAGGACAATCTCTCTTGAAGTGACCCTTGCCACCACATGTATGGCAATTCATATCGCGGTTGCGCAGTAGACATGCTAGAACCACTCGTACTTGCAGCAGATTCGGGCTTCTTTGTGTTGGACACATTGGAGACCTTCTTGCTAGACTGAGTAGAATAAGGTGCGGAGCGTGAAGATGGCGCCGGTGCCGTAGATGGGGGCACCCTAGGCGCGTAGCGCCCAGCTCCCGTAGCACGACCTTTAATTTGCGCTTCTTCAGCCAACTGTGATTCAGCTTCTCGTGCATGATGTAGCAACTCATTCATAGTGGTGTAACTGTGATGACGAACAATGCCTTTGATATCATACTTCAAACCATGTAGAAAACGCTGCATTGTCATCTCAAGTGACTCACGAACACGACCACGCTGCATAAGCATCTCCATCTCCATGAAATAAGTATCAACAGTCTTCACACCTTGTCTCAAGAGGGTCAGCTTATCATATATTGTTCGCAAATAATTAGTGGGGACGAAACGAGCTTGCATAATGGCCTTCATCTCGCGCCATGTAAGAACTGGCAACTCGTTGTCTTCTTGACGAGCACGTGTAACTCCATCCCACCAACGCAATGCATAACCATCAAATTCTGAGGAAGCAAGTTTAACCTTCCTATCTTCAGTATAGTCATGTAGGCGCCACAACTTCTCAATTTTCAGCTCCCAAGTGAGGTATTCTTCAACATCAGCTCCTCCTTCAAATTTGGGTATTGAGAACTTTGGCTTACCCAAACCATCGTCTTGTTGTTGTGGAAGGACACGGCGAGCTCCGAGTTCAACAAAGCCACGACCACGGTTACCACGTCCAACACCACGACCAACACCATGTGCTTCATCCTGAAGCTCAGGGTCTTCATCTTCTTGTTGCTTTTGCTGGGTCAGATTATCAACAACTATAGTCAAAACTTGAAGACTTCGCTGAATATCCGTCATTTGATCTTGCATCTTGGTGACGGTTTCATTAGTAGTATCCAGCTTCTGGGAGATCTCCTGAACAGTCCCCCTAAGTTCATCGTCCTGAGTGCGAAATTCATTACGAAGAGCTTCATACTCCCTCCATGTCATCACATCAGCGGCATCCTTGTTTTTCTGGTTAACAATTTTCTCGTCACTAGAAGACATGGTTAGTAGGTTAGTGCACTAAATCAAAAATATATGGTGGTACTCTCACAACTCACTCAAAACTGATAAGAAAAGGAAATCTTACCGCTCCAAAGTGAATTAGTATTGCTTACCACTTGTAGTGACAACTAGTGCATGGATGTAGCGAAGCGAATATCAAGGGTATAAGAACAAATCACACGACAAAGCAGGATATATGTGGGGTTGTAGGTAGGCTACCTATTTGCACCAATAACATGCTCTAGCGCTGACCGTAGACAACCAATGATACTCACACAATGCGATAAATGTGGCAATGCAACTATATGACAGAAATCGGTTGCAATGCACTGGAGAGACACTAGCAAAGCTCAGCGAAACAGGCACAAGATTTCTCAACTACAGGTGCAGAAAAGTAAACTAGGCCTTCACTTGATCTTACTAGCACTTCACACTTTTGCTTTTTGGAATTTTCTTTTTATCACACGCAGCTATGTAGCTCTTTTTGCTTCTTTTCTATTTTCTTTCTCTTTTTTTTTGATTTTATGACTCAACTCCTTGATAACACGGCCAACAGAATCCTGCGGGCACCTCCTCCGGAAACACAAAACCCTAACGAGCAGTCTGTCGAGCGGTAAAACTAGTCTCTTATGGGGAAGTTCCTAGTCACTTATATCGAAAGGCTGTGTCTATGGTTGGAACAAGCACATTGTATGCTATGTGGACTCGGAGTAACAAAAACTGAAACTAGATGATAGCGGAAACACAAACCCTAACAATACTAGATGGAAGAAAAGATACGCAAAAACAACTACGAAAAGCAACTAATACTCGAAATTAGTGCAATCTAAGGCTATGGCAAACCCTAAGCCTAACTTTTTATGGCTTTTTCTGGATAGGAAACACTGACAACTCAACTATGGGGTGGATTGTGGATGGCTTACCAAGGAAAACTGAAATCTGATACCAAGATGATAAGGGATGGCCCGATCTTCTCAGTAAGCAACGGTGGTGATGATGATCATAGGATGAACACAGCAGAGATAACACGATGATGAAGTGGATGATAACTTGTATGACGCAACGAAGTCTCTCGATTGGTCCCTGTCGCCAATGCAACAGCTCTCAACCCTGCAAGATATTCGCAACTCCACACACTTGCACACGTAGCCGCCGACAACGAAGCGGTAAGTTGCAACCATCTAATTCCCAATGGAACAGCAATCACACAAGACTTTCAGGGGTAAACACCAAATTAATGCAATATGGTATAGAGATTCAATAGAGTTGCAAAGTAATCAACTATGAACTACGGTTTATCTTAAACGTGGTCTAAACCTAATTTGGGAGCGTCCTGGACACTTATACAGGGGTTCAGGACGACCAGAAGTCGAAAATACACATAGAAAACTGACCCAGATTGGATCTGGTCGAGACAAACTCGGACTCGTCCGGTCTAGGGGCCTGGGACCGGCTGGTCCGGTTTCAACCGGGCCTGGGACCGGATGGTGACCATGCCAAGGCGGTGTCATGCAGTACACCCGCCCAGGATGGCACCGAAGTAGCTTCTATTCGGAACCGGGCGCACCCGGCGTGGGAGCCGGTTGGACCGGGCCTGTGACCAGTTCGGCCGGCTTGGCGGCCGGTCGGACCGGTCCTGGCACCGGCCTGGATAGCTTCTTCTTCCTCCTCGCGCATGCCTCCCGCTCCTCCTCGCGCGTCCATGGGATGTTTTCATGTCCAGCTCCATGTCCAGCTTCACGTCTTGCTGCTTCTTCTCCTCGTGCGATGCTTGCTCCCTCTTCATACCTGATCATACATAAGTAATAGGACTTAGGCAGTATAAAGTTCTCATCGATCAATGTATCACTTAGGAATAAGTTCACCTGTTGTTTGAGTAGCTTTGACTGTGCTCTTGTCATAGGTCCAATCCTGACTTCATTGGACTTGAGCTTCACAGCAGCATCGTCTTCATCTTGCAATGATGGAGGTAGTAATGTAGTAGGGATGTCCTCATCAAAAACCTTCAAACTAACTACCCGTTTTCTGTTTTGTTTTAGCTCATGAGGAAGTATTGAATGGTTTATTGTCTTTTCTTGACCTCCACCTTGACTAAATCATGAATAATGTGCTAAAGTCCCTTAATATTGCAAAAGGAGCAAGGCAACTGGCGGCCCATCCCAAACAAAATATAAAATATAAAATAAACAAATAAATGCTCCGCACATTATGTACTGGAGAGATCCTAAATAATGGTGTCAATGGAGAACTACATGTGAGCCGCTCTTGAGGTCACTAGATGAAAGGATGAAAGATTTTTTGATGCCATTTCTTGACATAGACATGCATACCTCTCAAAATACATATTTTCAACACTCCTATTGCTTTCAAAATAAAAATCTCTAGCACATGAGTGATCCATGCTTCCATCTGCGTAGGGCCTTTCTTTTACTTTTATGTTGAGTCTTCATCTTCTTCCTTTATGCACCACGAAGAGAGCATAGTTGTCATTCTAAGTATAATGTGCATAGTCCCAAAATTTATTATTGATTGATTCATGATTATGACTATTGCTTGTTCTCAAATTATTTGTATCTAGTCACCCTCTAAACTTTAAAGGTGTCCTGGCATTTATGTTTTGCTACTCCATAAAGGACAAGCTGAATACCACTTTGCTATGTTTTTGCTATGCCCATAAACAAACAGTTGCTTTCAGTGCATTATTATTCACGATCTTTTATTTGAGTTACTTCTCATGTTATAACATATAGTTACTAAGCTCTATGGTTAGAATTATATCTATCATGCCTATGTTTAGGTACTTTGATCTCAGCTCACAATGCTTTTACAATAACTTGATCAAGATTGTGTTGGCCTCATGATACGTCTCAAACGTATCTATAATTTCTTATGTTCCATGCCACTTTATTGATGATATCTACATGTTTTATACACATTATATGTCATTATTATGCGTTTCCGGAACTAACCTATTGACAAGATGCCGAAAGCCTTGTCGTTTTCTGCTGTTTTTGGTTTCAAATCCTAGTAACGAAATATTCTCGGAATCGGACGAAATCACCGCCAAAGTTCCTATTTTTCCCGGAAGCTTCCAGCACCGGAGGGGACGAGAGGGAGCCAGTGGGGCCCTGACCACACCCCGGCGCGGGCCGGGGGCGCGCATGGTCTGGGCACCCGTGGCCCCTCCGACTCCCTCTCGGCCTATTTAAGCCTCCCTGACCTAAAAACACCGCAAGAGACCACGATACGGAGAAACCTTCCGAGCCGCCGCCATCGCGAAATCAAGATTCGGGGACAGAACCTCTGTTCCGCACCCGCCGACGGGGAATTGCCCCGAGCCGTCTCCACCGCCGTCTCCACCGCCATCTTCACCGCCATCGCTGCCTCCATGATGAGGAGGGAGTAATTCACCCTGGGAGGGCTCCGCCGTAGCTATGTGGTTCATCTCTCTTTATGTGATCTAGTTGAATATCGTCTATGTGCTACTCTAGTGATGTTATTAAAGTACTCTATTCCTCCTCCATGTGTGTAATGGTGATAGTGTGTGCACCGTGTGAGTACTTGGCATAGGCTATGATTATGATCTCTTGTAGATTATGAAGTTAATTATTGCTATGATGGTATTGATGTGTATTATTCCTCCTACATATGCATGATGGTGACAGTGTGCATGCTATGTTAGTTCTTGGTGTAATTATGTTGATCTATCTTGCACTCTAAGGTTATTTAAATATGAACATTGCATTGTGGAGCTTGTTAACTCCGGCATTGAGGGTTCGCGTAATCCTACGCAATGCGTTCATCATCCAACAAAAGAGTGTAGAGTAGTCCTATTATGTGATCATTGTTGAGAGTGTCCACTAGTGAAAGCAGGATCCCTAGGCCTTGTTTCCAATACTGAAAACACCGTTTATTTACTGTTCTGTTGCATGTTTACTCGCTGCCATATTTTATTCAGATTGCTATTACCACTCATATACATCCATATTACTTGTATTTCACTATCTCTTCGCCGAACTAGTGCACCTATACACCACAAGTGTATTTGGTGTGTTGGGGACACAAGAGACTTCTTGCTTTGTGATTACAGGGTTGCTTGAGAGGGATATCTTTGACCTCTTCCTCCCCGAGTTCGATAAACCTTGGGTGATCCACTTAAGGGAAACTTGCTGCTGTTCTACAAACCTCTGCTCTGGAGGCCCAACACTGTCTCACAAGAATAGAAGCACCCGTAGACATCAAGCACTTTTCTGGCGCCGTTGCCGGGGAGGAAAGGTAAAAGGCACTCATACTCCGGTTCCAGGTAACAGTACTTTTCTCGCGCCGTTGTGTGTGTGCTCGAAGCTATTTCCTTTAGATCCTGCAATTGCATCTTTTTGTTTCTTGTTTTTATTTTTCACTAGTTAGGCATAATGGAAAACAACAAAAAAATTAGTGAGCTTCTTATTCTATTTCCTGATTTAAGACATGGATGGTTTGATGCGAAAATTAAAAAACCTATGGAACCTTATTTACATGATAGTAGCAATGTTATTAGTATGAATGCAATTACTGCTAATGCTATGAAGAAGTCTAAGCTTGGGGAAGCTGGTTTACCTAAAAATAATCTTTTTAGCTCCTCCGCTTTGGAAGAAATATTTTGTTCTGATAATGCTTTATCTCCCATATGCGATAACTTTAATGATGCTTCTGATATTTTAAATCCACCTGCTGAAAGTATTCCGTATAAAATACCTATGAAAATTATTGAACGTGTTATGGATAACCGCTATGAAGGGGATGGAACTGTCCATCCTAGTAATCATTTACTGTTTTTGCATGAATTATGCGGGTTATTCAAGTGTGGTATTTCAATGGATGAAGTTAGAAAGAAATTATTTGATATATCGCTGTCTGGTAAAGCGGCGCATTGGTATAAAGGACGGGCGCTCTCTTGATTGGAAGGATATTGTGCCTCTATTTTATTCCAAGTTCTATCCTCCAAGTGAAATTCACAAAGATCGAAACCATATATATAATTTTTGGCCTCATGATGGAGAGAGTATTGCCCAAGCATGGGAGAGATTGAAGACTTTAATGCTCAAATGCCCCAATCATGAGCTTCCAGGTAATATCATTATTGATAATTTCTATGCAAGACTTTCTTTTCAAGATAAGACCTTGCTGGATACTACTTGTTCTGGATCATTCACGAGCAATAAAGAAGAGTTTAAAAGGGACCTTCTTGATCGGATTAAGGAGAACGCTGAAGATTGGGAGAACGACAAAGGTAAAGAGTCAGGTATAAATTATGATTATGAATGCATTGAAACTTTTATGGATACCGATAAATTTCAAAATATGAGTGCTACTTATGGTCTTGACTCTCAAGTTGCTGCAAATCTTTATAAAACCTTTGCTTCTCATTTAGAATTGCCTAAAAAGAATTTTGATAAGTATCATGAACCTTTTAAAGAGGCTTGCATGAAGAATGACATTGTTGTTAATAATTGCAATAAGCATGCTCAAACTCCTAAGAATGCTATTTCCTATAAGCATGTTAATTTTTGTGGAATACATAGACCTTGTGGAATTAATCAAATAGAAGATGAATATTGTATCCATCACAGAAATGAAAAAACTAGAAAGTGGTCTAGAGCTCTAGATGATCTTGGAGAAAAAGTGTGTGCCCTCTATCCTTTTATTTGTGAACTTTGCCATAGAGTTGGTCATTTTAATTTTCAATGTTCCTCCAATGATAATTCGAACCCCATGAGTGCTGCAAATTTGTATTGTGATGATGAAATCATTCCTAATCAGCATGATGAACTTACCTTATTTTTGAAGTGTGAAGAGTTATCAAGAAAAATTTCTTTGTTAAATATTAACGATCTTGATATTGATGATGTCCTGCATGGTTGTCTTTCTTACTGCATTAATAATTGCCATACAAATACTTACATACAAAATATTTTAGAAGATGACACCTTGCCAAAATATGATAGGACCGCTGTGTGTTTTCAATTAATTAATGAAAAGGAGGGATCCTCCCAAGTTTCTTCTATTGTTTCTAAAAGTAAATCAGGTTATGCGGACAAGCCACCCTTCAAGCCTCTTCCTCCTAAAGAAGGAACGAGGAGAAGGAGAAGACGAAGAAGAAGAAGAAGAAGAAGAAGAAGAAGAAGAAGGAGAATAAAAAGAAAGAGGTAACGGCGTACCCCCGCGTGAATGAGATAACGCTAGGTAACCGTAAGTATGTTGCTCCTAATGATTATTATGATAATGAATCTAAGTACGATGATCTTCCTATACCCTTTACCCATATTAGTGATCATGATTTGGATGAGCACGCTGCCTTTGATATTGAAAATCTCTTTGGTGCTGATTATGAAATTAATGATGATAGCATTATTCATGTTCCCTTAAACGATGATATTGAAAGCTCTAAGCTTGGGGATGTTGTGCTTGAAGATCCTGTATTTGAGACATCTACTTTTAGTGAAAATGATGATATTACATATTCAGGTTTAGATAATTGCTATAGAGATGTATATGACACATGTTACAATTATCCTTATGAAACTTGTCATAGTTATGATGGGCTTGCCAAAAACAATTCTTTTAATATGCAACTTGTTTACCATGTTCAAATTCTTGATAATAATCTTGCTCCAATTACTATTAATGAGAATAACTCTTCTTATGTCAAAATTAATGATACTTCTATGCATATGAACCATGATAAGAATGTTTTAAGTGACGGGTATATTGTGGACTTCATCAATGATGCTACTGAAAGTTATTATGAGAGAGGGAAATATGGTTATATGCATCTTAATAATATTAAGTTTCCCCTCTTTATGTTGAGAATCTTTAAGTTACTCGTGTTTTATCCTCTTATGCTTGCCACTTTGCTCTTCATGAATTCATTTGTGTATAAGATTCTTTTGCATAGGAAGCATGTTAGGCTCAAATGTGTTTTGAATTGCCTCTTGAAGCTCTCTTTTGCTTCAAATACTATTTCTTGCGCATCACCAAAATTGCTGAGCCCATCTTAATGGCTATAAAGAAAGAACTTCTTGGGAGATAACCCATGTGTTATTTTTCTACAGTACTTTGTTTTATATTTGTGTCTTGGAAGTTGTTTACTACTGTAGCAACCTCTCCTTATCATGTTTTTGTGCCAAGTAAAGTTTCTATGTCAAAGTTGATGTTATATTTGGGATCGCTGCGCAGAAACAGCATTGCTGTCTGTCACGAATCTGGGCTCAGTTCTCTGTAGAAAATTCGAAAAAATCTGCCAATTTACGAGCGTGATCCTCAGATATGTACGCAACTTTCATTAGTTTTGAGTTTTTCCATTTGAGCAAGTCTGGTGCCATCTTAAAATTCGTCTTTACGGACTGTTCTGTTTTTGACAGATTCTGCCTTTATTTCGCATTGCCGCTTTTGTTAAGTTGAATGAGTTTCTTTGTTCCATTAACTTTAAGAAGTTTGTGCAATGTCCAGAAGTGAAAAGAATGTTTGTGTCACCTCTGAACATGTGAATTTTTGATTATGCACTAACCCTCTAATGAGTTTGCTTGAAGTTTGGTGTGAAGGAAGTTTTCAAGGGTCAAGAGAGGAGGATGATATACTACGATCAAGAAGAATGAAAAGTCTAAGCTTGGGGATGCCCCGGTGGTTCATCCCTGCATATTTCAAGAAGACTCAAGCATCTAAGCTTGGGGATGCCCAAGGCATCCCCTTCTTCATCGACAAAGTATCAGGTTCCTTCTCTTGAAACTATATTTTTATTCGGTCACATCTTGTGTTCTTTACTTGGAGCGTCTGTATGCTTTTGTTTTTGTTTTTGTTTGAATAAATGATTGTTTGGGAGAGAGACACGCTCCGCTGGTTCGTATGAACACATGTGTTCTTAGCTTTTAATTTTCATGGCGAAGGTTGAAACTGCTTCGTTAATTGTTATATGGTTGGAAACGGGAAATGCTACATGTAGTAATTGGTGTAATGTCTTGAATAATGTGATACTTGGCAATTGTTGTGCTCATATAGATATTGTTTAAGCTCTTGCATCATGTACCTTGTACCCATTAATGAATAATTACATAGAGCTTGTTAAAGTTTGGTTTGCATGATTGGTCTCTCTAAGTCTAGATATTTTCTGGTTGAGGTGTTTGAACAACAAGGAGACGATGTAAAGTCTTATAATGCTTACAATATGTTTATATGTGAGTCTTGCTGCACCATTTCATACTTGAGTTTGCTTCAAATAACCTTGCTAGCCTAAACCTTGTATCGAGAGGGAATACTTCTCATGCATCCAAATACTTGAGCCAATATTCATGCCATTTGTGTCCACCATACCTACCTACTACATGGTATTTCTCCGCCATTCCAAAGTAAATTGCTTGAGTGCTACCTTTAAACAATTCAAAAGTTATTACCTCTTATTTGTGTCAATGTTTTATAGCTCATGAGGAAGTATGTGGTGTTTATCTTTCAATCTTGTTGGGCAACTTTCACCAATGGACTAGCGGCTTCATCCGCTTATCCAATAATTTTGCAAAAAGAGCTGGCAATGGGATTCCCAGTCCCAAATTAATTAACAAAAATAGACACTCCTCCATGGTATGTGATTGTTGGACGGCACCCGAAGGATTCGGTTAGCCATGGCTTGAGAAAGCAAAGGTGGGGAGGAGTGTCATCATAATAAAACTAAAATAAAAAGGCACTCCTTCATGGTATGAGATTGTTGGCAGGCACCCGAGGATTCGGTTAGCCATGGTTTGTGAAAGAAAGGTTGGAAGGAGTGCCACCTAAAAACAAAATAAAATGGGAGCCGCTCTTTGAAGGTTTGCCTGGCAAGGGGTTAGAGTACCCGCTACCATTCGTTGACAACAACAAACACTTCTCAAAACTTTACTTTTATGCTCTCTATGTGTTTTTAAAATCAAAGCTCTAGCACAAATATAGCAATCAATGCTTTCCTCTTTGAAGGACCATTCTTTTACCTTATTGTTGAGTCAGTTTACCTATTCTTTCTATCCTAGAAGCAAACACTTGTGTAAATTGTGTGCATTGATTCTTACATGTTTACCTATTGCACTTGTTATATTACTTTGTGTTGACAATTATCCACGAGATATACATGTTAAAGTTGAAAGCAACCGCTGAAACTTATATCTTCTTTTGTGTTGTTTCAAAGCTTTCTACCAAGAATTTATTGCTTATGAGTTAACTCTTATGCAAGACTTATTGATGCTTGGCTTGAAAGTATTATTCATGAAAAGTCTTTGTTATATGATTCATTTGTTTACTCATTATCCTCATCATTGCTTCGAATCTCTGCATTCATCTCATGTGCTTTACAATAGTATGATCAAGGCTATGATGGCATGTCACTTAAGAAATTATCATTTGTTATCGTTTTACCTGCTCGGGACGAGCAGAACTAAGCTTGGGGATGCTTGATACGTCTCAAACGTATCTATAATTTCTTATGTTCCATGCCACTTTATTGATGATATCTACATGTTTTATACACATTATATGTCATTATTATGCGTTTTCGAACTAACCTATTGACAAGATGCCGAAAGGCCAGTTGCTGTTTTCTCGTTTTTGGTTTCAGAAATCCTAGTAACGAAATATTCTTGGAATCGGACGAAATCACCGCCAAAGTTCCTATTTTTCCCGGAAGCTTCCAGAGCACCGGAGGGGGACGAGAGGGAGCCGGGGGCCCCGCACCACACCCGCGCGGCCGGGGGGCGCGCCCCATGGTCTGGGCACCCCGTGGCCCCTCCGACTCCTCTCGGCGCCTATTTAAGCCTCCCTGACCTAAAAACACCGCCAGAGACCACGATACGGAGAAAACCTTCCGAGCCGCCGCCATCGCGAAATCAAGATTCGGGGGACAGAACTCTCGTTCCGGCACCCGCCGGACGGGGAATTGCCCGGAGCCGTCTCCACCGCCGTCTCCACCGCCATCTTCACCGCCATCGCTGCCTCCATGATGAGGAGGGAGTAATTCACCCCGGGCTGAGGGCTCCGCTGTAGCTATGTGGTTCATCTCTCTTTATGTGATCTAGTTGAATATCGTCTATGTGCTACTCTAGTGATGTTATTAAAGTACTCTATTCCTCCTCCATGTGTGTAATGGTGATAGTGTGTGCACCGTGTGAGTACTTGGCATAGGCTATGATTATGATCTCTTGTAGATTATGAAGTTAATTATTGCTATGATGGTATTGATGTGTATTATTCCTCCTACATATGCATGATGGTGACAGTGTGCATGCTATGTTAGTTCTTGGTGTAATTATGTTGATCTATCTTGCACTCTAAGGTTATTTAAATATGAACATTGCATTGTGGAGCTTGTTAACTCCGGCATTGAGGGTTCGCGTAATCCTACGCAATGCGTTCATCATCCAACAAAAGAGTGTAGAGTAGTCCTATTATGTGATCATTGTTGAGAGTGTCCACTAGTGAAAGCAGGATCCCTAGGCCTTGTTTCCAATACTGAAAACACCGTTTATTTACTGTTCTGCATGTTTACTCGCTGCCATATTTTATTCAGATTGCTATTACCACTCATATACATCCATATTACTTGTATTTCACTATCTCTTCGAACTAGTGCACCTATACACCTGACAAGTGTATTTGGTGTGTTGGGGACACAAGAGACTTCTTGCTTTGTGATTACAGGGTTGCTTGAGAGGGATATCTTTGACCTCTTCCTCCCCGAGTTCGATAAACCTTGGGTGATCCACTTAAGGGAAACTTGTTGCTGTTCTACAAACCTCTGCTCTTGGAGGCCCAACACTGTCTACAAGAATAGAAGCACCCGTAGACATCAGTCACCTCAAAAATTATCTTTGTTATCACTTACCTACTCGAGGACGAGCAGGAGTTAAACTTGGGGATGGTTGATACGTCTCAAACGTATCTATAATTTTTGATGCTCCATGCTTGTTTTACACCAATTCACATATGTTTTGCTTACACTTCGTTGCACTTTTACATGATTTTTGGCACTAACCTATTAACAAGATGCCAAAGTGTCAGTTCCATGTTTTCTACTATTTTTGTATTTCAGAAAAGTTGTACAGAAATATTCTCAGAACTGGACGAAACAAAAGCCGAAGTCAATATTTTACCGAAATGAAGACGAAGTCCGAATGGGGTCAAAGAGGCGCAGCAGGGCGCCCAAACCACCCCTAGGTGCGGCCTGGACCTGGCCTGCGCCTATGGTAGGTGTGGGGCCACCAGGAACCCCACCGACCTAAATCCTCCGCCTATATAAAGCCTTCGACGAGAAAACCCTGAATATACAAGCCTCCGTCCACGAAAAGTTACGTCGGCGCCGCCATCATCCAGACGAGTTTCAGGGGTCAGTTCTGTTCCGGCACCTGCCGGGAGGGATTGACCCTGGAGCCATCTCCATCGACTCCACCGCCTCCACTTCGACTCCATGATGGTTCGTGAGTAGTTCCCCACTGGACTACGGGTTCTCGGTTGTAGCTAGTTGGTACTCTCTCTCCCATGTACTTCAATACAATGATCTCAGGAGCTGTCTTACATGATTGAGATCCATATGATGTAATCGATGTTGAGTTTGTTGGGATCCGATAAATTGTGGAATTGTGATCAGATTGTTCATCATATTATCATACCACTGTTATTTAAGTTCTTGCATACTCTCCGGTACTTGTAGTTACCCTGATCAATTAGTTGCCTGTATCTCCCAGAGGAGTATTTATGCTCGATAGTGGGTTCATTCCTCTAGTTTTGGAAGAGTGACTTTAACTTCTAAGATTGTAGATGTGTTGTTGCTACTAGGGAGAAAACAACAATGTTTTGTCTAATGGATAGTCTGTTGCTTGCAACTTAATACTGGAAGGGTTCGAATGATAACCTGAAGGTGGATTATTAGTCATAGATGCGGTTGGATTACGGTCTATGTATTATGTTGTAATGCTCAATCAAATCTACAGTAACCTTTATCTTATCATAGCATGCATTGTCATGCCCTCATAGTTATCAATTTCCCAACTGTAATTTGTTCACCCAACACATGTTATTTGGAGAGTTACCACTAGTGTACATAGCTGGGAACCCCGGTCCTTCTATCATCTTCATTGCTCTACAGTCAACTCCGCACTAGAATACTTTCCGGTGTCATCTCCTTTGTGCTACTGTTGTTGTGTTACTATTGCCATTGCTCTCATATTACTGCTTTCACATCACCCCTATTACTAGTGCTTTTCCAGGTGCAGCTGCAACTCCGCTGTTAAGGCTTATAAGTATTCTTTACCTCTCCTTGTGTCGAATCAATAAATTTGGGTTTTACTTCCCTCGAAGACTGTTGCGATTCCCTATACTTGTGGGTCATCAGCGGCCGCGACGGAACTTTTCGTGGATGGAGGCTCGGGTATTTAGGTTTTTCCTGAGATCGTGAATAAATAGGCGGAAGGGCGAGGTCGGTGGAGGCCAGGGGGCACACCACCCTTGGCGCGGGCCCACCCTTGGCCACGCCATGGGTTGGTCTAGCCGCCCTGTGGCGCCTTGATACGTCTCCAACGTATCGATAATTTCTTATGTTCCATGCTACATTATTGATGATATCTACATGTTTTATGCACATTATATGTCGTATTTACGCATTTTCTGGAACTAACCTATTAACAAGATGCCGAAGAGCCAGTTGCTGTTTTCTGCTGTTTTTGGTTTCAGAAATCCTAGTAACGAAATATTCTCGGAATTGGACGAAATCAACGCCCAGGTCCTATTTTTGCACGAAGCTTCGAAGACCGAAGAGGAGACGAAGTGGGGCCACGAGGTGGGGACACACCAAGGCGGCGCGGCCCAAGCCCTGGCGCGCCGCCCTGTGTGTGGGCCCTCGTGCGCCCCTTGACCTACCCTTCCGCCTACTTAAAGCCTCCGTCGCGAAACCCCCCGAGAGCCACGATACGGAAAACCCAGAGACGCCGCCGCCGCGAATCCCATCTCGGGGATTCAGGAGATCGCCTCCGGCACCCTGCCAGAGAGGGGATTCATCTCCCGAGGACTCTTCATCGCCATGATCGCCTCCGGAGTGATGAGTGAGTAGTTCACCCCTGGACTATGGGTCCATAGCAGTAGCTAGATGGTCGTCTTATCCTTATGTGCTTCATTGTTGGATCTTGTGAGCTGCCTAACATGATCAAGATCATCTATCTGTAATACTATATGTTGTGTTTGTCGGGATCCGATGGATAGAGAATACTATGTTATGGTGATTATCAATCTATTGTTTATGTGTTGTTTATGATCTTGCATGCTCTCCGTTATTAGTAGAGGCTCTGGCCAAGTTTTTACTCTTAACTCCAAGAGGGAGTATTTATGCTCGATAGTGGGTTCATGCCTTCATTGATACCTGGGACAGTGACAGAAAGTTCTAAGGTTGTGTTGTGTTGTTGCCACTAGGGATAAAACATTGATTCTATGTCTAAGGATGTAGTTGTCGATTACATTACGCACCATACTTAATGCAATTGTCTGTTGCTTTGCAACTTAATACTGAAAGGGGTTCGGATGATAACCTGAAGGTGGACTTTTTAGGCATAGATGCAGTTGGATGGCGGTCTATGTACTTTGTCGTAATGCCCGATTAAATCTCACTATATTTATCATATCATGTATATGCATTGTTATGCCCTTTTCTATTTGTCAATTGCCCGACTGTAATTTGTTCACCCAACATGCTTTTATCTTATGGGAGAGACACCTCTAGTGAACTGTGGACCCCGGTCCTATTCTTTACATCGCATACAATCTACTGCAATTGTTCTTTACTGTTTTCTTGCAAACAATCATCTTCCACACAATACGGTTAATCCTTTGTTACAGCAAGCCGGTGAGATTGACAACCTCACTGTTTCGTTGGGGCAAAGTACTTTGGTTGTGTTGTGCAGGTTCCACGTTGGCGCCGGAATCCCTGTTGTTGCGCCGCATCACATTTCGCCACCATCAACCTTCAATGTGCTTCTTGGCTCCTCCTGGTTCGATTAAACCTTGGTTTCTTTCTGAGGGAAAACTTGCCACTGTGCGCATCATACCTTCCTCTTGGGGTTCCCAACGGACGTGTACATCTACGCGCATCAAGCTTTTTCTGGCGCCGTTGGGAGATCAAGACACGCTGCAAGAGTCTCCACTTCCCAATCTCTTTACTTTGTTTTTGTCTTGCTTTATTTTAGTTACTACTTTGTTTGCTGCACCTAAACAAAACACAAAAAAATTAGTTGCTAGTTTTACTTTATTTACTGTCTTGCTCTCTATATCAAAAACACAAAAAAATTAGTTACTTGCATTTACTTTATCTAGTTTGCTTTATTTACTGTTGCTAAAATGAATACCCTGAAAATACTAAGTTGTGTGACTTCACAACCACTAATAATAATGATTTCCTATGCACACCTATTGCTCCACCTGCTACTACAGCAGAATTCTTTGAAATTAAACCTGCTTTACTAAATCTTGTCATGAGAGATCAATTTTCTGGTGTTAGTTCTGATGATGCTGCTGCCCATCTCAATAATTTTGTTGAACTTTGTGAAATGCAAAAATATAAGGATGTAGATGGTGATATTATTAAATTGAAATTGTTTCCTTTCTCATTAAGAGGAAGAGCTAAAGATTGGTTGCTATCTTTGCCTAAGAATAGTATTGATTCATGGACTAAATGTAAGGATGCTTTTATTGGTAGATATTATCCTCCCGCTAAAATTATATCTTTGAGAAGTAGCATAATGAATTTTAAGCAATTAGATACTGAACATGTTGCTCAAGCATGGGAGAGAATGAAAACTTTGGTAAAGAATTGCCCAACCCATGGACTGACTACTTGGATGATCATCCAAACCTTCTATGCAGGACTAAATTTTTCTTCGCGAATTTATTGGATTCAGCTGCTGGAGGTACCTTTATGTCCATCACTTTGGGGCGGCTACAAAGCTTCTTGATGATATGATGATAAATTACTCTGAATGGCACACGGAAAGAGCTCCACAAGGTAAGAAGGTAAATTCTGTTGAAGAAACCTCTTCCTTGAGTGATAAGATTGATGTGATTATGTCTATGCTTGTGAATGGTAGATCTAATGTTGATCCAAATAATGTTCCTTTAGCTTCATTGTCTGCTCAAGAATAAAATGTTGATGTGAATTTCATTAAAAATAATAATTTCAACAACAATGTTTATAGGAACAACTCTGGTAATAACTATAGGCCATATCCTTCTGCTCATGGTAATGGTTATGGTAATTCTTATGGGAATTCTTACAATAATAATAGGAGTGTACCCTCTGGTCTTGAAGCTATGCTTAAAGAATTTATTAGTACACAAACTGCTTTTAACAAATCTGTTGAGGAAAAGCTTGATAAAATTGATATTATTGCTTCTAGAGTTGATAGACTTGCCTCTGATGTTGATCTTTTAAAATTGAAAGTTATGCCTAATGAGGATATTGATAAAAAGATTACTACTACAGCAAATTCCATCCAAGTTAGAATTAATGAGAATATAAGATCAATGGCTGAATTGCGTGCTAGGTGGGATAGAGAAGAAAATGAAAAAACTAGCTAAAGAGAATAATGTAGCTAAAGTTTGGACTATTACCACCATTAGTAATGTTAATGATTCACATGTTGCTGCACCTCATACTATCAATGGTAAAATAATTGGTGTTGGCAATGTTTCTACTCCTAGTGCAAAGCGTACAAAACTGCCTGAAATTGCTAAAACTGCTGAAACTGCTTGTGATAAAATTGCTGAAATTTTTTCCAACCTTGGGAACAATGATCCCATTGCTGTAGCTCATAATGATTTAGATTTTGATGATTGCCACATCTCTGAAGTTATAAAGTTCTTACAAAAACTTGCTAAAAGTCCTAATGCTAGTGCTATAAATTTGGCCTTTACAAAACATATTACAAATGCTCTCATAAAAGCTAGAGAAGAGAAACTAAAACTTGAAACTTCTATTCCTAGAAAGTTAGAAGATGGTTGGGAGCCCATCATTAAAATGAAATTCAATGACTTTGAATATAATGCTTTATGTGATCTTGGTGCAAGTATTTCTGTTATGCCTAAAAAGATTTACGATATGCTTGACTTGCCACCATTGAAGAATTGTTATTTGGATGTTAATCTTGCCGATAATGTTAAAAAGAAACCTTTGGGGAGAATTGATAATGTGCGCATTACGGTTAACAATAACCTTGTCCCCGTTGATTTTGTTGTCTTGGATATCGAATGCAATGCATCTTGTCCTATTGTGTTGGGAAGACCTTTTCTTCGAACCGTTGGTGCTGTTATAGATATGAGGGAAGGTAATATTAGATATCAATTTCCTCTTAAGAAAGGTATGGAACACTTCCCTAGAAAGAGAATGAAGTTGCCTTTTGATTCTATTATTAGAACAAGCTATGATGTCGATGCTTCTACTCTTGATGTTACTTGAATTGCACTTTATGCGCCTAGCTGAAAGGCGTTAAAGAAAAGCGCTTATGGGAGACAACCCATGTTTTTACTACAGTACTTTGTTTTATATTTGAGTCCTGGAAGTTGTTTACTACTGTAGCAACCTCTCCTTATCATGTTTTTGTGCCAAGTAAAGTTTCTATGCTAAAGTTGATGTTATATTTGGGATCGCTGCGCAGAAACAGCATTGCTGTCTGTCACGAATCTGGGCCTAAGTCTCTGTAGAAAATTAGAAAAAATCTGCCAATTTACGAGCGTGATCCTCAGATATGTACGCAACTTTCATTAGTTTTGATTTTTTCCATTTGAGCAAGTCTGGTGCCATTTTAAAATTCGTCTTTACGAACTGTTCTGTTTTGACAGATTCTGCCTTTTATTTCGCATTGCCTCTTTTGCTATGTTGGATGAATTTCTTTGATCCATTAATGTCCAGTAGCTTTATGCAATGTCCAGAAGTGTAAAGAATGATTGTGCCACCTCTGAACATGTAAACTTTTATTGTGCACTAACCCTCTAATGAGTTTGCTTGAAGTTTGGTGTGAAGGAAGTTTTCAAGGGTCAAGAGAGGAGTATGATATACTATGATCAAGAGGAGTGAAAGATCTAAGCTTGGGGATGCCCCGTGGTTCACCCCTGCATATTTTAAGAAGACTCAAGCGTCTAAGCTTGGGGATGCCCAAGGCATCCCCTTCTTCATCGACAACATCATCAGGTTCCTCCCCTGAAACTATATTTTTATTCATCACATCTTATGTTCTTTACTTGGAGCGTCGGTTTGTTTTTGTTTTTGTTTGAATAAAATGGATCCTAGCATTCACTTTGTGGGAGAGAGACACGCTCCGCTGTTGCATATGGACAAATATGTCCTTAGGCTTTACTCATAATATTTAAGGCAAAGTTTCTTCTTCGTTAAATTGTTATATGGTTGGAATTGGGAAATGCTACATGTAGTAATTCTAAAATGTCTTGGATAATGTGATACTTTGCAATTGTTGTGCTCATGTTTAAGCTCTTGCATCATATACTTTGCACCCATTAATGAAGAAATACATAGAGCTTGCTAAAATTTGGTTTGCATATTTGGTCTCTCTAAGGTCTAGATAATTTCTAGTATTGAGTTTTGAACAACAAGGAAGACGGTAGAGTCTTATAATGTTTACAATATGTCTTTTATGTGAGTTTTGCTGCACCGGTTCATCCTTGAGTTTGCTTCAAATAACCTTGCTAGCCTAAACCTTGTATCGAGAGGGAATACTTCTCATGCATCCAAAATCCTTGAGCCAACCACTATGCCATTTGTGTCCACCATACCTACCTACTACATGGTATTTCTCCGCCATTCCAAAGTAAATTGCTTGAGTGCTAGCTTTAAAATTCCATCATTCGCCTTTACAATATATAGCTCATGGGACAAAATAGCCTTAAAAACTATTGTGCTTTTGAATATGTACTTATGCACTTTATCTCTTATTAAGTTGCTTGATGTGCGATAACCATGCTTCTGGCGACGCCATCAACTACTCTTTGTTGAATATCATGTGAGTTGCTATGCATGTCCGTCTTGTCTGAAGTAAGGGAGATCTACCACCTTAATGGTTGGAGCATGCATATTGTTAGAGAAGAACATTGGGCCGCTAACTAAAGCCATGAATCATGGTGGAAGTTTCAGTTTGGACATATATCCTCAATCTCATATGAGAATAATAATTGTTGTTACATGCTTATGCATTAAAGAGGAGTCCATTATCTGTTGTCCATGTTGTCCCGGTATGGATGTCTAAGTTGAGAATAATCAAAAGCGAGAAATCCAAAATGCGAGCTTTCTCCTTAGACCTTTGTACAGGCGGCATGGAGGTACCCCTTTTGACACTTGGTTGAAACATGTGCATTGCGATGATCCGGTAGTCCAAGCTAAGTAGGACAAGGTGCGGGCACTATTAGTATACTATGCATGAGGCTTGCAACTTGTAAGATATAATTTACATAACTCATATGCTTTATTACTACCGTTGACAAAATTGTTTCATGTTTTTAAAATAAAAGCTCTAGCACAAATACAGCAATCGATGCTTTCCTCTTTGAAGGACCTTTCTTTTACTTTTATTGTTGAGTCAGTTTACCTATCTCTCTCCACCTCAAGAAGCAAACACTTGTGTGAACTGTGCATTGATTCCTACATACTTGCATATTGCACTTGTTATATTACTTTACATTGACACTATCCATGAGATATACATGTTATAAGTTGAAAGCAACCGCTAAAACTTAATCTTCCTTTGTGTTGCTTCAATACCTTTACTTTGATTTATTGCTTTATGAGTTAACTCTTATGCAAGACTTATTGATGCTTGTCTTGAAGTACTATTCATGAAAAGTCTTTGCTTTATGATTCACTTGTTTACTCATGTCATTACCATTGTTTTGATCGCTGCATTCATTACATATGTTTACAAATAGTATGATCAAGATTATGATGGCATGTCACTTCAGAAATTATCTTTGTTATTGTTTTACCTGCTCGGGACGAGCAGAACTAAGCTTGGGGATGCTGATACGTCTCCAACGTATCGATAATTTCTTATGTTCCATGCTACATTATTGATGATATCTACATGTTTTATGCACATTATATGTCGTATTTACGCATTTTCTGGAACTAACCTATTAACAAGATGCCGAAGAGCCAGTTCTGTTTTCTGTTTTTGGTTTCAGAAATCCTAGTAACGAAATATTCTTGGAATTGGACGAAATCAACGCCCAGGGTCCTATTTTTGCACGAAGCTTCCAGAAGACCGAAGAGGAGACGAAGTGGGGCCACGAGGTGGGGACACACCAAGGCCCCTCGTGCCACCCCTTGACCTACCCTTCCGCCTACTTAAAGCCTCCGTCGCGAAACCCCCAGTACCGAGAGCCACAATACGGAAAACCTTACTGAGACGCCGCCGCCTCGAATCCCATCTCGGGGATTCAGAGATCGCCTCCGCACCTGCCGGAGGGGATTCATCTCCCGGAGGACTCTTCATCGCCATGATCGCCTCCGGAGTGATGAGTGAGTAGTTCATCCCTGGACTATGGGTCCATAGCAGTAGCTAGATGGTCGTCTTCTCCTTATGTGCTTCATTGTTGGATCTTGTGAGCTGCCTAACATGATCAAGATCATCTATCTGTAATACTATATGTTGTGTTTGTCGGGATCCGATGGATAGAGAATACTATGTTATGGTGATTATCAATCTATTGTTTATGTGTTGTTTATGATCTTGCATGCTCTCCGTTATTAGTAGATGCTCTGGCCAAGTTTTTACTCTTAACTCCAAGAGGGAGTATTTATGCTCGATAGTGGGTTCATGCCTTCATTGATACATGGGACAGTGACAGAAAGTTCTAAGGTTGTGTTGTGTTGTTGCCACTAGGGATAAAACATTGATTCTATGTCTAAGGATGTAGTTGTCGATTACATTACGCACCATACTTAATGCAATTGTCTGTTGCTTTGCAACTTAATACTGAAAGGGGTTCGGATGATAACCTGAAGGTGGACTTTTTAGGCATAGATGCGTTGGATGGCGGTCTATGTACTTTGTCGTAATGCCCCGATTAAATCTCACTATATTTATCATATCATGTATATGCATTGTTATGCCCTTTTCTATTTGTCAATTGCCCGACTGTAATTTGTTCACCCAACATGCTTTTATCTTATGGGAGAGACACCTCTAGTGAACTGTGGACCCCGGTCCTATTCTTTACATCGCATACAATCTACTGCAATTGTTCTTTACTGTTTTCTTGCAAACAATCATATTCCACACAATACGGTTAATCCTTTGTTACAGCAAGCCGGTGAGATTGACAACCTCACTGTTTGGGGCAAAGTACTTTGGTTGTGTTGTGCAGGTTCCACGTTGGCGCCGGAATCCCTGTTGTTGCACCGCATCACATTTCGCCACCATCAACCTTCAACGTGCTTCTTGGCTCCTCCTGGTTCGATTAAACCTTGGTTTCTTTCTGAGGGAAAACTTGCCACTGTGCGCATCATACCTTCCTCTTGGGGTTCCCAACGGACGTGTACATCTACGCGCATCACGCCTCTTCGACCCCCTCTGGACTTTGTCTTCGTTAAAATATTGACTTCGGCCTTTGTTTCGTCCATTCCGAGAATATTTCCTGTACAACTTTTTGAAATAAAAACAGCAAATAGGGAACTGGCAGTGGCATCTTGTTAATAGGTTAGTGCCGGAAAATGTATAAAAGTGCAACAAAGTGTGAGCAAACCATATATAAATTGGTGTAAAACAAGCATGGAGCATCAAAAATTATAGATACGTTTGCAACATATCAGCATCCCCAAGCTTAACATCTGCTCGTCCTCGAGTAGGTAAGCAATAACAAAATAATTTTTGAGGTGACATGAAGCCAACACAATCTTGATCAAGTTATTGTAAAGCATTGTAAGCTGGGATCAAAGTACTCTAGACATAGGCATGATAGATATAATTCTAACAATAGAACTTAGCAACTATGTTTTAACATGAGAAGTAACTCAAACAAAAGATCATGAATAATTTTGCATTGAAAGCAACTGTTTGTTTATGAGCATAGAGAAAACATAGCAAAGTGGTACTCAACATGTCCTTTATGAAGTAGCAAAAAATAAATGTTAGGACATCTTTAAAGTTCAAAGGGTGACTAGATACAAGTAATTTGAGAACAAGAAATAGCATAATCATGAATCAATCAATAATAATTTTGGAACTATGCACATTGCACTAAGAATGACAACTATGCTCTCTTAATTGGTGCATAAGTAGAAGATGAAGAATCAACATAAAAGTAAAAGAAAGACTCTTTGCAGAGGAAGCAAGATTAACAAGTTTTATAAACCTTCCAAAAAGTATGGTACTTATTAGCTTTGAGCTCTCATTACCCCTATCATAAGCATCTTGAATGGTTAAAGTTAATGTGAGGGCAAATATGAGTTATATGCTTGACAAATCACAGGTTGAAAATCTCGTTCCCCTTGAATACGAGTACCTAAACGTCATGCTACTCAACTTAGGTCCCAAATAAGTTATTGTCATTGTAAGCATACATGTACCATCGAGAACGCCAACGGGGTACCTCCTGCCCCATGATATGGAAGTACTCCTGCATAGGAGCAATCCCTTGCCAAAATGACAAGACAAACAGACAATGAGCATCTCAGCAATCCTTTTATTTACTATGGGTATAGCTTTTTATTGAAGATGCTTCATAGAATGCTCACTATGGTTCGCTGTAAAAATGAATGATGCATGGCTTAAATTTGCGCCTTTTCTCTAACATATATACAAACTCCATGGACTTACAAGTTTCCATTTTATTTCGCACCGCTAGGCATCCATAAACAAAAGAACATGACATCAACTAAATAGGAATAAGTGAAATGTTGAAAGCGTGCCCCATGAAAGCATGGTTGTGCTAACTCCCAACTCGCAATTTGCAAGCATATTCATAAGATAGTCACAATGGCTCAAGTTTGTGAGAGCTTTACTAACTAATTTTCTCATGACAAAATTTAATTTGCAAGATAAATAAAAACATGATGAATATACTTGGAATAGAAATAATGCTAATAGGTAGATATGGTGGACAAAATTGGCAAACTTTGTTTTTTTGTGGTTGGATGCACGAGTAGAGTTCATACTCAGTACAAGCGAAGGCTAGCAAAAGACTGGGAGCGACCAACTAAGAGAGCAGTAATGGCCATAATCATGCATAGCGACAAAACATTATCAATCAAAGCATAAAGTGATATTACAAGTCAAAAAATAAATGATCATAGTGTCTTTAGTTGACTGGTTGTAGTCATAACATGGTATAAGCATGTTCCAAGTTAACCTAATAAAGCATCAAAGGAGAATACCACAATATTAAGCTTTGTATGATGGAAACAACACATGACTCTTTCAACAACACATTATGCACTCTCGGTTATTTGAGACAAGTTATGGTACATCAATAAATACGAAGCATATAACAAGAATAACATCCAACATGACATGCCAAAGTCTATGCCACAGTCTAGACAAGCTTTCCTTGCATCACTATAAGCATGAAACATTTTACTCGTTTCCAACACCAATCAACTTATTTGAAATAACTCTCAGAGCTGAAAAACAATATGGACCAGAGAGAAAATCATACATAATAAAGAATACTAACAAGCTTTGAACAAAAAGTGAGTGAAAGAACAAGAGCTAAACGCAGTACTAACAAACTAGACACTCGCAGAACAATAAGAGTGAAAACTAGAGCGTTCCATGTAGTTAAAACGGAGTGTGTCATTCTGCAAAACAAATATGCTAGGATCCAACCATATGCTACAACAAACAAAAAAAAACAAAAAACATAAATGAAGACGCTCTAAGAACAACACATAGCATATGAAGCAATAAAAATATAGCGCATAGAAAGATGACATGTTGCTTTGTTTATGAAGAGGGGATGCCTTGGGCATCCCCAAGCTTTGACGCTTGTACCTCTTGGATATTTCTTGGAGTGAAATGGGCATCCACAAGTTTGAGATTTTATCCATACTTCATCTCATTACATCATTCTTCTCTCCTACACTTGAAAACTTCCTTCATACAAAACTTCACACAATTCTTATTAGCAGCATTAGTACAATAAGAGTAACAAATCCACTTGTGTTCAGTTCTAACATATATCAAACATCTATTAAAGAATTATCTACTTTAGCAACCTCTTTTAAAAGCACTTTGCTTAAAACAACTCAAAAAGAAAGAGATTAAGAGGCAAATGCAAATAGTGGCAGAAATCTATCAAAACAGAATAGCAGGTAAAGATCGATTTTTTTTTGAAAATCTTCTGTTGATCAAATCGAAAAGTGGTAAACTAAGGAAAGTTAGATAATAACCTGGGGCATATGCACAAAAATTGGAAGCTCAAAATTCCGCACTGGCTGTGAATACGATTTTTCCTGGTGACAACACAGAATCTGTTTCAGGAAAGCAATTTCCCGAAATCTTATTTTCTCTCTATTAGAGGCTATTCTTGGCACAAAAACGAAATAAAAATGACAAGGAGAGGGTATTAAAGAGGTAATAACTTCCAAGACTCAATAAAAGAAGAGCTAGGCTCAGAAAAAGAGCTAGCATCAAGTATTATCAAGTGAAGAAGCATCAACATCATAACTTGTTCTAATAATAGAATCATAAGGCGACATATTTCTTTTTCTAGGAAAGTGTTCCATACCTTTATTGAGTAGGAATTGATATTCAATAATCCTATCTCTCATATCAATAGAAACACCAACAGTTCTAAGAAACGGTCTTCCGAAAATAATTGGACAAGAAGCATTGCATTCAATATCCAAAATAACAAAATCAACGGGGACATAGTTATTATTAACCATAATAAGAACATTATAAAATCTTCCCAAAGATTTCTTTGTAGCAATATCAACAAGATAAACATCCAAATAACATTGTTCCAACGGTGGCAAATCAAGCATATCATAGATTTTTCTAGACATGACAAAAATACTTGCACCAAGATCACATAAAGCATTGCAATCAAAGCCATTTCCTTTATCTTAATGATGGGATACCAACCATCTTCTAACTTTTTAGGAATAGAAGCTTCAAGCTTTAATTTCTCTTTGCTAATTTGCATGAGAGCATTTGTAATATGTTTCGTAAAAGCCATATTTATAGCACTAGCATTAGGACTTCTAGCAAGCTTTTGTAAAAACATAATTACTTCACAGATATTGCAATCATCAAAATCAAAGTCATTATTATGAAAGCTAAGAGGACCATTGTCTCCCATACTTCGAAAATTTCAACACACTTATTAGAAACAGTTTCAGTGGTTCTATGCAATTTTGTAGAAGGAGCGGGGACTTTTACTACACCAATTATTTTACCATTAATAGTAGGAGGGTGGCTAGCATTTGAAACATCATTACTACCGGTGGTGGTGCTGGTACAAACTTTAGTCAAATTATTATTTCTAGCAATTTCATCTTCTCTTTCCCACCTAGCATGCAATTCCGCCAACATCCTAACATTTTCATCAATTCTAACTTGAATGGCATTCAAAGTTTTAATTTCATTAACATCATGAGGCATAAATTTTAATTTAAGAAATTCAACATCATGAGCAAGGCTATCAACTTTAGAAGCAAGAACATCAATTTTGCAAAGCTTTTCCTCAACAGTTTTATTAAAAGCAGTTTGTTTACTAATAAAGTCCTTAAGCATGACTTCAAGATCAAAGGGTGCACTTTTATTGTGGCTGTAGGAATTACCATAAGAATTGCTATAAGCATTACCATTACTAGAAGGATATGACCTATAATTGTTGCTACAAAAATTATTCCTATAAGTATTGTTGTTGAAATTATTGTTTTTAATGAAGTTCACATCAACATGCTCTTCTTGAGCAACCAAAGAAGCTAACAGAATATTATTAGGATCAACATGAGCTTTACCATTAACAAGCATAGACATAATAGTATCAATCTTATCACTCAAGGAGGAGGTTTCTTCGACATAGTTTACCTTCTTACCTTGTGGAGCTCTCTCGGTGTGCCATTTAGAATAATTTGTCATCATATCATCAAGTAATTTTGTTGCAGCCCCCAAAGTAATGGACATAAAGGTACCTCCAGCAGCTGAATCCAGAAGGTTTCTTGAAGAAAAATTCAGTCCTGCATAAAAAGTTTGGATGATCATCCAAGAAATCAATCCATGAGTGGGACAATTCTTTACCAAAGATTTCATTCTTTCCCAAGCTTGAGCAACATGTTCATTATCAAATTGTCTAAATTTCATTATGTCGCTTCTCAAGGATATAATCTTAGCATGAGGATAATATTTTCCAATAAAAACATCTTTGCATTTAACCCAAGAATCAATACTATTTCTAGGCAAAGATAGCAACCAATCTTTAGCTCTCCCTCCCAAAGAGAAAGGAAACAATTTCAGTTTTATAATGTCACCATCTACATCCTTATACTTTTGCATCTCACAAAGTTTAAAAAAATTATTAAGGTGAGAAGCAACATCATCAGTACTAACACCAGAAAATTGCTATTTCATAACAAGATTTAACAAAGCAGGTTTAATTTCATAGAAAGCCGCTTCAGGAGCAGGTGGAGCACTAGGTGTACAAATAAAATCATTTTTATTTGTGCTAGTAAAGTCGCACAACTTAGTATTTTCAGCAGATTCCATTTTAGCAAAATTAAAACAGACCAATAGAAATAACGTCAATAATAGAAACTAATTTTGTGTGTTTTTGATATAATGAAGAAAACAAGACAAATAAAATATACTAAGAAAAATTATAACAAAGTAAAGAGATTGGAGATGAGAGAATCCCCTTGCAGAAATCCCTTTTCTCCCCGGCAACGGCGCCAGAAAATATTGCCCGAACTGCCTTTCTAGAACCAAAAACAACAGAAACAGGAACTGCACTTCAGATCTTGTTAATAGGTTAGTTCCGGAAAATGCATGAAATCATTATAAAGTGTGAGCAAAACATGTAGGTATTGTCATAAAACTAGCATGGAACATCAGAAATTATAGATACGTTGGAGACGTATCAAGCATCCCCAAGCTTAGTTCCTACTCGCCCTCAAGTAGGTAAACGATAAAAAGAATAATTTCTGTAGTGACATGCTACTTACATAATCTTGATCATACTATTGCAAAGCATATGAGATGAACGAAGTGACTCAAGGCAATGATCTATAGTTTGCTAACAAATAGATAACATATAGCAAAACTTTTCATGAATAGTACTTTCAAGACAAGCATCAAAAAGTCTTGCATAAGAGTTAACTCATAAAGAAATAAATTCTTAATAAGAGGTTTTGAAGCAACACAAAGGAAGATTTAAGTTTCAGCAATTGCTTTCAACTTTCAACATGCATATCTCATGGATATTTGTCAACACAAAGTAGTATGATGAGTGCAATAAGCAAGTACATAAGAATCAATGCACAGTTGACACAAGTGTTTGCTTCTAAGATGGAAGGAAGTAGGTAAACTGACTCAACATAAAGTAAAAGAAAGGCCCTTCGCAGAGGGAAGCAGGGATTAAATCAAGTGCTAGAGCTTTTTAAGTTTTGAAATCATATAGAGAGCATAAAAGTAATTTTTGAGAGGTGTTTGTTGTTGTCAACGAATGGTAGTGGGTACTCTAACTACCTCATCAACCAGACTTTCAAGAGCAGCTCCCATGAAAGACGTTATTTCTACCAGCAAGGTAGATCATCCCTCTTCTCTTTTGTTTACACATGTACTTTAGTTTTATTTATGGATGACACTCCTCCCAACTTTTGCTTACACAAGCCATGGCTAACCGAATCCTCGGGTGCCTTCCAACATTCACATACCATGAAGGAGTGTCTATTTGCAAAATTAAGTTGCTTACTGATAGATCAGGGCAAAACATGTGAAGAGAATTATTAATGAAAGTTAATTAATTGGGGCTGGGAACCCCATTGCCAGCTCTTTTTGCAAATTATTGGATAAGCGGATGAGCCACTAGTCCATTGTGAAAGTCTGTCATAAGTAAATGACAAGATCGAAAGATAAAACACCACATACTTCCTCATGAGCTATAAAACATTGACACAAATAAGAGGTAATAGCTTTTGAATTGTTTAAAGGTAGCACATGAAGTATTTACTTGGAATGGCAGGAAATACCACATAGTAGGTAGATATGGTGGACACAAATGGCATAGGTTTTGGCTCAAGGTTTTGGATGCACGAGAAGCATTCCCTCTCAGTACAAGGCTTGCTAGCAAGGTTGTTTGAAGCAAACACAAGTATGAACCGGTACAACAAAACTTACATAAGAACATATTGCAAGCATTATAAGACTCTACACTGTCTTCCTTATTGTTCAAACACTTTTACCAGAAAATATCTAGACCTTAGAGAGACCAATCATGCAAACCAAATTTCAACAAGCTCTACGGTAGTTCTCCACTAATAGATTTAAACTACATGATGCAAGAGCTTAAACATGATCTACTTGAGAGCTCAAAACAATTGCCAAGTATCAAATTATTCAAGACAATATGAAGCATTTTCTGTTTCCAACCAAATATCAATAAGTGCAACGGTTTTCAACTCCGCCATGAACATTAAAATAAAGTCAAGAACACCAGTGTTCATATGAAAAAGCGGAGCGTGTTTCTCTCCCACACAAGGATTGGTAGGATCCGAATTTATTCAAACACAAAAAAAAAGCACACAGACGCTCCAAGTAAAGCGCATATGATGTGACTGAATAAAAATATAGTTTCACTAGAAGTGACCTGATAAGTTGTTGATGAAGAAGAGGATGCCTTGGGCATCCCCAAGCTTAGACGCTTGAGTCTTCTTGAAATATCCAGGGATGAACCACGGGGGCATCCCCAAGCTTAGACTTTTCACTCTTCTTGATCATATATCATCCTCCTATCTTGACCCTTGAAAACTTCTGCCACACCAAACTTCTCATAAACTTCATTAGAGGGGTTAGTACTCAAAAAAACTTTAATCCACTTTAGTCCTGTAGTGACACATTGCAAGAACTTAATAAAACATTAGCTACAGCTCTCCACGTTAGAAAGCCTTACTTAAAGTCCACAAGAGACAATGCAAAAAACAGAGACAGAATCTGTCAAAACATAACAGCCAGTAAAGACAAATTTTTAAGAGGTACTTCCGTTGCTCAAATCAGAAAACTTACAACTAATGGAAGTTGCGTACATATCTGAGGAACACGCATGAAAATTGGCAGATTTTTCTGAGTTTCCTACAGAGAGCCCTACTCAAATTCGTGACAGATAGAAATCTGTTTCTGCGCAGAAATCCAAATCTAGCATCAACCTTCTATTAGAGACTTTACTTGACACAAAAACATGATAAGGAGAGGTTGCTACAGTAGTAACAACTTCCAAGACACAACAAAACAGTAGCAAAATAAAGACATGGGATATCTCCCAAGAAGTTCTTTCTTTATAGCCATTAAGATGGGCTCAGCAATTTTAATGATGCTCACATAAGGATGAGAGTTGAATCAAAAGAGAGCACCAAAAAGCAAGTTCAAAACACATTTAAGTCTAACCCACTTCCTATGCATAGGAATCTTGTACACAAATAAATTCATGAAGAACAAAGTAACAAGCATAAGAAGATAAAACAAGAGTAACTTCAAAACCTTCAGCATGTGGAGAGGTGTTTTAGTACCATGAATATTTCTACAACCATATTTTCCTCTCTCATAATAATTTTCAGTAGAATCATGAACAAACTCAACAATATAACTATCACATACAGCATGCTTTCCATGATCTACAAACACATAATTTTTATCAAGCCCAAAAATAGTGGAATCAAAACTTTCAAACCCACTTTTATCAATAATATAACAAGATGATTGATCAATCTCAAAAGATATGGGACTCCTAGATAAAGTCAAGACTTTTCCAATCCCATTTTCATTAGTAGTACAATTAATATTATCAAGTAACATAGGACCATCATCTAGAGATTTATCATAAACATTTGCTAAGCAAAACTCTTTAGTACCATGCATTTCGGTATCAGGCACAAACAAAGCATTATCATAACATTTTTCGAAATAGCATGGATTATCATAGATAACAGTAGCATAATTATTCTTACAAGTTTTACTCATAGGGAATATTTCAAGAGAATCCACAGGCAACATAACATTCATTCTCCTTTGGTAAGCATGGAGGACAATCTAATAGTGTAAGAGATAAAGAGTTACTCTCATTAGAAGGTTGGCATGGGTAGCTAATCCATTCTTCCTCCTTTTGTTCATCACTCTCCTCCTCTTTTTCATCCAATGAGCTTTCAGGTTCATCACTCTCCTCCTCTTTTTCATCCAATGAGCTTTCAGGTTCATCAATTTCTTCTTTCACAGGTTCCTGCAAATTGTGAGTGCATTCTTGTGCATTAATGAGTCTCTCTTTATAATCATTGATATAAGGATTATTGCTGTAACTTTCTATGCAAAAATTAAGGATGGAAGAGACAAAAAATTTAAGGTTCTTACAAGCAACACAAGTTTCATAATTTTTAGACATGAAGGATTCTATTTCAGAAGCTCCCATAAATAAGACAAATTGTTCTACCTCTTCGAACCCAAAATGAATATAGTTATTCCAATTATAGTTCATAATTAAAACTTCCTCACTAAAGCCACATTGAAATTTAAGATGTTTAGTATTCTGTTTAGAGCAACAGTTTATATCATGGCGTTTAAGCAAGATTTTAGCAATTGTATTCAATTTTTCTATCAAAGCACTTATGACTTTACCCGTTCTTGATTCTCTATAATTATTATATAATTCTATAAGCTCCAAATAGGTTGTGGGTTCTCCCATAACAACAGTTTTTAATTTTTCGGTTTTTCAAATTTTTATGGATTTTCGAGTATATAAGAAAAATATAACAAGACAAAAACAAACTAGACAAAAGTAAACTAAGCAAAATAATACTAGACAGAAATAAACTAAGCACAAACAAACTAGACAAAAGTAAACTAAGCAAAACAAAATAAAATAAAAACAGAGAGAGAGGTAGAGTGTACTCCCTGAACTTATGAGTAGAGCTATGCCTCCGGCAACGGCGCCAGAAAATAGCCTTGATGACCCACAAGTATAGGGGATCGCAATTCGAGGGAAGTAAAACCCAAATTTATTGATTCGACACAAGGGGAGGTAAAGAATACTTATAAGCCTTAACAACTGAGTTGTCAATTCAGCTGCACTGGAAAAGCACTAGTAACAGGGGTGATGTGAAAGCAGCATAATATGAGAGCAATAGTAATAACAAATGATAACACGAGGCGATGGCACCGAAAATAGTTGATACTACTTCCAATGACATATAACGAGTATAGGATGATGAGAGATGGACCGGGTTCCCAGCTATCTACACTAGTGGTAACTCTCCAATAACAAGTGTTGGGTGAACAAATTACAGTTGGGCAATTGATAGGATTGAAATAGCATTAAGACAGAACATCAAGTCTATTAATCATGTAGGCATGTTTTCCATATATAGTCATACGTGCTCGCAATGAGAAACTTGCATAACATCTTTTGTCCTACCAGCCGGTGGCAGCCGGGCCTCAAGGGAAACTACTGGTAATTAAGGTACTCCTTTTAATAGAGCATCGGAGCAAAGCATTAACACTTGGTGAAAACATGTGATCCTCATATCTATGCCTTCCCCTCCAGTTATCCCAATCACTGGGGCCTCGGGTTCCGGACATAGACATGTGCAACCAACTTGTAGGTACAATCTAAGCAATAATTACAGAGCTTAAATCTTAGATCATGCCACTCGGGCCCTAGTGACAAGCATTAAACACAACAAGATTGCAGCAACAATAACTTCACAAACTTTATAGATAGACCGATCATAATGTAACAATTCATCGGATCCCAACAAACACAACACCGATTACATCAGATGGATCTCAATCATGTAAGACAGCTCATGAGATCATTGTATTGAAGTACATGGGGAGAGAATACCAACTAGCTACAACTAGAACCCGTAGTCCATGGGGGAACTACTCACGGAGCATGATGGAGGCGGTGGCGTCGATGGAGATGGATTCGGGGCACTTCCCGTCCGCGGCGCGCCGAACAGAGATTCTGTCCCGAAATGGAGTTTGCGATGCGGCGCCCCCTGGAGTCTTTCGGAGTTTCGTCAATTGGTGTCGAGGTTTTAGGTCGCGAGGGACTTTATAGGCGAAGAGGCGGAGTCGGAGGGGACACGGGGCCACCTCCCCATAGGCTGGCGCGGCCAGGGGGGCACCCGCGCCGCCATATGGTGTGGGCCCCCTGCTGCCCGCCTCCGACTCTCCTTCAGTGTTCTGGGTCCGTCCGGGGAACATGAGATATTTCGTCTTTGTTTCGTCGAATTCCAAGAATATTGCCCGAACAGCCTTTCTGGAACCAAAAAACAATAGAAAACAGGAACTGGCACTTCGGCATCTTGTTAATAGGTTAGTTCCGGAAAATGCATGAAATCATTATAAAGTGTGAGCAAAACATGTAGGTATTGTCATAAAACTAGCATGGAACATCAGAAATAATAGATACGTTGGAGACGTATCAGCCGCCGATTCACCTCAACCCATCGCCAAGCCTCTCCGCGCCTTGCCTCAAGCTCACGCCGAATCCACGACACGCTCGGGGACTACTGATGGGGATACGCCCTAGGGGGGCCATCACCCAGCTCACTCGCCAGATGAAGAGAGCCCAGGACAGGTCCAGTCGGCGGGCGACTGGGCCAAGCGCCCTAGCGACTAAAGCCCGAAGCGACTGGATCTGCAGAAGGCCCATGAAGGAAGCATAGTGGCCCAAACAACCTTATACCTGTAAACCCTAGGTTGCTGCCTATATGAAGCCACCAGGGGCACCTCCTTGGGGACACATGATCTCTCATTAGACAATCTCTCCCTCCGCCTCCGGCGTCTACCACAAAGCAAGTTGCCTAACGCTGGCGACACTATGATCATAGTAGATTTCTAGCAGGATGTAGTGATCCTCCACCGAGGGGACGTGAACCTAGGTACATCGTGCGCCAAGAACGTTCCCGGATTCTCCTACGCCGCCTTGATCCACACCTCTCATGTGCTACCCCGTAGCAACTGCCGTGGTTAAAACCTCGACACCTTCAAACCAGTTGAACGTCATTGTCTTCAATCCTTTGAGTTCCTCTGCGTTGACCCGTTCCACTTGCCCATTTCTGCGGGAATGTGCCACGGACGCATAACAGATCTTGGTTCCCAAGTTGGTGCAGTATGCTTGGAAAACTCCATGTGAACGGTCAGCCCAGATCGGTGATAATGCGGTTGGGCACATCGGAATGGCAAAATATTCCCTTGATGAACTTCACTGCTGCATGTGGGGTCGTTGCTTATAATGGCTCAAGTTCCACCCACTAAGTAAACTTGTCTATGGCAACTATCAGGTACTGGTAACCTCCCACTGCACGGGGTAATTTTCAAACGATGTCCAGCCCCCAGACGGCAAATGGCCATGATATTGGTATGTTTTGCAGGTCCCGAGCCGGTTGGTGAATGTTCTTGGCATGAAACTGGCAAGCTTCGCACGTTCTGACAATTTCCTCGACATCTTTTATAGAGCAGTCAGCCAATAGAAACCTTGTCTGAAAGCCTTTCCCGCCATGGTCCTCGAGGCCATGTGACTGGATGTCTTCCATCAGCACTTTGCCTTCGTCCTGCGAAACACATCGAAGCAAAACCCCAGTCCCACTGCGCCGGTAAAGAGTTACGTTTACCAAACGAAACATCTTTGCCCGACGGGCCGTTCGCTCAGCAGCTACATTGCGAAGGTACCAAAGGATGTCTCCCGTGCAGGGCGCGGTACTTCCCTCAAGGTACATCACATGGTGCTTGCTGGGAAAAGTTCCCTCAGCAAGTTCCTCAGCTGCAGGTTCCTTCCGAGGAGCCTGAGGCTCCCCGGGGGTTCTCGCGGGAAGAATCGCCTTTGGAGCCTTAGGCTTTACGGACGGTGCCAAAAGGTATTTCAACGAAAGCCCCTTGCGGTCGCGGCAGGCGCTTCGCAACGATCTTGGAGAGCTCATCGGCGATGATGATCTTGGAGAGCCCCATTTGTATGCCCTTGAATCTTCGCTCCATCCTTCTGACTTCGTCCATGTACACTACCATCTTAGGCAATCGTATTCCTTGTTGACTTGATTGAGCACCAACTCTGAGTCGCCACACAGCACCAAGTGACGAAATTCTTTCCTGGGAGCGGCCCGGAGGCCAGCCAGTAGGCTTTCGTACTCAGCGGTGTTGTTAGTGGACAACTCCTGATCAAAGCACATCTGGACTACATACTTGAGTTGCTCCCCGGAGGGGATACGATCACAACGCCAACGCTTGCCCCCTCGTACGAGTATGCTCCATCAAAGTACATTATCCAACGGCCTGAATCGTTGTCTCCAGGGAGACTGGCCAGGGCTTCTCCTTCTTCTCTTTCTCCATGGGAACGCATCGAGGAGGTGAGCGGGAGGGCGAAGGAGATGCGCGCAGGATAAGTTCATGTCGGACTCAAGTGCGAGTGATGGAGGTGGAGGCGAACGAGGCGAGGAGGCTCGGGAGCAGTGATGATGAGGACGCGCATGGAGCGGTGCGCGCGGCCTTTGCGCGTGGAGCCGCTCAGCCGGGTGGCACGTGCGAGCATGCAGGGGCAAGCAAGGTGGGTGGCGTGTGCGAGCAGGTGCTGGCAGCGGGCATGGAGGTCTCGGCCACGCTCTACCGTCAGACCTTGGTGGCCACTGCCTTGATTTGTTCAACTCGGTGGGGTGAGGGAAGTGGGGAAGAGACATGCTGAAAGATGTGGTCCACTAAAACCCAAAATTTATGTCTATCTAATATTTATCTCCCTAGACCGTGCCCTTTTCGGTTACAACACCATTCACAGTGGGATCCGTTGTCAGAAACCTTGTTAACATGTATTCATTGGCGAATCAGTGCACATTGGAACGAATTCACTCAATTCAGATGGAATTTTGCAATTTAAAGGAATATTGGTGGTTTTTGAACGTTTTGCTATCATGTGTTTTGTTTTATGGAATTTACTTGTTCTACGGGGGTCGAACTGGATATTATCATAATAATGCCATATTAGTACCTAGTACATAGTTACCAAAGGTTTCGTTTTTGGCTCTTTTCTCGGCTATGCCATGTTAGTATATCATCAAAACTTGATTATGTTTTTCGCTCTTACTTTTCCTTAGCTGCAAAATATTTGTTATTTTTCCTTGGACCTGACTACCCATAAGCCATTGAACGGGGAAACTTATTGCCAACGAACAAATGATAAGATAATAAATCATATGTTGCATGGTTCTGATCAGGTACTTGAGAATATTCTGGCACTTAATAGTCAAACTGATCATGGCATCCATTGTTTGTTTCAAACAGCTCACTGCTGCATATTTATATTTGGAGTTAACATGTTAAAGAGGAAATTTTTTGCTTACTATGCAAGAAAGATTGATCGATGATCCAACACAGAAGATATGCATTAATAGATTCTGGAAGCATAATGGTGGAGAAGACTCAAGACCATTCAATTCTTAGCTATATGGAATGAGTTGTTTATAATGAGAAAGGTGTAGATGCAAACACGGTAATTTGATCTCGTTACAAATTGATGAAGATATTATGAACATAATCTCAACATATGAAACTTGTTAAGTCGAATTTGGGGAAATATAGACTCATAAGTTATCAAGTGTTGATGTCAAAATATTAGAGAATCCGCATGGAAAATAGGCAAGTGGAAGTTATACAAATCCAAAGGTAGGTGACCATTTGTAAACTTTTCTGAATAGACTGCATAATTCGGCTCGAGGACACAGATGAAAAATTAAAAGTGCATAATCATGTCTTCCCGTCTACTCCCAACACAATACATGGAAAATGTAACACTGGGGCATGATTTAAATCATGAAATCTATTGAGAAAGACGGTAGAAAACACCGAGTAAATACGACCAACAAATCATGCTTGAAAGTTGAAACTGATATTCTTCATGAATTCTCAAATTATAACTCAGAAAAGTAAAGGGATAATCTGTGGAAAATCATCATCTGCCAAGACATCACAAACTGGAGCAAAGTTTCAATCATTTAGGTTTTCAGGCAAAGTCATCAAGGGTACTTAATATATCTAGCTAGCAAACTGGACCATGGTGGAGACGCCCGGTGCATGCTAAAGGGCATGGCGATGCCGGCCATGTTCTGGGGCGAGGCGTCAAGTGTGCAAATATTTACGGGGCACAAACTTACGGGATGAGGTGGAGGCACCGAATTGGTTCAGATTTTTTCCTTCCCTTGTTTTCAGGATCGTAAACCACCCACTAGCACACCACGTTAGCCCGTAGATGACAACCCGTAGGATATCCCCGTAGGTGTAGGATTATTGAGTGTGCAATCGTGCACCGATGCGAAGCCTCAACGGAATCATGCCGTACGAAGCGTCGAACCACCGCAAGGTTTTGGTGCTGCGTACTCAAAATTAATACAGCTTTTTGTTACTTCTCTTTATTATCAGGTTACGACTGAGAAAACTAGAAACAGTGGATCGAAGCGTAAGCAGCTGCCATGCCACGAGGCCACGAAGCAGCATCGCTCAACTTAACTAGCCTATCTTCAAGTTCAACCTGTAAAACCATCATTACCCAGACGTGTACAGACACACGCTACAGGGCCAGCTACGAATTAACGAGATCAACTAACAACTGCATGAACCAACTACAGCTAAGTGAGAGCAAAGTTTAGAGATCGATTGCAGAGTCTAACTAGGCGCGGAAGCTGGGTCGGTGGAGGTAGATATCATCTTTAGACCGGGGCAGCTCCAAGTCCAAGCTCGTAGTGTGGCGATGGCGTGGCGCAATGACGTCGCCTGCAGAACATGGAAAGGGAGGTCAGACCAGAAACCAACAGTGAACAAGATGATGCGCAACAAAAATCAGCTCACCTGGGTTGTCTTTGTCTTCGGGAAGCACGATGATCGTCGAGTTGCAAATTGGGCAGGAGAGGTTGATTTCCAGCCATCGCCTGATGCAGCGAGGGTGGAAGCCGTGGCCGCACTCCAGCACTTGCGGCGGCGCATCGTCGTAGGCACGGTGGCAAATCCCGCAGCCCACCACGTCGACGACGTGCTCCGGAGTGTCTTGCGACGAGGGTGGGGTGATTTGGCCCTGAACTCGACCGCCGGAAGCGCTTGTTTGGGCGCGGACGATGGCTGGCTCGGCAGGAACTCGAACGCGTGTAGGGAGCGCGGGCGGATGATGTGCCCGGCGCTTCTTCCTCCACCGGCGGAAGCACAAGGCACCGACTGCGAGCAGCACAACGACGAGGATGACCGACAAGACAATGGCGGCTACCGCGCCGCCGCTGAGCGGCTTCCCAGATCTGCCGGCCGGCTCCTGGTCGACGGGCTTCGCACGCTTAAAACCATGGGCGGCAGGATCGCTCATATTGCAAGCTGTTTAGGACAATCGCTCATACGACGACGACGACCGCCAGGACAATGGCATTTATATAGCGGCGGGGGACGCGGTGCGACGGAGCTGCCTGCGCCGTCGCCATTTGAGGCAGTAGCCGTTGGGCGGAGCTAGCCCTGCGCCCTCTACAATTTTGGAAGGAGCCGTTGGGGGAGGAATGGGGAGGGAAGATGGACTGGCCGCCATGGAGGTCCGGCACTGCTCTGTTTCTCCTCCTCTCTTCTCCTGTGGGGCCTGTTGCGACCGAGCACATTTTTCTGGTCGATGCTAACATGCCGTCACCCGTGAGAACGCTTGTTATATCTATAGAAGATATATCATTTGGGGCATTACGGAACAAACTACACATATTCATGTATTCTGGTTATGATTACTAACACTAAGTATTTCAGCTCAGGTTCTCGGATTTATTTTGTACTAATGCGAAATGCGATTAGTACTTGTTCCACTCAAAATGATAATAGGGATGCACTTAAGTTTTAGATTAGAGCTATATACACCTCTAGTCCCACAACTTGTCAAGGACATGCAAATTAATCCTACTTCTTGCAAAATGGGATACCGAAGTCCCAACACTTTATTGTCGTGCAAAACTGGTCCAACATGTGGTCATGTTTTTTTTCTTTCAAAAATCCCATAATCGTTTTTATTTGGATGTGCCCTATTTAAATTAATTTAGTTATAACATTATTATTTTTCATCTATATGTTTAGCCAAAATTTTCAAATACGGAGAGAAAGATTCGGCACTAGCAAGCACTGACCAAATACATTGAGCCGCTAGGCAGCCCCCAAATCCAACAAATAAGGTTGTCGAACGGCTAGTTTCGTAGCCATGATCCGACCCTAACAAATCAAAATAAATATATTTAATATGTAAAATAGATCGAACTGTTGGAGATGTCCATAGGCTAGCTAACCAATCCGATCCGAACTAAGTCCATCTCCAATGGCCACCTGCATAACATACCGCATTTTCAGTCTGTTTAGGTAGGTTTTGAATAAGGTACAAATAGATTCATATGTTGAATTCTAGAGGATGAGCTCATAATCATAGCAACCAAGTTCATTAAATAAATACAAAGACAAATATAACATAATCTATTACACAAATCACATGCATTGAATTGAAAATCAAATAAAAATTCTGCTAGCAGTTGTAGACATGTTTTTGAACCAGGAGAGCCTGGAAGGGCTTGGAAGCTTTATATTAAAACACACACAGAGGAGGTACAAAATTACAGAAGATCCCATAGGAAATGAAAAATAACACATACATCCCCATTTTATGTGGAGGAGACCTTTCTGAAAGTTCTGATATGCAATCAGGTCCCTGCCTATCACCTCTGCCGAGCCAGAGGTCAACTGCACCGCCGTCGAACGCCGCCGCGGGGGCAGAACCACTTGCTTCAGTGCCAGCGTTGGACGTGGCCGCTGACCTAGGAAAAGGCCTCCGGTGGAGGTTGAGAAAACGCCAGAGCTCACCGGCTTTAACAGACGACACAGAGCCGTCAAGATGATGCTCGCCAAAGTTGCTTCCAAACTCCAGAAATCCCTGACGCAAGAATCCTTGCAAACTCCGTCGATGTCGAGCAACCCACACTCTAACAAAACACTCCTGCCACAGGTGGTAGAAGGTAGGCAGAGATGGTCGGAGAAGCAACGAATCAACCGTCGTAAGGGGAAAATCTGGAACTCCCCATTGTGCGCAAGCCACGCCATCTACACAAATTGGCCACACACGCATACACCATCTTCGCCATATTCATCTTCCTCCTCGCCTCCACGGACGGCCAGGTCGATGTCAAGGACGTCGAGGGCGCAACGTTGCAGCCAAAGGCACTTATTGCCTTGGGCCTCGGCAAGAGAAGCAACCAATGCCCTCCCCTCCTCGGGGGCTTGACATCAGCGCTCGCCGGCCGCTCCCAGATGACTCATCGAAGCACCGGGAGGAGTGGACCCTTTCTCCCTCCTAAGACACATCCGCCCAAACTCGTCCTTCCCCACCCCTCACTACCTCGGCTGGCCAGCGGGAGAAGGACAAGAAGAGAAACTATGTATAGCAAAGAGAGGAAGCAGACCTTGGGCTTATTGACGGAGATCCCTGGGAGAGAGTCAGGTGCCGCCGTATCCGACCACCAGAGCACCTCGCCGCACCGCCCCCACCACAGCCCGCACCAGATCTTGCCCAAAAGGGCTAGTGCTCTACTCCATGTAACATCCCAAGTTTTCAATTATAAATAAAGAGGAGAGAAATTCAAATACCCAAATTTTGCAACAAACAAAAACTTTTATTATGCATATAGTGCCACATATAGTTTCATGCATAGTGTGCTTTTCTCTTGTGCATTGTGCTATGATGAGTGCTTATTGTTGATCACTTGCTTGTAAACCCTAAACCAAGATCACCTAACCCTAAATTGAGAAGAAGAAAAGAAATAGAAAATAACTCAATTCTCACTCACATACAACTTTGGCCAATTATGCAAATCATCACCCAAGGCCACCATTGCTTGGTCTATGGTTTGTAAAACTCTTATATAACAAAAACAAACACAAATGCATAAAAGAAACCAGATTCAAATCAAAGGAAATTTCAAATTTTACATACATATGATAATGGTCATGTGACCCATTTATAAAATCTTCCCCTCTTTGCACCCCTGTATTTGAATTTTCTTAAACCAAACTTGGTCAACCCTTGACACCTCATCCAAGACCAAGTCAAGGTGAACAACTTTTCTGTTGACCACCACTACTGAAGTTGACCAGGTTGACCAGAATAGAATTGACAAGAGAGGACTTTGAAACAAAGAGAAGATGACCCCCATTTTGGAATTTTGCAAACTTTCACCAAAATGGACACCACCACCACCATTACATCACATTAAATATATGAATGAAGTTCACCAAAAAGAATTTCGAAATTTGAATATTTTTCTCATGCGGCCATTTCATCAAACACATGGCAGGCAGCATCTCAGTTTTGTGTTACACCTCATTATCCAGTGGGTTTTGGCCTAAACCACCTTTAACTCGTGATGATCATCAACTCCTGCAACCCCTGCATCAAGCCCAGTACTTGCCATGGTCGATTAAAGTAAAGCAATGGCAGCAAAAGCTCCATGCCGTGCACCATGCCGGCCAGCATGCCACTCATCCCTCTGGCTCTCCCCTCTCTCTTCTACCTTGTCCCAGAGCATCTCCACAGCACAAGGACGCTGCCAGTACCCAGCCCTGGCTCGCGCACACACGGCATTGGCCAGGCGAGGCATGCCCAAACCATGCCAGTGCATGCCAGTGCACGCGCTCACCGCGCTCTGGACGCGCCAGGACGCCGCGCGCTCGAGCACTCTCGCCCTCCCCTGCAAAGGCTACGCCTGCTTCGAGCATATCCTCGCCACCCTCTAGCCAGTAGACAACATCAAATGCACACGCCCACGCCGTCGCCGTCGTCCTCATCAACTTTCGGCCGCGCACGCCGTGGCAGACTTTGCATGCGCCCGAGCTATTCCATCACGCCCTGGACGCGCTAGCTGCACCTTGAGCATCGCCATGATGCCGCCTACAAGATGCCGTCCTTACCTTGCCCCTTCGAGCGCTGGAGAAGCCATGCCGACGACGCTCCTCCACAGCACCCACGGCACCCTCACCATCCTATAAAAGGAGCACTCCCTCGACCCAATCTCTCACACCCTCTCGCTCACCTCTCTTCACTGCCTCTCGCACCACTAGCTCGTTGATACGTCTCAAACGTATCTATAATTTCTGATGTTCCATGCTTGTTTTATGACAATACCTACATGTTTTGTTCACACTTTATATCGTTTTGATGTGTTTCCGGAACTAACCTATTGACGAGATGCCGAAGTGCCAGTTCTTGTTTTCTGCTGTTTTTGGTTTCAGAAATCCTAGTAAGGAAATATTCTCGGAATCGGACGAAATCAACGCCCAGCATCTTAGGATCACGCGAAGCTTCCAAAACACCCGAGAGTCGCCAGAGGGGGTGCACTGGGCCACCAGACACTACCCCGGCGCGGCCCAGGGGGGGCGCCCCCCTGTTGTGTCGTCGCCTCGTTGACCTTCTGACGCCGCCTCTTCGCCTATATAAAGGTCCCTGACCTAAAACACGATACGAATAAGCCACGGTACAAGAAAAGTTCCAGAGTCGCCGCCATCGCGAAGCCAGGATCTGGGGGATAGGAGTCTCTGTTCCGGCACGCCGCCGGGACGGGGAAGTGCCCCCGGAAGGCTCCTCCATCGACACCACCGCCATCTTCATCACCGTCTGTGTCCCATGAGGAGGGAGTAGTTCTCCATCGAGGCTCGGGGCTGTACCGGTAGCTATGTGGTTCATCTCTCTCCTATGTATTTCAATACAATAATCTCATGAGCTGCCTTACATGATTGAGATTCATATGATGATGCTTGTAATCTAGATGTCATTATGCTAGTCAAGTGGGTTTTACTTATGTGATCTCCGGAGACTCCTTGTCCCACGTGTGTAAAGGTGACAGTGTGTGCATCGTGTGGGTCTCTTAGGCTATATTTCACAGAATACTTATTCACTGTTATGAATAGCATATTGAAGTGCTTATTTATATCCCTTTATGATTGCAATGTTTTTTGTATCACTATTTATCTATGTGCTACTCATGTGATGTTATTAAAGTAGTCTATTCCTCCTGCATGGTGTAATGGTGACAGTGTGTGCATCGTGTAGTTCTTGTCGTAGATTATGATCATAATCTCTTGTAGGTTATGGAGTTGATTATCGCTATGATAGTATTGATGTGATCTATGCCTCCTTCATAGTGTGATGGTGACAGTGTGCATGCTATGTTAGTACTTGGTCTATTTTGCAAAGATCTATTATGCTCTAAGGTTACTTAAATATGAATATCGAATGTTGTGGCGCTTGTTAACTCCGGCTTGAGGGAGCTATTGTAGCCCTACACAATTAGTGGTGTTCATCATCCAACAAGAGCATATGTAGCACAAGGAAGAGAACTTATTTATTATATGATCAATGTTGAGAGTGTCCACTAGTGAAAGTATGATCCCTAGGCCTTGTTTCCACCACAAAGAATTGCTTCCTACGCCACCAAGCTATTTTCTGGTGCCGCTTGTTTACTGTTTTACTGCATCTTTACTTTCTGCAATATTACCACCATCTATACCACCTGTGTTTTACTATCTCTTCGCCGAACTAGTGCACCTATACATCTGACAAGTGTATTAGGTGTGTTGGGGACACAAGAGACTTCTTGCATTGTGATCGCAGGGTTGCTTGAGAGGGATATCTTTGACCTCTTCCTCCCCGAGTTCGATAAACCTTGGGTGATCCACTTAAGGGAAAACTTGCTGCTGTTCTACAAACCTCTGCTCTTGGAGGCCCAACACTGTCTACAGGAAAAGAAGCACACGTAGACATCACTCGTCCAATTGACGCCGGAGCCGCCCCAATTTGACGATCGGAGCCGCCAGTACCCGGAGCTCACCGTCGACGATTGACGCCTCCCCACGCCTCTCCGACGGTACCAGGAGCTTCCTCGTCCACGCCAACGTCGCCTCGCACCCAGCAGAACCCCGCAGGAACCTCGGTACGCTCCCCGACCCCCTAGGCTCGCCGTCAGCTCGTCGGATTCTCGCCGGGGAAGACGACCCCCGTGCGCTGTTGATCTCCCTTCTGATCCAGCGGATCTCAGCGCGCGTACCGTTTCGCCCTTTAGGAGCCACTGACGAGTGAAGCGGCGGCCCGCGTGTGCGAGTCACACTGCTGGGCCGGCCCAGCTCGTTTCGCGTGTTTAGCCCGTTTAGTTTTCCCGCGCGGCCCAAAAATTCAAACTTGGTTTAATTCTTTTAGCTCAAATTCAATACTGATATCAATTTCAAATTTGAATAGTTTAAAATCTACTGCACCAAATTTAGAAAATTTTATATATTCAGAAAGCTCAAGAAATTATCTAAACAATGCCACTGGCCTCTTTTCCAAATTCGTAATTAAATTTAAATGACAAAAATAACAAGGCAGGGCCTTTTCTAACTTCACATAAATATTAAAAATTATCTACAAATGATTTTGAGTTGACTCCAACTCTCATAAATCACATTTGGCATGCTCTAATTGTTTATGCAACAATATAGTATAGTTGTTTTACATGATCATGAACTGGAACAAAATAATGACTATGGAGCTATTTCTAGTCCATTTATCTCATACAAATAAATTAGTTAAATAGTATGAGAGCTACTCTCTCATTTAAATCGTGATCCTAAGTAATTCAACTAGAGGTACTGACCTTGGTCTAATAAGCCTCATGCTTGATTACTTAGAGACATTAAATCATTATCATGCTAGTATTAAAGTGCATGAGGTGTAGCACCTCATTTAAATTCTACTCTCAAATAATAGATATGAAGTGTTGACCTTGGTCAACTAATATTCATACCTTATTATTATTTGAAGATATTAAATCTTAATAAGATTCAATGAGAGGAAATTATTTCCTCCAAAACATTAAAGAGCTATACTAATACATAATTATAATAAGAGGAAATTATTTTTCTTTAACATAAACAAAGTAAATCACCATGCTAATAAGATGTGATGCTAGCATAGGCTTGTGTGCATTTTTGGTGTGTTTAGCTTAGCACTTAAGTTTGTGTGGTGATTGTATACCTCGTATTCATGTATAGACGCTAGTAACGAGGACTATCAAGAGGAGGAAGGCTACTCTCAAGAGGAGGAAGAAAACTTTGATTCCTATCCCAACCAAGGCAAGCTATTATTATTGCAAGCCAACTTCATGCAAAGCTCTTCATGAGCAAGGCAACATTACATGTTACATTATGCTTAAAATCCTATCCCATGTTTTGCCTTACTATTATTTTACTTATTGTTTTTCTTAAAAGTTTACCTTTTTGATTCATGATTCACTTGTTTAGAATAGAACAAGAGTAGCCAATATAGCCTAAGCAACAAAGCTAGATAGAACTCCCTCATGACTAGTGGCTATTGCTAAATAAATAAAATTGACTTCTCTAGGGGGAACAATGTGAAATGAAAGGACTTGAAAGGTTGTTGAAAGTGAATATGACATTGATGACTTGGTGAATTTTGAGAAAAACTGATGATTGGGTTCGGATGCGATACCCTTCCAATTACACAAGTACCCCCACAATACCTGATTATGGGTAGGGCTTAACCAGAAACTTATGTAGTTTAGTATGGGTTCCCTCTAAACAAGCATCATAGGGGTTATGCCGAGGCTGCCTCCATTACAAGTGAAATGATGTGAATATGAGGTGAATGTACGACCCAAGCCCTGTGCAGTTCCGGGTTGACAGTTGGTTTTCACCGGGAGGCCAAGCTCATGGGGAGAGGTGCCTATACTAGGTTATTTAAGTGAAAGGTTATGGTTGATGATCCGCGTACTGAGTTACGATGATTCGGGGTTATCCCGATGTAATCAAAAGTTGTGGCACAAGAGTACAACCTCTGCAGAGTGTTAAACCTATTCGAATAGTTGTGTCCACGGTTACGGACGATTGGAAAGGCCATACTTCCGTTGTCAGAACTTGTCTTAAAAAGGAATGATGAATTGATGGTGACTTGAAATTTTGAAAACACAACTGATGTTGTGGGAATGACACTAATGTTCCCACTTGAGTTAGTCTCGATTCAAGCATCTTTACTAAATGTTTATGAAATAAACTTGGCTTTATGCAAATAAATCTAGAGCATAGCAACCCATAAAATGTGATAATTGCTTACATTAGTATTAGTTTGAGTACTTAAGTACTCATGGCTGTGTCCCTGGCTATTCTAATGCCAGACAATGAAGAGGAGCAACACTATGAGGATGACGGTTAACAAGACGTCTACCAGAACTAGGATGCTTCTAACGTCAAGCGTTGGCTGTGGATAGATAGTTCCACCTACTACGACGCTTCCGCTACCTATTTGTGTTCGTTGATCGTTTAGATCAACTGTTTGTGTAATATTGGATCATGTGATCTATGGATGTAAGACATTATGTGTTGTAATAAATGATGACTCTATGGTATTCAACTGTTATGTCTCGCAACAACAATCTTCCTGGGATTGCGATGTACGGCATAATGGGCATCTGGACTTAAAAATCCGGGTGTTGACACTCTAATACCACAACATGACGCTGAAACTCTTACATCTACAACTAGGTCCTACTCCGGCGCGTCCCACTCCCCATCTCCGGCCGGCATAGCCGCCAGAGAAGGGTCGGGTTTGGCCCAGTCGAACTCGGTCAACGAGCAGGCGCAAGGAAGGGGAGGGGAAAGTAGTGCGCTGCAAAGCTGTTTTAGACATGGAGCCATGGACGCGATAAGCTATCCAATAGCTATCCTTGACATGGATTCGTGAATGCATGCCGTGCGTCGAGTAAGTATAGTAACGGGACTTACCATATCGTGAAGATTTGTGTGCCGCAGTGGCTAACTTGTTCTATTCGATTTGAAAGGTTGTAGGATCGATCAGCCTCTAGCGCGTACGTAATTTTTAAAATCTCTCTTGACAGGTGGGACCAAAATAAACATCGCTACGTGTTCGCTTGTGATATCAGTTGGACCAGTTTTGCATGGCAATGCAAGTTGTGGGACTAAAAGTATATATAGCTCTTTAAATTACTATGTATCTTAGTGCATTTTACAAAATAAAATATAAAAAATCTACTTCCTCCCTTCCTAAATTCTCTTAGAAGGTTTAAGCAAAAAAAAAGGCTAAAATATATCTAGGTACTTTTCACTTGTGATAAAATATTTAGTGTTGTGTGGAATATTATTTATTATTCGCATGATTCCAGGCCTGTTCTTTTAGGCATGTACAATGGTAGGGAAGGCACGTTATTTTTAGTAGGAAATTATGTGAATAAGGGAAGACAAATCGTACAATGGAGAAAATAGCTTTCTCTTATTTCATAAAAAATCATCCCTTAGCTAAGGGAAGACAACCTTTTCTCTCTTCATTCTCTCTCCTCCAACTAAGCAAAAATCTGACGTGGCAAGCGTAAGGAAAGGCTGACATCACCCATTGTACGTGCCCTTAACGTATATATAGCATTCTCTCCGTTCCGTAATAAGTGCCAAACTTTTAATTCACTAATCTCTACTATCTAAAAAGAAGGAACCGGTTCTCTTTCCTCCGGTCAGATATTTCGTCCTATATATTTTCATCTGACTATTTTGCCCTCCCACCAAATCTCCTCAGCAGCGGTCGTTCCCCCGTCCCGCACGTGCAAACTGGGCTAGGCGCCCAGGCCCAAAGCCAACGATCTGGTCAGAAAGGTTCCTCTCCGGCGCCCTTTGGCTGCGTTCGACGCCGAGATCCGCCCGTGCTGCCGCCGCCGACCCTCCCGTGCCTCCCTCGTTCTCTGGTTCACCGCGGAGGAGGTGGACCGGGGCGCTGCTCGTCCGGCGGGGAGAAGCGACCGCTGGGTGGTACGGCGCGAGCATCTCTAGCAGCGTGCTCTCCTCCGCCGTCATGTTGTACTCGAGGTACCTCAGTTCCATTCCCACCACGGGGTCCCCGAAGTCCAGCTTCGCCTTTCGGTTCCATCCAGCTTCGTGTACGACACCACCTCAGGCGCGATCTCGAACTCCTTGTGCATGGTCGGGAAAGAAGAGGAGGGGGGCGTCGGGGCTATGGTCAGCGGCCAGAGGAGCCACCGGCGGGTCCACCTATTTTCTCTATCACCTATTTTCACGCATGATTTCCCTCGTCCTCTCTCGATAGCCAGCCGCGCGCTAGGGTTGCGTTCACCCATGCCGCCGCTATCACCACCGCGTCGCTGGGCTGAATGCCGCAATCGAGCGTCAGCAAGTCCCTTGATCGTTCAATTACCTCTCCTCCGCCACTGAGTGGACCTGCTGAGTAATCTATCGAACCACCGCCTGATGCCTCCAAAATCGAAGACTGCGGCCACCACCGTCGCGGATCCGGTGGAGGCGGCTGGACGCGGGATCCAGTGGCGGCTGGACGGTTGCCATAACTCCCGTCTCTTCCCCATCGTATCTCCCCCTCTTCCTACCTCGTCGCTCTGAGTTGGGCCTGCTCCGCTAGATCCCTCTACAGGGTATTGTCTAGGCGCTTCCTCCACATCACGTCTCTCCTCCACCCGTCATCATCTATGTGCGGAGGTTGCGGCCGCCAAGACGAAATCGTCGCTGACCCTGGCCAGAGGGCATCTGTAAATCGACTACCTCCACTCTCTTGCTTAGTTATTCCTCTCGAACTTTTTAAGAGAAACACTTTCTTTTGATACCTGGACATATAAGTCAGTTGGAATGTCTACCTGGACAATTTGTTTGGGATGCTCTATTTTAGTCCAGCGATAGAGCTAGCTGAGATTGCAAGTTATGAGTAAGTAAACTACGAAGTATACTAATTGTTCAGATCACTTATAGAGTTATAGTACCTCATCCTTTGTTTTCTGATGTTGCTCCAGGTTGCCCTTGCGGTTCTTCTGTTGGCTGCTCTTAGGTGAGGCCTTCAAGCCCGAATTATCTTTCTCACCATATTAATTGATATGGTTCTTGCAAATTGATCTTCTAAGGTGTTTACTTGGTGAAGCTTCGAGCTGTTGTATAAGTAAATTGGAATGCTGTCAAATTGAGCTAGATCAATATGTCTGAAATATTACCATAACTTATATAGATGAGATGTACAGAGAATTAAGTTTTGATATTGAATTTTTTTATTTGATGTGAATATTGTCTCCCTCTTTGATTCTAATCTGAATTAAGTGTGAGATGCGTTTTCTAAATTTTACTTAATGGAATTGCAACCGAGGCAAGAATTGGGTAGCTGAAAACTATGGTGTTTTTTCCCGTGTTTGCCCATTGCTTCATCCTGGTGATCCGTCCAGGTTTAGTTGTTTATAGATCCATGACAACTGCATACTATTTCCTATTTCTACTTCAGTTTGGATGGTCATGATAGAGCAGTGTCTGGGAATGGGGCATCGTGAGCACTGTCTCCCTGGAGAACAAAAAAAAATCAAGAGAACGGTTAACGCACTGTCTCCATCCTCCACCATGCCGCTTCACCACCAACGAATGACGGATCCGACCGCAGGGGCTCAGATCAGGAGCTCTTCTGTCGGATCTGTAGCGCCAGAAAATGCCCCGAGGATGAGGTAATCATTAGACGGCTCCTCCATATCTTTCATATTTCGTCCAAGGTTCTAAATTTGGGCAAAGACATGTGCACCTCATCTGAGAGATGGTAAACATGCGGGCACTATTCTTAGAATTAGTAGCAGTACGTTCATGTCTTACTAGAAGGAGAGCTATTCACCAAATTCATCTTTGTATCTTGTTTCCGCTTAAGTGCATGTGTATTTTGTGTTTTTGTTCACTATCAGCACGAAATAATCAGTTTGGAAGATAATTTTGTCATATATATTTCACTGATACATAATGTGATAAATCGATGATGAGCATGGCAAAAATTCTTATGAGGAAAGCACATGAGGTTCTTAAATATTCTGATTTACGTGCAATATTTCCTACAGAATTAGCAATCATTTACTTGATGTGCCATAAATTATATTTGTTCTAATTGCACCTGAAAATTCTGAAGCTTACAGAAAAAGATTTTAATATAATTTTGGAAAGAATTATATACCATTATGCTTTAGGCTTGAGATGAAACTAGAAGGGCCTTGCGCGCTTTGCGTGCGCCCGTTTCTAATTTTTCGGCACTTTTTTCCCTTATTCCTGCATAGTGTGATTGATTTCATAAGCTAACATTGATGCATGCACACCTATAAACTTTTACAAACATCGATACCAGGCATATCAACAGACATAGAAGTTTTGATGGCAATTTAACATCAGCAAATATTTAGAAAACATTTTTCATTGATATTGTGTTAAACCTTACTTTCTAGCTTATTCCAAGAAAAATCTTGTATATCATTCATCTTAAAAAGTTGATGTAACTGGATTCTCACCTATCATTCAAGTTTTTTCTTAACTCAAAACGGCACACTTTATTAAAAGCTTAACAACGTTACATCATCTAATACATCAACTAAAACGGAGTTTGGAATAACCACCGTCCACCTTACTACATAATAATTTGAATCATAGCTCAACCTAGCAAGGTTATGCGCCGCCTTGTTTGCCTCTCCAGGGCAATGCTTGAAAACAATATTTCCGATAGATTAGCTAGCTGGAAGCAATCCGCCAAGATGATGTATAATGACTCCACAGGTCGTTAGTTCCATTGCCTGCATTGATTAGCTCGATACTATCCAATTCAACAGTTGAAGGGGAGCATCCGAGCATATCATTCAAAATTGTAGCCACTGTGAGTTTCAAAAGAGGAAACATGTCATCATATTGGCTGCCGTTCAGGCGGAGACGAAAAGATCCATATATGAAGAGGAAGGAGGAGAAGTAGTGGCGGGGGTCATGCGATGGGCGGGGAAGATCCGAATATAAGACCTGAGTGGGCGATTACATCACGGTAGCCCAACACGGAAACCGACTGTCTTGATTCATCACACACATCATGTGGCATCATCTGACAACATGGTACATGCAGAAAAACCACACGGAGAATCGAGCGCCATTTGTTCAGATTCCATGTGCACTACAAAGTAAACATAAAGGCCAGATTACAATACCAGGCCAAGCAACGGTTGGGTCAAGTACAAAACACCATGAGTAATCTCAACTTTTATTCCGTGAACAAACAAACAAACCATATCTCAGTCAGTTTATACAGTAGATGCACCAAAAAAATTGAACGCTCCTAGTTGTTATATGGTAGTAACTTGAACTTCCCTATACACATCTTGTATGCTGAATTTGAAGCTCTTTTGTATACAGAACAGAAGAATACACCAAGATAATCTACATTGCCGGCAACATTACTATGAGAAAGCTTCGCCGTCCTCTAAAAATTTGTAATAATCCACTTGTATACTTTTCTGTATGGTTTATAAAAGTGGTAAGGTCATGCTTTGAATCTAAAAGATCAGTGCACCAAAAAAGACAACCAGGTCCGTACATCCTCTACTGTCACCTTTATCTCAAAAGACGCCACCAGAGACTGTAAAAACAATATTCATCACTGTTATTCCTCTTATAGCTCTAATACCAATACGACAAAAAGTAGTTGACACATGATATATACACAAAGTTGGGAATTTACCAGGTCTCACTGCCCGGAAACCTTCCAAGTGACTAAATTTTGGGTCAGAAAGAAACAAAGCACATCAGACATATTATTCCGCATTTACCTATCGGCTTGTTAATTCTGATTCGTACAGCTCTTTGTTCTCCTTGTTCTTGTATGCAAGGGTTGGTACTTGTAGCACTGTTTTCCCAAGAAATAACACAACGATAATAATTGATAAAAACCTTAAGTATAAACCATGTAGGACATGCTAATTTTTAACATCTCACCTGAATGACTGAAATGATGCAGTATTTGACAATGTAAGCACTTCATCTTAGAGTTCAGCAAGCAACATTTTCGAAACATACATACCACAATCAGGCCACCAAAATGGTAACCAAATGCACCAGTTTATATAAAGCCATGCAATCCTTCTAACACAGTATAAGTCACCCCATCAATATGTAGTGCACCTGCTATAAATTCAGTTCTTAGTTTGTTCACTACATTCTTGAACACATTATGAAATATGCAATGTATAAGAAAACAAGAACAAAAGATATACATCTTTCTTATTGCACAATGTCGGCACAAGAGGATACCACACAAGTTGTGCTTCCCTGAACAATATAATTGGATAGGAAAAAATTCAACTCAAAGACTCATTAGCATAATCCTATACTGCTTATCTAATACCATGTGATGGTGTAGATGCTTTACCATGGAAGAATTGTTTTTATTAGCTAAGAGGCAAGGCAGTGCACTTGACTCCTACAGGAAGCAAATGCAGATCTCAAAACTGGCTACATGTCTATGCTTGAGATGGCAAATATCAAGAGTGTAAATGCACTGACATATCTTATCTATATAGTTGGTGAAAGTAGAGAACTTCCTCTATGCCCATGAAACAAAAATCCAATTTAATAGTCGGAAGAGTGGTCTGGCAGACAAACAGTCATTCAGGTCCGAGGTTAATGTGATTGTGCTAATAGTATATGTTACCAATTACTTCAAATAATGTATTGTTAAAAATAATGAAAGTTGAGGCATGGTCCTTGTACCCACACAATGATTGACTAACGAAAAAAATGATCCTCACAGCTACGCAACAATGTCTCTAGATACAATAAGTGGAGCTCTAGAATCTGTAATCCGAACAACACATGAGGAAAACAAAAAAATGAAGTGATCAATTACTGAGGATAGATAATATATATCCAAAAATAACGTAGTATAGTCCTGAAATGCAGACCAAAGATCCTCCTTAATCTTCCATAGTGCTGATCACCACCTATCCATAGAGGAACACCATGGGCATGTCATCAACGGCCTGGTCCAGCCTCCCAGCACACAAGGTGAATAGCTTCTTAAGCTGCTGTTGCAGAGCACACATGTTCTTAACACTGATCTGAGGAGCGAGACATGATTTAAAAAAATATATAAAATAATAATTGATTCCATCAAAGACAGATCGCCCTATTCTTCCAATAAACAAATCTGTGAGGGTTAGTGATGTTAGGAGCAAGGAGAAACACTACTATTCTAATAACAGATTAGTTTCATCAATGTTATATTAGCATATTCTTCTGATATACATTAAAAAGCGATGTTGCGGCTTTCACATATAAAACAGGAACACTTTTAGTAAACCATTTTCCTTAATCTCACATGTAACCTAACAAATTTATGAAATAATCAATGAAATTTTACCGTCGGAACTAAAGTTTTGAAAGTGTGAAACAATCCTATGGAGTAAAATATCTTTTCCACAACCTGGAGGACATTAAATAAACGCATGTTATTGCTGCTTGCAGAGAAGTACTTACCACATAATCTCGACATATCTCGGACATGATGATCATACCTTGCTACTGCTGATTGCAGACCGATCCCTCCCATGAAAACAAATCAGCATGGAACCTGAGGCCCTTGCACATATTCTCATGCACCTTTAGTTTAAATTTTAGTTTAAATCTCTAGAAGTACACAACGGATTGTTGCTCTGAACATGCATTCCATCGAACACCTAACAAACAAACAAAAAACTGAGACAGATATCGCTCGGTGAAGTTGTAAAGGGCCATCGGAAGTGGAATTAGCAAGCTGAAAGATGAAAAACATGGATCACCAATCTAGCACAAAGATTTGCATAATCGCTTCTTTCCCTAAGGCTGGGTTGGTCATTTTAAGATCATTGACCAATCACCATGTACACTATTGTACATCAACATGGTGGATCCGCACAGCTAGCGTTGCGCACGCGAAGAACCATCGAATCTGCCATTCCCTCATCCCGTGAGATGGATACCCAGCCAGGAGGTGGCTGAAATCCCGGCCGGCGGCGCCGCAGCGCGTCCTCATCAACTGCGCTGCACACGGCAGATCCATGGCGGCTTCCTGCAGTTCCACTTGTCTGCTCCTCGAGCCTCCAGTGCGTGGCCGTCGCCGGAAATTGCCTCGCAGCTGGAAAGGTATGGAGAGCTCGAGAGTTGGGATGGGAGGGTTGCGGCGGCGACCTGGAGGCAAAAAATTATGGGGTGGGGATGGATGATGGCTAGGGGCAGTGCGCACATTGAGCCGGATAAAAGAGAAATACAAGTAAAATCGCCAAAGATTTTGCTCTGAGTGCGAATCCCGATCCATTCTTTGTAGTTGGCTGGGTTCATCCCTGGATCAAGCAAGGTCAAAATCGAGTCGTGATCTCGTGGGTGTATGTGGAAGAGAGAGAGGTGGGTCGGGACAGAGACCTGTTGAAGGTGGCAGTCGAGGTAGGCGACCCTGGAGGGCGGTTGTCCCGTCCAACGCTGCTGCTACACGGCGAGGCCTGAAGGCATCCAGCAGCTCCCGCGGCACCTGCTCCTACAGGCTCTTGCGCGTCATCTTCCCCGGCCATCGCCTCGCGGCGGTAGAAGGAGAGAGGTGGAGAGTCGGCTGGGGCGGGGCTGCGCGGCGTGGTGGCGGTGTGGAGGGGGCGAAGGCGCAGGTGAGGAGAACGCACCACCGCAACAAGGAAGCAAAAGACCGAACGGCCAGTCAAACCAGCACCGAACCGACCCCACGCCTCACGCCTCACGCCTCCCTTCCACGTCCCAAACGAATCAGCACAGCTCCACGCACACGTAAGACAAAACGCTCTAGGTAGAACACACCTAAGCACGAACCACCGTCACCGGCAGCTAAGAGATCCGTCACCAACTGGTAGGCCCAGCGATGGCGACAGGTCGATCAACCAGGAGAGCCAGCAACCCTGGGAGCTTAGATCTCTTAGAAGACAATAACATCAAGACGATTTTTTTAATCATGTGTTGTGAACTTCTCTACCTGCAATTTGTTTTTTAAGGTCAACTGTGACCTTGCAACCAATGTCGTGCTGCACGACCATGTGAGTGACCACCGTGCGGTCACTCCTCTTTAGCACCTTCAACGCTGATGGTGCCTTGCTTTGTTCCCTCCAGTGAACTCTGGTAGATTCACCACCACTAGGCACCACTAGGGAAAGTGCGGAGCTATTTTTTCCGATGGGAAGAGAAGGAACCAACAACTAATATTTCTGGCTACTTCATGGAAGGACGCACTGGATGCTTGGCACGTGCCTGTTATTTTATTACTGTTGATAACATCTAGCGTATGTTAATTTGCATCTCGGAAATTACTATTTAATACGGTACTTTTGTCTCATAAGTGAACTCTTTTGATATCAATTAGTTACTCCATGTCCACTTAGTAGTTCTGAATTAAATATCAGAGATAGGAGGTTATTTTTTGAAATGGAGGCAAAAGCTTTGCCTCATCCATTAATTAAGAAGAAGGTGTCTGGTTTTTAGGAGAAAACCGGGCGAAAACCTACAACAACCGGGCCAAGCCCACACCAACAACACCCACATAGACCACAAGGCGAAAACTAACAAGCACATAGACCACACGGCAACACTAACAAGCACTCAAACACGACACTCGAATGCCGCACCGAAAAGACAAGCCACGACATTGAGCGGCACCCGTCAACCACCTGCGGATCGAGGATAGGCAACAGCCAAGGTGGCGAGGAAGTCGCAAACCTCTCGGGCGACGACAGCTCTTGGCAACAGCCCAGACTTAGCGACCCTATCACCAACAAGAACCACCTGTCTGCCAGACTCAGGCGAGGGAGAGACTGCAACGTCAACAACATCACACTTCTCAGGTGCCTGACACGGTCGAGAAGCCGCATCCGATAACTCGTGAGAATCGGGCCTAACTTCCTCAACGGGGGGAGGCGTAACAACACCACCACACAACTCCAGGAGATCAGGCATGATCTGCATAATCGGAGCCTTGATCGCCGAGCACACCATAGCACGAGGAGAGAAACAACCATGAAGGCCCTCTCCACTTGTGCCCACTTTGCCACCATCAGGAGGAACCAAAGGATCGACGGGAGTCTGGGAGAGCCTACCCAACACAGCTTCCGCCCGCTCCAGAAAGCTCCCAATCGCTAGCATCCAGCCGTGCAAGGAAACAATAGCCTCTTGAAGAGGACGGACGGCCTCCTGAAAGAACTCAGCTGGCTTCTCCATAGCGGATTGCATATCCGTCGAGGCCAAAGAGCTGACAGGAGCAGAAACAACTGACGCCCAGGATCGACGAAGAGGCACATCGGACGGGAGCGAGACCTCAACCTGAGCTCGATGCGGAGCCTTCGCTTGGCAGGGCGACGAAGCGACAAGGCATGCCAACAAGCTGAGAGGACGCCAAGCGTTACGGAAATCACGTGCCCGATGACCGTTCTCAAAGCATCGAGAGCACCTCAAGGGGTCACAGCAAACCGCAGCACGGTGACCAGGGGCTAGGCACATGCAACATCTACCTTTGAGCCAAGCAGGAACAGGACGGCGAGCAACTGACGGGGATGGCAGAACCGGGCGACGCGGTCCTCGCCGCGGCATCACTTCCTGCCATCCATCAAGCGCGCTCGCCACACACTCCACCTTCCTGCCATCAACCTTGTCAACGACAACATCATCATTGAAGAACTTGGGGGCCGACGGCGTCCTGGGAACCAACTCCTCTTCGTCGTCCTCGTCGTCGTTGTCCGAAGCGGACACCCAAGGAGCAGGCCACGGCGCAGTAGCGACGGGCAGCGCCCCTGCACCGGCCTCGCTGTCGACAGTAGCAGACCGCGGCGTCTGGGTTGCGAGCTCTTCTTCATCCTCCTCGACGTCAGCTGCATCGGAGGCTCCGATCCAAGACGCGACGGGGGCAGCAGGCGAAGATGCAGACGGTGCGTTGAGGGCCGCAAGTGCAGCCTGCACATGCTCGCCACCAACCTGGCACGGAGTCGAAGAAGACAACAGCGTCTGGGGGGCCATGACCTCTTCTTGCTCATCGTCGACAGCAGCAGCGGAAGACCAAGACGGAGCTCCATGCGGCAGCGGCAATGGCTTGCCAAGCGGCGACGAGGAAGGCGCTGCAGCAAGCACGCACGCGGACGGGGCAGTTGCAGCAGCTTGCACGGACGGGAGGGGCGGCGCGCGAGAGCACAGCCTGGAGACGGCCGCGCCCGAGACAACCAGCCCGCTATTCTCCTTGCGAAACCTCCCTGCAGGAGGCAGCCGCGACGAGTGTCGAGCGGGAGCTGCACCCAGCAAGGCAGCCGGGGGCGGCGAGGCCGGAGAGGCGGCCGTCGCGGCCATGGAGAGGGGAAACTCCAGGAGCAGCCGCGGGAACAGCAGGCCGAGCCCCTACATGGCAGACGGAGGGAAGGGAAGAGGGCTTCGAGGGGATTCCGGATCTGGTCGCAGAGCTTGGAGAGGATGCCGGAGGAGGGAGATCACGCGGCCGGCGGCGGCAAGTGAGCGCTGAGATAGGAGTTTATTACGTCCATGTAATGGCATATGTACATGTCAGATGGGCATGAGCCCTTCTATGATGAGTTATTCTGGTCTGTATGACTATATGAGTGAACTTCACATGAATGAGTGCATTATGATATCCCTTGATTGTGTTTTTGATTTGTTTTGAATTTTCATAGTGAGTTATGAATTATATATGTGCATTGAGAAATTAAATTTGAGGACCCGTAGCAACGCACGGGCATTTGTACTAGTCCATAATAAGTGTTGAAGGTTTAATTCAAATTTAGACTAAAATGAACTAAAGCCTGAACACTTATTATGGAGGATCGGAAGGTGCAGCAAAAATAACTGTTTACTACACCTTTAGAGTACGTCACATAGCAGATACTCGCTTTTTGATCTCGAGTGCATGTTCCCACTTTACCTAAGAAAACACACTTTACATGTGATTTTTTTTGAGAAAATATTTCGCGCATAAATATCCATGTTACATCAGAGCTAGAACCCACTTTACCTAAGAAACCACATTTTAAATGTGATTTACGACTTAGGGATACACGTAAGCCCTATAAACTGGTATGGAGGGAGTAGTAAAGATACTGAAATTGGAAATACGATTCAGCTCCCGTGTGTGTATGATCCCTCTACCAAAAAACATATTTCTATGTTACCAAATTTTTCGGCAAAAATTGTACGCGTACATCTTCACAATATATGTGCACTCATCAAATTTTGCGAAAAACAGATACTTTATGTGGTCTATGTAAAACAAAATTGTGAAAACCCTTATTTTTAGCACCTACTATTGTCTATTTTACACATGTCACACGACATTTTTCATGAAATGACTTTGTGGGAACATAGCACATGAAATTGCACATACGATTTTTTTTTTCAAATTTAGTAACATTTTAAAATGTGTTAAAGATGTATTTTAGAATAAAGAAAGCATTTGCTCCCATGAGCAAAAGTAGTAAAGTACCACTCTAAAAATATAGTACAGAAGAACCAACCAAAATTTTGTTGTTATAGTTTTCTTCTGTACGGTATTCCTCTAAACCATGTATATACCCTTCAACCCTTCTCTCGGCGCACCTCGTAAGGAAGTGACACATTTATCTCTCTCTTGATTTATCAAACACCTTTCTCTCCACTTCGTCCTCGGTATATCTCTGCTTTGATGCTGCTTCATTTTGTTTTGCATAACAATTTCTCATGTATGATTCAAAGGATCTCAGAATAGTCCATTACGTTTTCATTGACTCATTGTCGAGTGCGAGTGACTACACAACCAGCGCTCGACGAACGTCAAGCTGCAATGTGTTAGATGTATATATTTGTATATTGTAGTTTCCCCATATGTTAGGGGGCTTTCTGCATATGTGCACCTGTACATGTACTATATATTGTGGCCTTTGGCCCCCTGATAATACAACAAGCATATTGCCCTAACATGGTATCGAGCAAATATTGATCCTCTAGTCTCCCGGCCGACGTTGCTTGTTCAATCTTCTGTTCGTCGCCCGATTCCTTTGTCTTCCGCCCGGCCTCGCCACCCGAATTCTCCCCTGCGCGTGGCGCCCGATTCGCCCGCCCGGCCGATTCCGCCGCCTGGTCGATTCCTCTCATCCCTGCTGCTTGGCTGATTCCGATTCCGTCCGGCCGATCCTCGATCCATCTCTGCCCCTTCGTGCCTTGATCTCTGCTTGGCTCTCCACTCTCACTGCCCCCGATCTCTGCCTCTCCCTGCTCCGATCGATCTCCCTGCTTTCCTGAGATCAACTCTTTCCTGCAGTTGTGACTTCCGTCTGAGAAAAAAAAAAAAGCAAAAAAAAAGAAGCAAAAAAAAAAAACTATGTCTTCCTCGGGCTATGTTGCGATCCCTCGCTGCCCGGTGATCTTCGATGGCGCGAATTACCCTGATTTCGCTGCCTTTATGCGCGTCCACATGCGCGGTCTTCGTCTTTGGGGTGTGCTTTTTGGCGAGGTCTCCTGTCCGCCGCGCCCTGTTGCTCCTACGGTGCCTGTTGCACCGCCACCTGTTGCCCTTGCCCCTGATGCTACTCAGGCGGATAAGGATGCAGCCAAGAGTGCTGATGACACTGCTCTGGTTGATTATGACCGGAAGGTCCAGGACCACTCTACTGCCGTTGCGACTTACCGGCAGGATCTGACTGAGTACACTCAGTGGATTGATGAGGATGCTCGTGCTGCTGCTGTTCTCACCTCCAGTGTTCTGCCTCAGTATGCCGCTGAGTTTATGGGTCTTCCCACCGCTGCTGCTCAGTGGGCTTTTCTTCGTCAGCGCTATCAGCCGTCTGGTGATGCCCTTTACCTGTCTGTGGTCCGTCAGGAGCATGCCCTTCAGCAGGGTGATTCTACTATTGATGAGTTCTACACTCAGAGTGCTGCTATTTGGCGTCAGCTTGATTCTCTCCGTACAGCTGTGTGCCACCTGTCCCGCTGTCTGGTGCGCGCGGATCTGGAGTTTCAGCGCGTTTTGAGTTCTTGTCGCGGCTCCGTAAGGAGTTTGAGCCGCGCCGGGCCCAGCTGCTTGCCCGTGGTCGTGTTCCGCTCTCTGAGGTCCTTGCTGAGCTTCGTGCTGAGGAGACTCGTCTTCGTGGTGCTGGTCTTCTTGAGGTTCCCTCTGTTCTTGCTGCTCGTGGCCCTTCTGTGCCGTCTGCTCGTGGACCTCCTATGCCGCCGGCTTCGTTGCGGCCTCCGGCACAGCCGATACTTCCTACTCCTCCATTCCAGGGTCAGCGTCAGCCCCAGCAGCCTCGTGGTTCGACATCACCTCCTTGCACCTACTGTGGCAGGCCTGGCCACACTATCTCTACTTGCTGGCAGAGGGATCCCAGCTTACGCCCGCCGCATCTTACTCGTCGTCAGGCTGGTTCTTCAGGATCTTCTGCTGTTGCGCTATCTGATCAGGACATTATCCGTGGTCTTCGTGGTCTGCTCGCTGGTACAGGCTCTTCCTCGACGGGTACTGCTGGTTCTGTGCCTGGCTCTTCCACAGCGACCACCACCTTCCACACAGTCAGGTACGTCATCCCCGTGGTATCTGGATTCTGGAGCTTCTTTTCATATGACCTCTGCGTCTTCTATTCTTTCTGCTCTTCGCTCTCTTGTTTCGCCTGTTCGTGTTATCACGGCTGATGGTACCTCTCTCCCTGTTTCCAGTCGAGGCACCCTTTCTACTACCTCTTTCTCTGTTCCTGATGTTTCTCATGTTCCTAGTCTTAAGATGAACCTGTTTTCCGCTAGTCAGCTTACGATTCTGGTTGTCGCGTCATTCTTGACGCTGATTCTTGTGTTGTTCAGGACCGCCGTACACAGGCCCTGGTTGGAGCTGGCCCTCGCAGCCTTGAGTCCCCGGGGCTCTGGGAGTTAGACTGGCTTCGCGTTCCTTCTACTACCACTTCATCTGCCGTTTCCTGCGGTTGCTGCTTCTGTCACTGGATCTTTTCAGCAGTGGCATCATCGGCTGGGTCACCTCTGTGGCTCCCGTTTATCGTCATTAGTTCGTCGTGGTCTTCTGGGGTCTGTCTCAGGTGATGTGACTTTGCATTCGTGTCAGGGTTGTAGGCTAGGCAAACAGATTCAGCTTCCCTATCCTACTAGTGCGTCTGTATCTCAGCGACCTTTTGATTTAGTTCATTCGGATGTTTGGGGTCCGGCTCCCTTTCCTTCGAAAGGGGGTCATCGATACTATATTTTGTTTATTGATGATTTTTCGCGATACACCTGGTTGTTTCTTATGCACTCTCGCAGTGAGGTGCTTTCTATTTATCAGCGTTTTGCAGCCATGGTTCGTACTCAGTATTCCACGCCTATTCGTGTGTTTCGTGCTGACTCTGCAGCGAGTATATCTCCCAGACTGGTGTTCTTGCTGAGCAGGGCACCCTTGCCCAGTTCTCGTGTCCCGGCGCCCATGCTCAAAATGGTGTCGCCGAGCGTAAGCATCGTCATATTCTTGAGACTACCCGTGCTATGATGATTGCTTCCTCTCTTCCGCCGCATTTCTGAGGCTGTCGCTACGTCGACTTACCTCATTAACATTCAGCCTTCTGCTGCCCTTCAAGGTGGCATTCCTCTCGAGCGTCTTTCTGGTTGCTCTCCAGATTACTCGACACTTCGTTTATTTGGTTGCGTTTGCTATGTTCTTCTCCCTCCTCGCGATCGCACCAAGCTGACCGCTCAGTCTGTTGAGTGTGTTTTTCTCGGATACAGTGATGAGCATAAGGGCTATCGCTGTTGGGACCCCGTTGGTCGTCGGATGCGCATCTCTCGTGATGTCACGTTTGATGAGACGCGTCCCTTCTATCCTCGTCCCACCTCGGGTACTTACCCGGTGGATGATATCTCTTTTCTTCTTTTTCCGGATGCACCCCCTGCTATCCCGTCTCCTCCCCCTCCTAGTCCTGATGTGCCCCCTTCGGCGCCATCTTCTCCTCCGTCTAGTCCCCCTAGTACTCCTCGTTCTCCGGTTTCGGATCCATCTGATGTTGTTCCTTCTTCCTCTTCTTCTGATGAGTTGTCCTCCGCTGATGACCTTCCCCCTTCACGGCCTGTTCGTCAGCGTCGTGCTCCAGCTCGTTACTCTCCTAGTCGTATGGTCTTTCTGTCGTTTCCGAGCCGCTTTATCGGGATGCCGAGTGTCATCCTGAATGGCAGCTTGCCATGGCTGAGGAGATCGCTGCGCTTGAGCGCACTGGCACTTGGGATCTTGTTTCTCCCCTTCTGGTGTTCGTCCTATCACGTGTAAGTGGGTCTATAAAATTAAGACTCGCTCTGATGGATCTCTTGAGCGCTATAAAGCGCGTCTTGTGGCTCGTGGCTTTCAGCAGGAGCACGGTCGTGACTATGATGAGACTTTTGCCCCTGTGGCTCATATGACTACTGTGCGTACCCTTCTTGCTGTTGCTTCTGTTCGCCGCTGGTCTGCTCCCAGCTTGATGTTCAGAATGCTTTTCTTAATGGCGAGTTGAGTGAGGAGGTTTACATGCAGCCTCCTCCTGGGTATTCTGTTCCCGATGGGATGGTTTGTCGTCTTCGACGTTCTCTCTATGGTCTCAAACAGGCCCCTCGTGCCTGGTCTGTGGTGACTGCTGCTGGTTTCTCTCCTAGTCTTCATGATCCCGCACTTTTCGTTCACACTTCTCCTCGTGGACGTACTCTTCTTCTTCTCTATGTTGATGATATGATCATTACTGGTGATGATCCTGAGTATATTGCCTTCGTCAAGGCTCGTCTTCGCGATCAGTTTCTTATGACTGATCTTGGTCCTCTTCGCTATTTTCTTGGCATTGAGGTTTCCTCCACTTCTGATGGCTTTTCTATCTCTCAGGAGAAGTACATTCAGGATCTTCTTGCTCGTGCTGCTCTTGGGGATGAGCGCACGGTCGATACTCCTATGGAGCTTAATGTTAAGCTTCGTCCTACTGATGGTGATCCTCTTCCTGATCCCACCCGTTATCGCCATCTTGTTGGGAGTCTTGTTTATCTTGTTGTCACTCGTCCTGATATTTCTTATCCTGTTCATATTCTGAGTCAGTTTGTCTCAGCTCCTACCACTGTTCACTATAGTCATCTCCTCCGTGTTCTTCGTTATCTTCGTGGCACGATCACTCGTCGCCTTTTCTTTCCCCGTTCCAGCTCTCTCCAGCTCCAGTGCTATTCGGATGCTACGTGGGCGAGTGATCCTACGGATCGTCATTCGCTTTCTGCTTACTGTGTGTTTCTTGGTGGTTCGCTTGTTGCTTGGAAGACAAAGAAACAGGTCGCAGTTTCCCGTTAGAGTGTTGAGGCTGAGTTGCGGGCTATGGCTTTGTTGATTGCTGAGGTGACTTGGTGGGCTTGCAGATTTTGGGGTCTCTGTTACGACACCCACTCCACTTTGTCTGACAGTACAGGTGCTATCAGTATTGCACGTGATCCGGTCAAGCATGAGCTGACCAAGCATATCGGTGTTGATGCTTTTTACACACGTGGCAGGATGATGTTGTTGCGGTTCATTATGTGCCTTCAGATTTGCAGTTGGCGGATTTCTTTACGAAGGCACAGACTCGAGCGCAGCATGATTTCTTACTCTCCAAACTCAGTGTTGTGGATCCACCATGAGTTTGAGGGGGTGTTAGATGTATATATTTGTATATTGTAGTTTCCCCATATGTTAGGGGGCTTTCTGCATATGTGCACCTGTACATGTACTATATATTGTGGCCTTTGGCCCCCTGATAATACAACAAGCATATTGCCCTAACACAATGAACCAAACTTTAGTGCACCGGCGAGCGATGTGCAGAGGAGGTGCTCTACGACGAGAAGGTCCGGCCACCCAGCGAGGACAATGATGTACGCCGAGAATCACTCCTTGAAGCGTGTGCCAAGCGCGTACTCAGCTGCAATACACGGGCTTTGCCACCGCCAGGGCGTCGGTGAGCACGGCGAGGTGCTTTGCTGCTGCTGCCCATCCTCCCGTGTGGCCAAACACGAAGGAAGATGAGTAGTATGGACAGACGAGGAGGACGAAGGCGTTAACTACCCCCTCTTCGACATCCGTGCATTTGGCGAGGTTGGTGTCTTTGCGCGCCCGGATTGCGCGGAAGTAGTATAACCCCTGTGCCCAAGGGGTGGACGTACGGGCCAAGTTTTTAACTCAGCCCGAGCTTTTCTCAGCTCGCTTCAAGTTGGACTCGGCTCGCTGTTGAAGATGACCGAGTCGAGCCCAATAATCTGGACCGCCGCGAGCTCGTGGCTCGGCCGGCTTGGCTCGAGCCAACCCGAAAGCTCGCAGTTTTTCTGTTGTCTGCGCACGGTCACCACGACAGAGGTCATGCCGCTCGTGTTCCCAGGAATCTACTTCTCGGTATGACAAACTATTGCGCCACACCATGTCAATCAGAGTTTGAAACTCGAGTGTCGTGTTAGATAGACTAAATGATCAGCTTACACATCTAATTATCCTATGAGAATAAAGTGTTTGACGGAATTATTTTCGTCTTCCAAACACACACAGCCATACCCCGCAACTGAAACTCCCTTGAGTTGCCCTCGAAGTCATGCACGACTGCAAAACGGCGATGTTTCGTGAACACTCACCAGCGTCGCCTCGAACTGCAATTCTGCATTGGGGCTGAGGCCAATTTTCCGCCTCCTTGGCCAAACGAGCCAACCCGAACTGAGCTTAATTTGAGCGAGCTAAAGTGTGGCCGGCACCGAGCCTGGACAGAACGAGCTCGTGTCCAGCCTTACCTATGCCAACTCTTCGCCTGCCTCCTATGTTGGTTTGTTAAGATAAGACGATAAGTGGCTGGTAGACCGTTTCGTCCTCGGCTCCCGCGAGTCCCAGGGCGAAACCCTAGTCCGCCGCCGCCGCCAGCCCCGTCCTCCTCTCCCCCCGCCTCGCGCCGCGCCGGGCGAAGCTCGGTCGGCGTCGGCGGCGGCGGGGCGCCTTCTCTCCTCCTCGCGGTGATGGCGGCGCGGGCGGCATCGGTGAGGGGAGGCGCGGCGCTGGGCAGGGGGCGTGGCGGCGCGGCTGTTCGATGGCGGCGCGGCGGCTCTGCAGGATGTGCGTGCTTGGGGCGGCGGCGGCTTCCGCGGAAGCTTCTGCCACGGCGGGCGGCGCGAGCTCGGCCCGATGCGGTCTGATGGAGGCGGGCGGCGCGGCGCGAGGGTGGGCGTCCACGACGCCTGGCGGTCGGGCGGCGGCGCAACGACCTGTGAGTGGAGCCGGACGGGCAGCGCGGCCAGGGCGGCCGCCTCGCGCGCGGGCCGGGGCAGGGGCCCCGGGCCCGGCCGAGCCCACCAAATCCCCAGATCTAGTGCCACAGGCAGCCATGGGGCTGCAGGTGCTGCTCTGGCCACTTCCAGGTCCGTGGTGGTGCTGCTGGCCGACGAGCGCTCATGGAGGCGGATCCCTTGCTATGTGGTCCTCCGGGCTCCCTTGGATCTGCGGCGGGCGGAGTTTGGACGCCGGGGCGGCGGCCCTGGACGGTGGGTGCCCACGTCGACCGGAAGGCGGGTGGCGTTCGCTGGTGCTGGCCGATCTCCTTGGCCGTGTGGACGGTGAGGAGTCGGTGGATGGCTGGGTGCGGCGTGGTCGTGCTACGGCGCGTTCTTCGTCTGTTCGTTGGCGTCTCCACTTTCCGGTCTCTCTGCGCCAGATACGGCATGGTTGGTCCTCGGACTGCCCGTTCTGCGTCCGTGCGAGTTTGGTGGGGAGCTGCCGGGGGAAACTCTTGGCTGGCTCGGTGCCAGCCACATCGGCAGCGACGATTCTATCGCCGTTCTCCTTCTTGAAGGGCTGGTGAGGTAACCCTCCCCTATTCCTCTTCTTCCCGGGTGAAAACTCAGGCTACGGTCGGGCGACGATGGCGCATTGCGTCGTTCTCCTCCTTGGAGGCGCCGCTTTGGGTTGAGGGGACAGAGGGCTATCGGTGTGGTGACAATGACGGTGGTGCGGTTTGGGTGTGTCTTCGGTGAGGCCTATGGCGGCAGTCAGCAAGTTCAAGGTTTTTTTGGGCGCTCAACCACCTCTATGTTCTGTGTTGGCCGATGAGATGGGAAGGGTCCCTCCTTCGGCGGCAGCAAGGCGAGGCGGTCTCGGAGCCGGATCTTCATCTCTTTGACGCTGGTGCTTCTCCTCTTCGCTTGGCACGTCTCTTTCCGTCCGCGGCAGTTCTCCGTAGCTTGTACTTGTGGGCTCTTTGGTGGCGCTGCCGAGTGGAATTCTCTGTAGTTCCTCTAGGGCTTTGCCTCTTTCTTTTACCTTGTTCAAGTTTGTGTTATCACACTGGTAGAAAATTGGCCTTTGGTCGCGGTTGGCAACTGCCATTAGTCGCGGTTGCGCAACCGCGACCAATTAGGCGCGACTAAAGCCCCCTTTAGTCGCGGTTCCTTACGAACCGCGACTAAAGGCCCGTCCACGTGGGCGGCAGCGAGCGCCAGGGCGGAGGATCTTTAGTCGCGGTTCTTCTGGCCAACCGCGACTAAAGGCCTCCGCAGGGTTTAGGGTTTAGCCCCCTCCCCCTAAATCTGGTTTGTTTTTAATTTGTATTGTTTTATTTCTTTTGGGTTTTAATTTTGAAGGAGTTTCACATATTCTACCGTACTACATACATGCATATGAATGTACAATTTCAAACAAATTTGAAATTAGAACCAAAAAGAATTCAAGAGGAATATACAATATATATTCAATATCGGATGACCATATACAATTTTGAACAAGTTTCCATACATATTTAGTGCATATAAAGTTCTACGTCCTCTACATAGTGTTCTCCTCTAGGATCGATGACTTCTCTGGCGAACCATCCAGCTAGTTCCTCTTGAAGTGGTCGGAAGCGAGCTTCTGGAGTAAGCGTCGTCCGGAGGTTATTCCTCCTGATGTTGTTCTCAGACGGCTGCCGCTCAGTGGTGTATCTCCGGATCCTCTCACAAACATAGTATCCACATAGATTGGTCCCCGGTGGCTGAATATCCCCGGTCGCAGCCTTTGCCCTTTTAAAATGTAGCTCTTTTTTGAATTCACCGACCTTTTGATCTACGAACCGTCTCCAAACCCTACGAGGCAAGGAAAATTAAATGAACAAGAGAGTTATTAATTAGTTACTTGATATTAGGAAATGATGAATGAAATAGGCCGATCGATATAGAGCGCAAACGAATGAAAGTAGTTACTTTTGCATCATTTTTCTCATGTCGGCCCAAAGCTTCGTATCCATATTCAGAGAGTCGTGGACGAGAACTGTGGAGTTCTGAATTTGAATTACTAGCAGAATCCAGTGGAACCTGCGGACACGATACATGCACAGTCATGCATAACTCATCGATTAGCCACATACCATGCATGGAGTAAACAAAAGAGAATGTGCTCAAGACAGAAACACTCACCCAAAATGGTAAGGAAATAGAATATCACTTTTGAGTTCCTGTTTTGTAAGAAACCGCCACAGGTCATCCTCCACGTCTTTGGGGTGGTGTTCTAACACATATGAATTAACGATTTGTGGGTCAATGAACCCAACATCATGGGTGTGCCTTATTCGCATTTCCCGCTTCTTCATTCTGCATAATAGCGTACACAACAAGATAGTTAGGACAATATATATATTTATAGTGCAGGCAATGAACGAGATGGGGTAGAAATTAATAAATCACTTACAGAACATAGCAACTGATGATAGATTTGTCGAGCTCGCGCAGATTGAACAGCTGGAACAATTCACTCCGATGAATTGTTATATAGTAATGTTTGAAGTGATGCTCAGGTCTAACTTCCGCATAAATATATTCTCTGGCGTTTTTAAGTTTTATGTAACCCTTGTACCAATTTAGCAGACCTTTCATTTGTCGAGGTAGATCCTCTTCCTGCGCAGGCTCGACGAGAGGACCATCCTTCACATATGCAAATACTACGTCCTTCATTGCCACGTCATCAAGGCCTAATGCTGCACGAAGAGTCAGACCTAAGTCTGCCGCTTGTTCTTTGGCTCTCGCTACAGTCAATCCCTGTGCTGCCGCAGCTGCTATGACATCAGGGGCATCGTCCTCCGGACCTGCGGCTTTCACTATGAGCGGGGCGATCGACTGTTTACTTTGTTCCCCGAGCTGGGCAACTTGTTTCCCCCCGACCGCGAGTGCTTGACTACGAAGTTCACGTTCATAGTCGTCAGGCAGATTCTTCGCGGCTTGGGACGGTGTGTTCAAAAATGACTTAGCCCAGCTCTTTTCCTTCTCAGAAAATACTTGTTTGGGCTCGGGCTCTCTTTTCTTCTTGCAGTCCGCCTGCCATTTCTCATGCTGAGCAGCCACGACCGCTGCATTTTGCTCCACACTAAGGTCATAAGGCCTCGGGGTGAGAGGCTTTAGTGATGGCTCTGGTATCTTTGTGGTTGCAGGTACATAAGGCTCCGGGTTAATAACCCAAGACTGCCTCTGCTTCTTCGCCGGAGGTGGATTGGGGGGCGGCGTCTGATCACCCGCCGGACGAGGACTGGGGGGCGGCGTCTGCTTACCCGCCGGAGGTGAATTGGGGGACGGCGTCGGCTGACGTGAAGGAGGTGTAGGTGAACCACCACCACCGCCGCCGCCACCACCACCGGAGGGGGGTGGACTTGTTTGCCTTGGCGCCTCGCCTGGAAACTTGATAAACTTCTTCTGCCATAGAATGAACTGGCGCTTGACATCTCCAAGTCTTGTCGCCCCTTCAGGTGTAGCAATGTCAATGTCCAGGTCCTCAAACCCTTGGACTATGTCCTCCACCGTGACACGAGCATAGCCATCTGGAATGGGGTTGTTGTGGTGGAGTGCTCCAGGTGGTAAAGCACTGCCGATGGCTACCTTCATGGACATGTTCCCGATAGGATAATACAGATGACATGCTTTCATCTCCTTTATATCGTCCACGGGGTAGCGAGGAGGCTCCGGTGCAGTAATTTCGACCACCAGAGGCTCCGGTGCAGTAATTTCGATCGTCGGTGCACCAGCCGGTGGGGCCTCCGTGGAAGCCACGCTGCTTCTTCTCTGCTCCTGGCTTCCGAGATCCATTGGATGATCTTCATGCTGCGCCCGAGCTGCATCTCTTTCGGCTACTAGTACACTCACGGTTTTCTTCATCACATCCATTTCCGTTACCAACTTCGCCACAACATCTGCATCCCGATCCATCTTTCTCTTACGGCTTCTGTAACCGTACGGGTCATCGTTCTGGGGGAACCCTACTTTCCACGGAATGTCCCCGGGCATGCCTCGTACACGTCCTCCGTGTTCAGGATTCCCGAGGGCTTTTGTCAGGGCGTCGTTCTCTCTGTTGAACTTGATCCTCCCCTCTTGAGCATCCCTCATTGCCTCAATAAGCTTTTGGGTGGGTTTAATTATTTTGCCCCGATAAACACACTCCCCTGTCTCCGGGTTCAGCGATCCCCCATGCCCGTACCACCAGCTTTTGGCCCTTGGGTCCCATCCCTCCGTACCTGGACGGATTCCTCGCCCCTCAGCTCGTTCTCCATCTTCTCCCACCTAGGCTGCCAAAAGCGATACCCTCCTGGCCCCATAATATGATTGTACTCCTTCTTGGCCGCAT